>CM076569.1:698868598-699460353 GCA_034641835.2 Pinus albicaulis
TCCTGTTAGTGTCAATATTTGGATACTTCCACCAGGGATCAAAACACATTTTGCATGTGCATATTAGGTGTCTCACTCTAAAGAATTTTCAATCATTCCATTAGGTCATGATATAAAATTGTTCCACTGGTGGTTGTCCTTTTCAAGTGTCCCATTTTTCTTCACAAGCATATGCCTGTTGACCCTCTTCCATGTCTTCATCATGCTGAAAACAAGCCTGCTCTCATTCCACTTTTAGTCAAAGTCACTCATTGAGTCAGTTTCTTTCATTTCTCATTAGGTCACTAGGGTTTCATTAGGTCAAATCATTGCATTCTCTAATTTTCAATAAAGGGCAACAAAAGGTGCGAGAGTGATCCCAATAATGTCTCTTTACCATGTAAATATGATCTCCAAGATGGTTTCCAAAGTTGTAATTTGATTTCAAGTGTGAGATTCATTCCAAGATGTAATTTTATTTTTATTCATGTAATTTTATGTCAGTTCAAATGTAATAAGTACTCAGTCTCCCAAGGCTTCCAACTCAGAGTTCCACATGCCAACACATCAAGTTTCAAATACAAAAAGTGTCTAATTCAGCCATTGATCAAATGTCAAAGGGAGTTGTATTTTTCCAAGGGTGCCTAAGTTATCATTTTCCACATGCACTAAACCCTAATTTCCTCTCCCACTGAGCTAGGGTTTGCTATGGAATCAGAGACATATGAGCAGAGGATGCATAAGGTAGGTCATATCAGAAAGTATGAGGTCATTCCAAACTCATAAACATCATGTCTCCATCATTTTCCAGGAAATCGTTCCAAGAGTCAAAGCCATTTTCCACTCATAGGGCCAGTTCCACTTCAAACCATGTTTCTGACCAAACGGAGATGAATTTTATAAAAGTGAGAGAGGTTTTTGTCCATCCTAGGTCAAGGAAGAAAAAAAATCTTAATATTTTACACAGGTGTCATGGTTTTATAGAAATTTCAAAAACACAGGTGCCACAGGAGAGTTGCTACACTTCTGGAGTTACATTGGGAAAATCAAGTTTTCTCATAGTTTGAGTGTCAAAATGACTTGCATGATGAGTCAAATGATAACTGGACAGATAAATATTTCCAATGATCTATCATGAGCTCAATTTGGAGTTGAGGAAGACCTCCAAAAGTTTCCTACACCAACACCTTTCATTTATGCACCCTCATTCACCACTTTTTCACCAGTCTTGGGAAAATAAAATTTTGACAAGGCAAATAAACTCCAAACAGCAAACCAAAGGTATATTGGGAAATTAGACAGGATAAGATTTCCAATGAGCTATCCTGGGACCAATTTGAACACCGAGAAGGCCTCCAAATGTGGTATGCAAAAAGATGTTGCAGGGACATTGCATGTTTGAAAGGGGTCGCTACGTGTTTGCTCTGGACACTGCACGTTTGCTCAGAAAGACAAAAAACCTTCTCACAACTTTCCACTCCATCATTTCATGGCAAATCTCTGCAAAAATGGTTCTTCATAGCTCCTTCAAACAGTAAGTTAACCCTATCAAGCCTTCTCACTGAAATGTCTCATGATTTAATGCAAATTTGAAGTGTTCATTGCTATGAAACCCTAGTTTTCATTTCCTTTTGCCATTTTCGTTCATATTTCCCATACTCATGTCCCTAAACACATATTAGTCATAAAATATATAAGATCCTAGGGTTTACTTAGACCTAGGTTATCATTTACATTATCACTTCCTCCATTTGTCACAACTTCTCCTTTCAAATCCACATTCCCTTCATCTCATTCCATTTACCCCAGGGTTTCCAAAACCTTCAAGTCCACAATGTATGAAGAAGAAAACAGAAATGCTAGTGAGGAGCAAACACCAAAGAAAAATACATATAAGAAAGGAGGGAAAACCATTAGATATGAACCAATAAACACAGAAGAACTCATGGCTTCTCTACTTACTGTGTCATGTTTTAAACATGTTGGTTGCTTTGAATTTTGTGAGAAGGTGAAAAAGGTCCAATATCACCCTATGTTAACAAGGCTATTCATCTCAGGTCTTCATGATAGGCAGGTCACTCTTGCTGGGGTTACTTTTACCATGTCTACTAATGCCATTGTAGCTGCTACAGGGATCCCTAATGTGGGAGAGAAATGGTTTAAACAAAAAAACCTTGATCATTGCTACTATGAACCATATCTTAAACCTAGATACAAGGATGAAAAAAATACCATTTTCCCTTTCTCTCATCTTCTTGGCCAATATGTCCCTATGATGAAAATCATCATGAAATACTTCACCTGTGAGGGGAGGTTTTCTCGCCTCTTTTTATATCATATCCGACTTCTTATGCATTTCACTAGAGTCAGAATGCTTCACATACCTTATTTCCTCTCCCACAACATTGACAAGATGGCATAAATTGCACAAAAGAGGGATTATAATCATCAAATGCAGAGTCTCTTTCACCACTCCCTTATCAAAATGATAGTCATGCATCATCTTGAGCAAAATAACATTCCACGGGACACATTCATAGAAAATGAAATTTTCACTACCCCACCTAGTCAGCATGATTATAATATCCCCTCATCTCTCATCCTCCCATATTCACTCCTCCATCTCAGCCTGCTGCTCATACATCATCACCAAGTCAGTTTCATTCACCTCATGTTGATCCTTCTTCTTCACCTTTGTATAACCCTTCGTCATCATCACATCATGATTTCGAGTCATCAAGAAGTGAGGAGGATATTGAGGAAACTTGGGCTAATTTGACTGATGTTGAGCCATTTCCCAAGACTTATCAAAGAGGCTACATGCATGTGTTTGCTTCACTTGGAGTGAAAGGGGCCATGCCTTCTTCATCAACACAATAGGTAGACAAAGGTAAGGAAAGGGTAATGGAGCCAAAAATTGATGATGAGGAGGGAAAACATGAGATAGAGCATGAATTTCAGTTGATTGACCTACGTGAGGAAGATGAGGAACAAAATTGCAAAGGCCAAGCTCAAATGAGCCCATGCAAAAATTCAAACTTTGACCAAGCATGGAGAGAAAGGAAAGTTGGATATAATTGCTGAGGTGTCACTCCATGCCTCAAACACTCAATGAGAAAGTACCCTCATAATTTTGGCACATTTTTGCACTTATTTTCATTTCAATAATTTTTTGCAATTTTCAACACATAAATTTTGCTAAAGGCACAACGACCTGGACGCTACGCTCTTTTTTGGGACCTCCAAATGCCAAATGGCCACCACCAGCAAGTTTATAATGATGAGGACATAAACCCTAGCAGGTTTCAGAATATTTAGAGGAGAACTGGTCCCTCAAACATGCAAAAAACCACCTAAATATCATGTTTCTGCCTCCTTTTTGACTTGGTCGCTACGCGTTTACCAGTCTTGGGAGATTGGATTTTTGACAGGGAAAATCAAAACCATTTTTAAAAATGAATATATATCTAGAAAATCGACTTAGAGAGATTTCCCATGAGCTATCATGGAGCTAATTTGGACAACAGGAAGGCACTCAAAAACAACTTTCAAAACATGCTATTTTTCCTGCTTGGACGCTGCGCGTTTGCCAGAAAATTGCAAATTTTTACAATCTTCAACAAATCTTCTCCAGTTTGACTTTTCACTTTGGGAAATGTAATTTTACTGATGTCAATGTTCAATATGAATGTAAAAGTCATGTTTTTACTTTTATCTAAGGTAGATACATTAGGTAAGTCATCAGTTGAGGTCAAATGAATCAATTTCCTCTCTTTTAGAGGTAAGTTGTTGGGTCTTCCTAGTCTTCAGATTCTTGTTCAGCATTTGGTGGAAACTGATCCTCATCTCATGGATTCGACTCCCTGAGGCTAGGGAGAGTGGTTTTGAGGTCTATATCTTCTTCTTATTTCTCATTTGTAAGGGTTGGACTCAGTTGGATGTTTGGATTTTGAAGAGACAGACTTTTGTATCAGTTCTTAGCAGGAATATTAATAAAATTTGCAGCTATTTTTATGGGATCCCTATGGTATGGTGTTTAGTTTCAGTTTCTCCTTTTGTGCTTAGATGTTAGAATGTTTTGTTTATTTCATCCATCATTTCATTGCTATTAAGTGAATTTTTTCAAGTTTGATGAACAAAATACATAATTTTTATGCTCCGTTTTGGGTAAATATTCACAGTCTGTAATTTCTTCAGTTTATAAATAAACCATGATTCCACCATGCTCTTTCTAGCTCCTCACCTGTCTTGATCACCCCACCCATTGAAATCCTAAAGTGCTAAATCACTATTGCCTACCTTGCCCCATAGAACACCCTGCAAATTTTGACCTAATTTCCCTTCCCCTGACTGTTTTTCTCCTTTTGATCCAGCACAACCCTATACTATCAAATAAAAACCCTGAGCTACTATACCTAGCCTAATATCTTATTTACTCAGCCATATTGGCTGTGATCCTTACGGGGAGAGCCCTCTCCTTGCCTAGTAGGGCTAGCTACTTGGCTAAGCGTGGTTTGTGGTTACCTCGGAATTGCCTTCTTCAGCCTAAGGTTCAATCCGAGTGATAACACCTCCAATTCCACACCCACCCATTCACTTAAATGTCCCATCATTGGCCTCTCTCCAATAAATGAATAAAACACAGAGGGCCTCTTCTCCATGGCCTTCCCCACCCTCTTCCCCACCGGATCTGCCATGATTAACCAAGCAAGAATTGCAAAAGTGGATATGCAGGAATACACTTTGTATCTAATGCACTACCATGACAACCATTTTGGGAAACATCCTCGATTTCGCTATTACTTGTACAACCTTATCATGCGCCATCGCAGCTAAGCAATTTCTTCTGTCTTCATTAAAAGGGACCTTTCAAATACCCTTCCGACAACAATCGCAGACCTTTGTCACCACCTTCAAAAAATTCCACCTTCCACCATTCCAGACCAGATTATGTGTTTCGGCTCATCCTTACGTGGGAGTCATTCATTCTGGACCAAGGCTAGAGGGGAGCTCACCGACATGATCATTCAACAAGATACCCCTACCATATTCTTCACACTAAGTGAAATTGATACCAAATGGCCTGAATTGCATAATGCCATGCCTTCCAACCCTCCATCCAATTCACATGATCAAACTCGATGGAGAATCCAAAACATTGTTGCAAACCCACATCATGCATCTCAATACATCCGTTGTAGATTCATAATATTCCTGGAAGAGGTCCTACTTAAAGGATTCCTTGTAAAGGATTACTGGTGCAGGTATGCATACTATTCCTTCCCCATATTTCCTTTCATTACTTTCAATTCCATGCATCCATCTTATTTTTTCTCCCCTTTCTTTCTAAGGTATGAATGGAAACATCGAGGCTCCGCACATATCCATGGTTTCTTGTGGCTTTTGAATGCACCTACTATGGACACTCTCGATTGGACCAACGCTATAGATGTCCGTGCGCCAAATAATTTTTCGATACGTGCATCATTTCTTGGAATCCTCAACCCCTTCACAACCATGCTTCTAGCATGAATAATTCATCTCTACGAGACCCATGCCTCCTTGGGACACATGAAATTTTTGCGGCCAATCAGTTTCAAGACTATGAACAACTTGTGCATTCCATCCAAAGGCACACAACTTTCCACTCCTCTACATGTTTGCTTAAAAGAAATAAAGCTACAATTTGCTGCTATGGAGCCCCATGGGAGGTTCGCGACACCTCATCTCTTCACATTGATGCTACTGGTCGGAAATTTTACTCCCTTGCTAAAAATGATGACAAAATAAATGTGCACAATGCTCATATGCTTTCAATATGGAGGGACAACATTGAATTTCAACCAGTTATCTCACGCCATGCCGTGTTGAACTACATTTCAAAGTATGCAACGAAAGTAGAGGCAAAGTTTGAAAGATACTACTAGATGCTCTCTTGTCTCTCGCAATGTCCCCCCCGATGCTTCTATTGTAACTGTCATCTGCAAATTCCTAACCGAAATGGTCACTGATGGGGACATTGGTGCACAAGAAACATGCCACATGCTACAAAAACTCCCACTAAAAAAGTGCAGTCATTATTTTGTCTCCCTCAATATAAAAAAACAAGTATTCAAACATGTTTCACAAGAACTGGATGGTCATCTTCCATCAACACCTTTCATCGCCTCCTACATGCAAAGACCACGTGCACTTGCAGTATTGCCTCTTATTGAAGTCTCATGTTCCTCGTCCTTCTCCTCCTATCGAAAAACATCGCCGTGGAAACAAATCTTCCCTCCCATGGTCGTGCACATCCTTCCTCGTTACACCTCCATTCCATCGCAAGAATTGACATGCTATGTAGACTTCTGTTGGAGTGGACTCCTTCTGTACTGCCCTTTCCGTAGACTCCCTGAATACACTGGCACATCCAACACGGCCATTGTTGCACATTGGGAACAAACTAGACACATGTATCAGGCTTGGCATGTTCACTGCACCCCGTCCGCCCCATACCTTTCGGACTCTGTCTGTTCATCGCCTGAAGACACTCCCCATGCCCCCACCATAGACATGGATGAATGGAAATTTCTCTCTCAACTCCACCCAGGTAACAAAATTTTCCTCGATGAGCTTGAAATGCTTGGCCATCGTGACTTTGATGCAAACCATAATTGGGGCTACTCTATAATCCCTTCACACTTGCAAGAAACAACCATCCACTTCATCGACTTCAACCTCTCCTCCACAAGAATCCACCAACTCCCTACTCCATGCTCACATTCCCTTTCCTCCTTGTCCCCAAGCCAAAACATTGCATTCAATATCATTTTATCCCACTTCCGCAACAATGACACCACGACATTTTTAAGAATGATAATCCAAGGCACTGTTGGCACCGGCAAGTCATTCCTAATTGAGTGCCTCAAAAATGCCTTCCTTGACAACTCCACTAATGGAGAAAACCCCCTCCTCTTTCTTGCTCCAATGGGTGTTGCATCATTCCACATTAATGCCTTGACGATCCACTCCGCCCTTCGCATCCCTATATCCTCTATGGAACCTTTAGAAGGTCTATCCCTCATGAATCTTCAAGAACAACTTTGGCATGTCAAATACATTCTTTGACGAAATGAGCTTCATTGGTCCTAAATTGCTTGCTCAAATCGATTATCACTTGCATGAGGCATTCCCATCACATAGAAACAACCCATTCGGTGGATGTTCTATAATCCTTGTGGGGGACCTTGGTTAGCTGCCACCTATCAAAGGCACACCAATGTATGTAGGCACTTCTTGTGGCACTGCACTATGGCAAAGATTTGATACTGTGGTTATGCTTTCAACAGTGTTTTGAAAACAAGGAACAAGTCCTGCTCAAATTTCCTTTCGCCAACTCCTGTCCAACCTTCATAATGAAACAACCACTATTGATGTTTGGAAGCTTCTTATGACACGTTAAAAAACAAACCTTCTTGAAGCTGAACTCCAGTCATTCTCTAATTCAATGCATCTCTACACAACAAATGAGGTTGTTGCCCTACACAATAAATCCATGTTAAAAACACTAAACCAACCAGTTGCACATTACTATGCTGCCCAAAGGAGGAAACTCCCTGCCAAGGAACTGGAAGATGATCAACTAGCTACAAAAATACTCCTCTGCATCGGAAAACGTGTCATTCTCACCAGCAACTTGCAGGTTTAGGTTGGTCTTGTTAATGGTTCGCTCGTCACCGTTCGCGCACTCGTATATGCACCCAGATCTAAACCCCCCAAAATCCCATCATTTTTTGGTGTTGACTTTATTCACTACAAGCGTCCACCATGGGATCCTTCAAATCAAAATTTTGTGCCAATCCTCCCCATAAAAAGGGGTTTGCGAACACAAGTGCTGCTCCGCATGGCATGAGGCTTAACAATCCATAAATCACAAGGCATGACACTAAATAAGGCAACAATCGACATCAACAACATTGATCGACAAGGCCTAACTTTCAAAGATGTATCAAGAGTTAGATTGTTGAATGATCTTTGCATCTCCCCTCCTTTCTCCTTCACACGCTATTCGCGGATGCAGGAAAACCATTTCGTCATATGCAGGAAAAAATAAGAGACGTAACTTGCCTCCAAATCTATTACTCAAACTCCTTAAAGACCTTCTACTATTGGTACCTTTCCTTCCCTTTCATTTCACTTTTACATCTTCCATCTTCTCTCCCATCTTAACACCTTGCAATTTTCCTACTTAATTTACGTATTCAATTTCCAATATAATTTCACTTCAAAATGGTTGCTATTGTTTCTTTGTTGCTGTGCTTTCCCTTCTTATTATTTATTTTTTACATTTTCACTTACATGTTTTTCCTTTCCTTGTAGAAAAATACGGATCATAAATATATTTCACAACTCTACGAATTTTTCCAGGAAATAAATGAAAAAGAGGCTTCCCTTCTGACTATACAAGGGCGATTCCTTCGCCTGACTACTCTGCCTCTGTACCGGTTGCGCCCAACACTACAACTACTTCAAAGGATTAAATATTTCATGCATCTCCTCATCCATGTACATGAAAGGGATGCAAACAGAAAAATCCGAGCATACTATCTTGACCGCGTCCCAACTCTGGACATCAATTGGTGTTGTCGCTGTCGCGCAACACCTTGTGTTTACGACTAGGAGTACCCCATTCTGGGAAACCACTGACATGCACTCTGCAAGATAGAGTGAAAGCTTTTTTTTTGGGAAATACAAGACATCTTCTTCTTCAAAAGAAAACAACACATCTTATTTTGTTAACTTTTACTTGCTATAAAGTAATGTATATAGAAAAAATTTCCATGCTTGCATGCGCAATCGTGGTACTATGTTGTCACTTTTTCCTTCGCTATTTTCCAAATGGGTTTTCTGAAATATTGAACAATATCTCTCTTCATGCTTCCTAATGTGAAAAAAAGAACAAAAATTATACAGTGCAAGTCCTTCTTCATACCCTTTTTCCTTGTTTCTTTTCCAGATACCTTTTCACTCTTTACCCTTTTCTTGAAATGTCTTCATTGGAATAAACATTATGAATCTATGTTGCATTTAAACATGTCACGGTTACATGCTATGCTCTTATCAATACTTTCCCGAGGTCTATACCATTCTGTTGCATTTGTTCCACAACCTGTAAATGCAAAGCCATTTATTTCATTTCCACTAGATTTTATTGTGTTGTTCTATACGTTTCATTATTTTTGAAATGCAACAAAGTTCCAACAAATTGTAATATAAAAACCATGTCACATTGTTGTTCTCACTGTTTTCATTTCCACATACTAATAATTTAGAATTTATGTCTCACGTACACATATGTTGTTCTTTTTTCCATGGCCTCCTCAATCATTCTGTAATAATCACCGTGAAGAGATTTTCAATTTTATTCTTCTTCTAACAAGGTATGAATGTTATATAACACAACATAACATATCTTCCTCAACTTAGGCTCATCCATGTGGGAGACAGATTCACTAGAAGGAGGCTTTTCATCCATTTACCCACTCCAAAGCAATGGGCTTTGTTAAAAAATTATTGCTCCTGACTCCTTTGGGCCTCTAGGTAAATGGGATGACCATATTGATATAGAAAATACTTCGGATTTATAATCATATTTACTTCTCATATGTCACTGTGTACACATACAATGTTGACATTTCCTACTGTCCAGTATAGATTTGAATTAATTTCTCACTCTAATTATCAATAGCACAATTTCAATCCTTCACATTTAGCTTTACGACGTTTGCCATATCTCAATGTTGTATCTCATTAACTTTTAATTAGTCCCGGTAGGCTTCTAACTAACAAATTTTGTGACTATCTTCCCATTCTTCCACCATTGAATAAATTCTTCACTTATTCAACCCCATCCTCCCATTTCTTGCAATTCTTAATGGCCATTGTATACATGAACAAGATGAAGGAGCTGCCTCCGATTGTCTCGTCGCAGCTAACACCTTCACAACAGCTCCATCTTTCGGCGTCCCTTTGCGCCTCCTGGTGCAATTGCTAGTAAATATTATTGTTAGCAGTTGCTTCTAAAGGTGTAAAGATGCATTGAAGGAATAGAAGATTTGAGAAGATCATTTTGAAAAACAAAATCACTAAATATGAAAACTCTTATATAAGATTCCATTTAGATTTAAAAGAAGTGTTAGAAGCTTTTTAGTACATTTAAAAATAAGATGAGATCATATAATTTGATCATTGTCACTGATTTTCTCTATTATTTTACATAGCTAGAAAACACCACAACAATGTTAGTTTGATTGGAAAAATGATTCTCAAACATATACATTAAGTTTTCAACTAGAATCATTCATTTTTAAGGTTATTTTTATGCTTTGTCCTTAATTCCTCAACTTCAATTAGCCTAGGTAATTTCATCTCCATAACTTTCATTTTAGAAAAGGTTATGCTTATCATTTTGAATATGGATTTTAAATTGGTTGTTGTTTATTCATTATATACCTTTACTTTGTGTTAATAATATTTTCAAATTTCCAATTAGGTGTTAAACTATTATGTGTTAATAATATTTTCAAATTACATGTTAAACCATTATGTGTTAATAATATTTTCAAATTTCCATAACAAAATTACTTTATATAATTAAATTTCATCTTTTCAAACTAACAAATTTAATAATCGTATTCCTTAGTAATATAAAATTCAGAAGCATTTAATTTACTCTAATAACATTTTTTCCCAACATAAAAAAACTAGTAATTTTTATTAAAGTATAACAAATATTACACTTTGTAAACACAACATGAGGTGTATATGCATCATTTTTGCTCATCTACAGTGACATATCTGTCACCTCTAGTCTAAAAATGACACATGCAATAAAGAAATTTTGAGGTCTAAAATGGGCCTCAAAACAAAAAATTGTACAAACCAAAATCAAATTTATAAGAGCCAATAGGATTCAAGATGATCATATCAACCGTGGGGATGATTCAATATTTTTAGAGTAAAAAAGTAAAAGGATTAAAAAATAAAAAAAAGTAAAAAAACTAATTTTCCAAATCATGTTTTCAACTTATCTCCCTAAAGTTTTACACAAATTTCGAGCGGGGGCATTCGTTGGATGCATGATTTGATTCCTTATCCAAGGAGTACCCATGTTGCATACTTTCGATGGATTTTGCCACACAAAAAATGAAAAATACACGAAAAACATTATTGCAATAATGTTTTTTCATGTATTTCACATTTTTCATGTAGCAGGGTCCATCGAAAGTATGCAACATGGGTACTCCTTTGATGAGGAATTCAATTTGGTATCCAACGAGTGCTCTCATTAAAAATTTAAGTAAAACCGTAGGAAGATAAGTTGAAAATATGAGTTGAAAATTTTTTTTTTTTTTAATTTTTTCATCTAAAACTAGATGATGTAATCTAATCTTATTTTATTATTTCCACTATTATTTTATAATATTCCTTACGAGGCTCATTTTAGACCTCAAAATTTTGCCGATGTTTAAACATAAAAACCCGTAATAAAATGTAAGTAACTATAAGCCCATAGAAAATCCACAAAATTTTGATCTGCTAATATGAACAATCTAAAATATATTTTTTCTCATATAAATACATAATTTCTCTACTAAAATTTTCAATAGAATAAGAACAGAAATAAACACAATTCACACAATTAAGACATAAAATTTCTAGGGAACTCAACTCGGAAAACCCTTTGCTTGCTCAAAATATTATTGATAGAAACTGATGAATGATCTCGTATAATACAAATTTTTTTAAATATATTGAATACACCATTTTCCCTGCATTTCCTAGGCTTTAAAAAACACGCTTGTTGTAGCCCTATATGCTCTCTAAATCCTTACACAATAGGTACTCCTATTAAATAGAAATTTCCTCCTATTTTTATGCGCACTACCCAAGGGAACTCTTCCTCACAATAACTCCGTGCACAAGTTTTCATGCATACTCTTCCTCACAAGCTCACACACAACCTTGTGTGTACTCCTATTGATTTGTCTCACCAACCCATACTCACAAAACAATGAGTAACAATGTGCCTTCGCTCCTCCTTTTATACTAATTTGAAAGGCCAAATTTGGCGAGTTTCTAATTAAGGAGTTTTATTTTTTGATTGTTTGAGTTAGCATGAGTTAAATACTCATACAACTTGTCCTATCTCTTGAGACTCAACCACAAGATCTTTTCCTCAATTAACTCACACTAGAATACAGATAACCCAACCTTCCACTTTGAAACATCACTTAACTGCTTCATGAACACTTCCTAAATTTGAGGAACTCGTCCTACTTTTTAGGAATTAAATCCTAACTCATAGGAAATTGTGCATACTCAAGGAGAAACTCGTTGAGGCTCCTTGAATTAAGGCACAAAACAAGGAACCCATTCTCGCTACAATTTTCAACACTCCCTCTTAGCGAGGAAGGTGTTCCTGGAAGAACCTCATCCACTTGGATTTGTGACGCAGCCCAAGCTGCGTTTACCCACAATAAGCACCAAATGAAAAGACTCATTAATATCAACCGAGATAAACTCAAATGTATCGATACCTCATGCGAAATCTATTCCTCTTTCTAACATTCATGCTTAAAAACTATATAAAAATACCCACCTTGACAATTCGTATTTAAAAGTTTCAATTGACATTTGTTAAAACCTAAACTTTCAATCACATAAATATATCCGAGCCCACGCCTATCATTTCACACGTCTTTGTCGGCGATCTGTATGCTTCCATCGATCCAAAATAAATCGCATTTTAAACTGCTTGACATTTAATGTTTTCTTATTAATGCGAAATAGGTATTTTTAGCTTGCAACGTGTCACTGTCCTAATGCTATCGCATTCCTCAAACAATTACCGCTTACCGTTTTAATTCTACGCGAAAACCCCTTACTTGTTTTGTGAAACCGTCTTCACTGTTCCATTGGCCATTTTCTCATGATTCCGCATTCAATATACACACAATTCTGTAGGCAACTCCAGATTCCAACTGCGTTAAATACTGGATTTAAACTCACAAATCTGAAGTGAAACTCTTAACACTTTGTCAGATTATTTCTTTATTCTGCTATGCATTTCATGGTGGAATTAATTTCAATATCCACGTTTTCTTTAATGGATCACCATCCATCCATTCTGTGATCGATGGTTGATCTTTGAAATCCTCAAATTCATATCGAATTCAAACTTAAAACTGACTGCGAAATCCCTTTTTCCTTTGACATTCACATTCAGGTTTATACAATTCGATTTCCATTCCACGCTGACTCCACTTCAGCTCTCAACAATTTAATTTATATGTCATTTTATTCACTCTGTTCTTCTCACCTTTATACATTTCAGATCAAGTTATAATATTGATATTATAAAGCCTGTCTCGACATTTACATCGAACTTCTCAATTGTATGCAGAACCACCATATCAAACCCCTATTGCGGAGTTTTATCACACACCTATTCATAAGCTTAGAGAATTTCTCACACAAATCAATTGAAATTAAAAATTTTGTCCCACATAAAGGCTTCCACATTCAAATAAAAATCATGCACGGAGCTTTATTTAAATAGAGATCAGTTTCATTCAATTATGGTCAAACACAGAAAACAATTCTGAACACAATGAAAACCCTCCTTTCATTTATAAACAATATTTACATAATCTCAGAACATATCGTGTTCTGTCTTCTCTCTTTTAGGCCTGATTTTCTATTTAAATGGCCTTTTCCACCTCTCTGGCCCGTAGGCTTCCAAATCAAACTTTTTCTATCTAAAATCCTACTCCTCACTACCTTTTGAGACTTTAATTTATACAAAAGGTTCTGAAACCAATTTTGGTTTCAGATCCTTTATCTTCTCAACAAAATCCTGAATATCCTCATTTGACTCAACTAATCCCTAAGGATCCTTTCAAATCCCGAAATTCATGAACCAATTTCTAATCTAATATTTACAAATAATTTCCAAATCTCTCAATCCCCTAACTCTCTCATGTTCTCCAACATTCGGGAACATTTACAAAATTCCTCTCAATATTTAATAAATTCAATATTCTAAATATCTCACTCAAAATATTTTAAAATTACATCAATTTAATACATAGGCAACCAATCTTCTTTGAAAACACAAGACCCCTAAGCCTAATAAAATACAAAGAATTTTCTGAGCCTAATGCTCATGCATCAATTTGTATCCAACTCTACCTAGTTCTTCACTGCTACAATTTCTCCCTCTAAACTAGAAGGCTTCCCCGATTTCTACTATGGAACCTTCTTTGAAGACATGTTCTTTCCCACCATGATTTACGAGTCCACAATTTGCCACTATCAATGATCACAACTCCTTTTGTGTCACTGAACTTTGGCTCACTAATTTTCCCACTAGTAGGCCTCTAACTCCACTAATAAGTCGGCTCATTTGGTATTATTTTGGATCTACCCTCTTATTAGTTTGGTTTGGACATCTGCAACCTACTGAACTAGGGATCCACAAATTTGCCTCCTAACAACTCATTAGTCCTTCAATGATCACTATACATGAGGACTTCAAGAACTACCCACTTGTCAAGATTTTGGCTGCCTTAGAATGCTACTCCTAGGGCATACAAATTTGCCATGTCACTATGGCACATCAACCCTATTGTGACTCTCCTTAGGACACAAAATTAGCTGCACACAGTCAACTCTTTGACTTATCTAGGGCTTTAAAATAAACCACTAACATTCCATACACTTACTATTCTTAGGCTACTTCAGATGTTTGTCTCCTATGATGTGTTGCTCTCAACTTGTGTTGGTCTTTATTATGTTATATGCTCTGATACCATGTAGAAAGCCCATGAAATTATGATATGCTAATATGAGCGATATGAAATATATTTTCTTCTCATATAAATACATAGTTTCTCTACTAAAATTTGCAGAGGAATTGGAACAAAAATAAACACAATTCACACAATTAATACATAAAAATTCTAGGGAACCCAACTGGGAAAACCCTCTACTTGTTGAAAATAATTATTGATAGAAATTAAGGAATGATCTCTTACAATACAACTCTGTTTTCAATAGAGAATAAACCCTTCTCCCTACATTTACTAGGCTTGAAAAACACGCTTGTTGTAGCCTGATATTCTCTCTAAATACTTGTGCAATAGGTGCTCTATAAAACAAGAATTTACTACTATTTTTATGCTCACTACCCAAGCGAACTCTTCCCCACAAAAATTTTGTGCACAAGTTTCTCTTGCACACTCTTCCTCACAAGATCACACACAAGCTTTTGCGTACTCCTATTTATTTGTCTCGCCATCCAATGCTTACAAAAAAATGAGTAACAATGTTCCATCACTCCTCCTTTTAAAGAAATTTAAATGGCCAAATTTGGTGAGTTTATAATTAAGGAGTTTTATTTTGTGATTGTTTGAGTTAGCATGAGTTAAATACTCATGCAACTCGTCTGATCTCTTGATACTGCACCATAATTTCTTTTCCTTAATTAATTCGCACTATAATACTCATAACTGCTTCATGAAAACTTCCTAAATTTTAGGATTTCTCTCTAAATTTTCGGAACTTGTCCTAATTTTTAGGAATTAGCTCCTAACTCATAGGAACTCATGCATGCTCAAGGAGAAACTTGTTGAGGCTTCTTGAATTAAATCACAAATCAAGGAACCCATTGTCACTATTATTTTCAACAAAGCCATCTCATAGAGAATAAACATGATGATCTACACTAGCAATAAATAGTTGTAAATGTCCATCTATAGGAATAAAAAAACACTATGAAGCTCAATATATACACATATAACTAAAAGATTCCAAAAATGGAAAATATACCAAAAATAAACTGATCATGGAGGCTTTCATTCGATTTGGAAGCCTGCCTGCCTTGACGTGTTGCGAGAGGGAACACCACAGTGGAATTTTGTAATGAGTCAACGATCATGTTCCTGATAATGGGAGGCTTTTGAGAGGCCATCTACAATCTGATTTAATTTCCTGAATATATGGTCGCATGAAAACAATGTAAGCATATTATTCAATATTAATGCTTCATCTAAAATAGGACTTAAACAATATTTCTGCAATTTTGAATTCTATTTATCCAATTAACCACATTTTTTGAATCACCATATATCTGAAGTTGAGAAACACCCTATAATTTACTCTAATAACATATAAAAGAACTCCAATAATTAAAATTAAAAAGTTATACCCTATTACAATGAATCTAATTTAAATTAAACAATATCGTAGCATCCATAATGAAATCTAATGCAAAATTCAAATGATTTCCTTTACCCCTATTCATTCTCCAAACAACTTTGTTATCATTACAGAGAATAAGATATACATAGAATTTCAACTTATTTGTGTCATTACTGTTTGTTACTCAACTCTACATAATAATATTTTGATTTAAGTCTCCTCGTGGGATGACTTGGTGGCTATCTCATTGGGATGTTATCCTTGCTACTCGGTTTCAAATTCTACTAGGGGACACTATGACTCATCAAAGAAAGACCGGAAGGATAGGTCTTTAATGGTCTTCGAACGTCTCGATCCTAGGTTGAGCTATGAGTTTCTAGCATATCTAGCTTGTGGGTTGTTGGATATATCCTTGATCCTAAACCTTGCCCAAATTACTCCAACAAATTATTGATTCACCATGGTTAAAAAAGAAAATAAAATCCAAAGCCTTTATAATCCCCATCAAACACTTTATAATCCGCAATAAGAAATTCTTATTGGGAGATTGGTGGTTTGAAAAGTTGAAATGTAATTATATAAAGTAATCTTGTTATGGAAATTTGAAAATCTTATTAACACATAATGGTTTTAGAGAAGGACCACAAAGTAAAGGTATCTAATGAATCAACAACAACCGATTTAAAAGCCATATTCAAAATGATAAGAATAACCTTTTCTAAAATGAAAATCATGGAAATGAAATTACCTAGGCTGATTAAAGTTGATGAATAAACATCAAAGTAGAAAAGTAACCCTAAAAATGAACACGTAATTTAAAAAGCCCACAAAATAACCAAGAAATTTCGGCAAGATTATGAAAAATTCTAGCAAATTTTTTTGAAAATATAGGTTACGGGTGTCAAACTTCAGGATTTTGGGTGCCCCGGGAGTTTTTTATGGTGCTGAATCTATTTCCACCATCAAAAAAATGATTCAAACACTCCAACTACCTGATTTTTTGAAAATAAATTACCAGATTCCGGCAAAAAACCACTGTCTAGGCTATTTTATTGCGTCAATAGACAACTCCAAAAATGAATGGTTGTAGATGAAAACTCACTGTTTATGCTTGAAAATTATTTGTCTTATCGAACTAACAGGTTGTCAAACTATGTAAATAAAACTAAAGAATAGAGTAAATCAGTGACAATGATCGAAGTGCACCATGTCTTCTTACTTTTAAATGTACTAAAGGACTTAAAAAAAAAATATAGATGGAGATCATTATCGATATTTATATAAGAGTTTTCATATTTAGTGATTTAGTTTTTCAATATGATCTTCCAAAATCTTCTATTCCTTCGGTCTATATTTGTACCTTTAGGGGTAATTTCTAGTCATATTTTTTTAAATATCTATGACAATTTGAAGTTTGTACATTTAAAATAATCAATGTTGTAGGCAAAGGTGTTGGTATTGATACATATCATTTTCAAATTACATAACCCTCAGGAATGTCTGTTAACCTCACAACGAGAAATATGGCTATTATTTTCTTTTAGAAGAGGCATCAAATATGTACATATATATTTTTTAACAGGTGGGGCATTTTTACTAAAGATGGATCACACAACACATTCAAATCAATAATCCTCATACTCTCGCTCATGCTTAGGGTGTGATGCATGATTTTTTGCAAACATACCAAAGAAAAGTTAACTTCACGCATATACCTTTAAAAATAATTTAAGCATGTATACTGTTATCATGACAATTATAGATCGAAAGCTTATAACGAAAGAAAATTGATATCAGGAGAACCTTAGGATTGTCACGAAAATTTATATCTCACCCATACATAGCTTTTTAAATTGTTACTAGATTAGGGTTCCTAATATATATATATTTTTTATATTAAAATCTATGGATGCACAACATGTACATGGTCTTGCTAACTTTCAAAATTGATCTTGTCAAATTAATCATGTGGCTATAATCATAGAAACAAATATACTTGAGTAAAGAGAAAATTTCTCTATGTGTAAAATATTTATTACATCTAGTATACCATATTTACAGTAATTTGATTAACGAGGTATATGTCTAGTCCATCTTGGCATTTTCCTCATATCTTTCTCAGGCAAACATTACCAAAAATGTTGAATTCTATATAAAGGAACAAGGGTAACTAGTCATTGCAAGTGTTTATCTACTAGGATTTTCTGTGTACTTGGTTCATTCAAACAAACCTCTGTGACATCTCTTCAAACATATAGCCTTAACTCCCCTTTCATTACCATTACTCATTGTCCTAGGTTATAATTACCTTACCCATAGTCATGATTTGGCTTTACACCTATGGGGCTTTTTGTATGACCCTCAACCATTACATGAAATGGTGTCTACTTATAAAAAAATATTGCATCAAGTGGTTTTAGTTGACCACAAACAATACACTTCAAGCAATTTATGGGAAACAAGTCATTTTAGTTGACCACAAACCATACACTTCAAGTGATTTATGGAAAACCGAGAACGTTCATCTATTATGAAAAGTATTTTTGGTTTACCACAAATCTTAGACTATAATGTGGTTTTCAGAGTACCATGAACTTTTCAACATAACAAGTTATTTGGTTGTACACCATCATTCACTCAAGTACATATAATTACAAACTTCACTCATGGAAATAACATGTACATACTCAAGCATTCTCTAGGACTAATACATAAAGACAAACATGACATCATAGAATTTCTTACAAACACAATGTGTCTCATAACAAAATATGGTCTTGAGTCTTATTTTTCCACAATACTTAGAAAATTTACCCTTTTATTTCATCATTTCTTTGCTTCTGTTTTTGTCACAAGACTTCCACATGCATTGTCACCGACATTTCAGTTCCTTCATTTGGTATCTCTTTACTATGGGCTTCATTATCGAGCTTTATTTGGTTTCCTTCTCTTTTTACGTACACAAAACTAATATTACACAAACCTTTTGCCTCTTCTTGCAAACAAGTGATTACTAATGTCAATATAAAAGGAAATTCATCTTTTGAGATACATGGATGCCATTTCTTTAATGTCCTTTTACCTACATGGCTCATCAACATATTCAAATATCTCTTAATAATAACTTAGTTCCACCCATTCCACATTCAAATATTAATTCAACTCATATTTACTCATTAATCAATGACTCAAACTCTCCAATTCCACAACAAATTAGCATATGTGTATATTGTCACCCTCATACCTACTTAGTGTTTAAGTCTAGAACTTGATGCCATGTTGTGTTACTCATAAAAATGATACATGCTATATGGTTACATGTGATACCACACTAACTAATGTATACTTAAATTAATAGGGCTTACAAAACACTAAAAAAAATGAAACATTTCACATCTTCGACCAAAACTGGGGTTCCAAGTACAACCTCTCATGTACTCTCTACAACACCATTGGAGTTCCAAATACAACCTCTCATGTACCCTCTAAAACACCATTGAGATTCCAAGTACAACCTCTCATGTACCCTCTACAACACATATACTAAATTACAACATTTCAACCCAAATACAATGAATATCAAATTTATTTACAAGGATTACCATCAGTCTTTTGTACAAATCATATGCTAAAATATAAACCCATGCACATATTTAACTATTATTTAACTTTCATTACATTTCAACTAAAATATCAAAAAAAATGTCATACACCCATGTGAATATGATTATTAATACACCATTCATCCATCACTTTTTCAGAACTCCCATCACTTTTTCAAAACTAACTTGTATCATAAATTTTAGTGAAATACCATTAATAAAATAATTACATTTAATAGAACCACTTCCATTTTTGT
This sequence comes from Pinus albicaulis, assembly GCA_034641835.2. Lineage (NCBI taxonomy): Eukaryota > Viridiplantae > Streptophyta > Pinopsida > Pinales > Pinaceae > Pinus > Pinus albicaulis. The sequence continues at coordinate 698,888,682 of CM076569.1, forward strand.
TGACACTATTACTATGTCATTTCCATGTAAGTTGAAATATAAGTTGAAATAACAAGGCTATTCTCCGAGCGCATTCGATCACATCGTAACAACTAGGCACGCGGAAGTCATTAATTATCAGCGTGTTGTGATTCTTGGATTCTTGGATAACAAGGCTATTCTCCGAGAGCATTCGATCACATCGTAACAACTAGGCACGGGGAAATATAATCTAGACTTTGTTATTTGATTTGATATCATAAAAAAATTGTTGTTAAAGTTGAATTTAAAGATTTTAAAATTTAATATACAATAGAGAAGTGAAAGTAAATTGTTTGATACTGTTCCTATTTGATTGAATTTTAAAAGATATCCCAAATATATAGTTTAACTATAATATAATAACAAACTCTTTAAAATTAGTTCCAATCATGAAACAATAACACATAATTGTTTGGCACTGCTTTTATTTGATTCAATTTTAAAAGGTTCACCAAATCTATAATTTAAATATAACCCAATAACAAACTCTCCAAAAATAGCACTACTGATGAAACAATAACACTTTGCAAACTCTTCAATGATAAAATCCACTGGCAAAATAGTAACACTTTCCTGATTTATGTGTAGCTCCTTTGTACATTGGTCAACATCCCATTCTCTTATAGAAAATGTATACCCTTCACTTTATCAAAATTTTCAAACTCCCGATGTAACTCTCACTTTATTTAAGGGCAAGTACTACAACAAATGCTGGTGCACCACATATGTACATAAATATCTTTTCGCATGCTCATAATTTTTCTTCATGACATGCTCACAAATTAATCTTTTCGCATGTTCATAATTTTTCTTCATGACATGCTCACAAATTATAATCTAGATAGAAGAGATGGATCCAAATCCTCTTATGCAAATGGATAGACAATCAATCTATCACAAACACAAACACATAGTAACAATATTCTCAACTAACAAACAATATATTATACTCTCATTTGTCTAGGCTCTCCCCAAAGTAATTAAGCATAATCTCATTCTTAATACAAACATTTATACTTAAATACAATATAAAATAGCCAAACTTTTTCAAAAAAGATTCATTATATTTGATTGCATCGAAAGCCCTCTACAACCCATATTGGGTAGATCTCCCTTCAATAAAAGTAATCAAGCATAATCCCATTATTAATAATAAAAAAATACAATATAAGATAGCCAAACTTTTTCATAAGAGATTCATTATATTTGATTGCACGAGAGGCCCTCTACAACCCATTGGGTAGATCTCCTCTCAATAAATCGTGTCATAACACTAAATTGATAGACAATCAATCTATCATAGTAACAATATTTTCAACTAACAAACGATATATTCTACTCTCATTTGTCTAGACTCTCCCCCAAAGTAATCAAGCATAATCCCATTATGAATAACTATAATATAAGATAGTCAAACGTTTTGAGAAGAGATTCATTATATTTGATATTTGATTGGGATGAGAGGCGTTGTACAACCGGGGTAGATCTCAAATAAAAAATTAAATAGTAAGCATTTAACATTTTTAATCTAATTACGTCGTAAGGCGTTTTTATTTGAAAACAACTTTCCTAGTTGCCACCGTGTCTTTGTTTGCACCATTAGATGAAATGTTAGACGATTGAAACATTTTAGACCATTAGATCCAATACTTTCTTGAAGCTAACTAACTAGCTAACTCACTAAACTTTATTAATGTCTTCCACCTTACTATAAAATAAGATACAACATCTCTTGTGTTTAGCTTCCCCAGCCAGCGCGACAATGAAAGCAAGGTTTGCTTCAATGCCCTTCACTCTCTCAGTGTTCTCTACCCTCAATAGGTTGGTTCATTCTCTTGCCTGGTTCATTCTCTTTCTCACTTGTGGATTTTAATGCCTTTGCGATTATTGTTTTCTGATGCACCATTTTATTCTATATTGATCTCAAGTGCATATGACCATCAATGTAAGAATTGGAAAATTTAGGCACCCAAATTTCACTATCTATAATGCATGTCAATTTCCTTGCAATCCCTACCCACTACATGACGTCATCAACAAGAATAGATGCTTGCAACCTTAAAATAAGAGAAATGTCGATTCTTGGGACAAAAAAAACGAAGAGAAATTCCAATACTTGGGACACAGAAAGCGATGAAGAAAGGTATGTTTACTGTAATGAATTATAATTTTTTTCTTTATTTTCATTTAGAATGTACCAGCTTCCAATGTGATCCGTTTTATGCGCCACCATCTTTTTATATATATAGATTTGTTCTTTACTCATCGTTGCTTCTCCAAGTAGATTTTCTTAAATAAATTACCACCAAAAATATGTTGTTCTGCCCAAAGCATTGGCTTAAAGACTAGAGATAGCCTAAACATTGCCATTTATTTCCCAATTTGGGAATTTATCACTGATTAAATCAAAGTCATTTATTTAAAATAATAATGTTCGTGATTGGTTAAGTGGTTTTTTTTAGCATTATGTTTTAAATATATTTATTTATTTAAAATACTATTATTTTGTATTAAGTATCAAATTAGTATTTTTTATAATGTTTTTTAAATTATATAAATTAAATAGTTAGTAAATTTTGATAATTATTAATATATTATAGATATCATAATAATTTAGAATGTATTTTATATGAAAAAATTAAAACAAAAATTATAATTTTATTTTAAATTATTATTATTATTATTAATTATAAAAAATTAATATGTGAATTAAATATATATATTAATACATTTAAAAAACATTAAATCAAAGAAAATGGAAATAATGTTGTTTATCTTTCCTAAGAACTCAACAATACTACTTAAATATATGGGGAGTTTACATAACCATCTATGAAAGCATGTAATGGTATTCAAAACCCATAGCTATGGATGAGGCTTGTGTATAGGCACAATCCCTAGAAAACAAAGACTAGAAGAAAGCGAGTAAATAGTTAAAATAAAAAAATACATTAAGAATCTTCAAAGGATGGAAATAAGAAGTGGAAAGGGGAAAGTGATAAGGAGGCTACAAACACATCACACTAGTGAAAATATCCTAGAAACCAATGCAACATTGATGTCCACAAAGAGGTGTTGTCAATTGTATCCTAATATAATTGTAAAGAACTATTAAAAGAATGTGAAAATGAAAAATTACATAGCCACATATTCAACTAATTAGGTGGAAATAAGCTTAGACATGGATGATGTTATTTTTTTCACATCAATGTAGAAGTGGGTGAATTTGAGTAGCCTTTAGCAACAAGAAGAGAAGAACATGATTAAGTGCTTTCATATAAACATACAACTTAAGAAGAAAAAAAGTGATGTTATATTTGACTTACGATCATAGGTGAATCTCACCGTAGTGGATTTGGTTCATGGTTCAAAAATTTAGACTAGAGGTTCATTACCATCCTATCCATATCCATGAGTCACTAGAGGTTCATTAGCATACTATCCATATCTGTGAGTCAGTTTCACTCATGTAGAGTCTGTCATCACTTGCAATGTACTTAATAAGTGTTGGTCATCACTTGCAATGTACTTAATATCTATGGGGAAATTTGTTTCCATCACATGATAAATATTTCAAACCCAAAGATAATTTGATAATGTATGTTCATTTATTACAGATATTATGATAAGCTTAACTATCATGTCTTTAACAAGCATATATTAAGCAATGCTAACAATAGGTTTGTGCTTAAGATATGGTGATGAACTTCAACTACAGTAATACAACTAGCATAGCCCAATCATAAAGATACATATAATTTTAGCTATCAAGAAATTGTACCAACATAGTACTTTTCTAGAACATGTATCTCTAATTAATATTATTATCTCAAATAGGGAGGTTATAGTTTTCTTCTTTTTCTCTATTCTGAATCACCTTAGAGAATCAATCAACTTATTATCAAAGCATGTGTGATGCATAAACGAGGGTGTTCCAACATGAATGTCAAGTCTCAGACAAGATTCGTCATATATCACTCAATCCTGACTTCCCCTTTTCTTATTGTAGCATGCACCTTGAGACTCCTCCTCCATTCACAAATTTAAAATATAAGGCACAAGGTAGTTGTTGCATATAGGACAATTTAGATTTGATAAGAAAAGTTGCATACTCTGTTATATTTTTTTCTACAAATGTGATGGCAAGTGTGCCATGAATGTTGGCAATTTCATGGTTAATCTAGGGTACACTAAATGGAAATTTACACTCTTCTATACAAGATCAATAAAGATATTCCCAATAGCCAACCCCATGGAGCAAGACATTGATTCCGCAGTTTCTACCAAATCTCTCTAAGTGTTGGAGTTGTTTTCTCAATTGACTTCTTTTTACTACTCTTGAAGTGATGAAGGGAACCACTGTTACATATAGGAGCATTTACATTCCAGGGTTTCTACCAAATCTCTCTAAGTTTTGGAGTTGTTTTCTTAATTGAATTCTTTTTTTTTTTCTCTTGAAGTGATGAAGGGCACCATTGTTACATATAGGAGCATTTAGACACTCGAAAATACAACGAGCGCTTATTAGATTAATAAATATTTAATAGGTCAATAACCCACAGAAAATATCATACTTAGTGATTATGAAATCAAATCAACATAAAATGGTTAACGATATCCATATAAAACCCTCATCAATATGGAAGTAGGATTTGTACAGAAGTTAGGTTCATTATAGTACGATCCTAAGATTCATAGGTCAATAACCCATAAAGAAAATATCATACTTAGTGATTATGAAATCAAATCAACATAAAATGGTTAACGACATCCATATAAAACCCTCATCAATATGGAAGTAGGATTTGTACAAAAGCTAGGTTCATTATAGTATGATAATAAGATTCTTCAAGTTGGAAAGAAGAGTACCTAAAGAAAACATAACATAGAACAACATATTCTCAAGAGAAAATATTCATACATATTTAACTTCATAGGCCTCATGATTTTTAAGGCTCAAGGAAGTAGTATTGCAGTAAGAATTCATTGTAGCATGGTCATTGCCTTTTGTTGATATTTTTTTGTCGTTCAACAATTATCCAAGAAGCATTAATAAGATTTCATTGTAGCATGGTCCTTGCCTTTTCTTGATATTTTATGTCTTTCAACAATTGTCCAAGAAGCATTAATTAGTGCTATATGTTGTTTCCTTAAGGCGTTTCCTTTGCAACATCTGGTGCAATTGCTAGTGTGTAGCCTTATTTAAAAAACAATTTAATTATTATTATGTATAAATACAATATAAATTTAAAATATAAAGAGATTACGAACACTAAAAAAAGAGGTACGGTAAATAAATAAACATATAAATAAAACGAAAGTATGGTAAATAAATAAAACCTTTTTTTATACTTACTCCAGAGGTATGGTATATAAATTTAAATATAAATAGAATAAAGTTATGGTAAATAAATAAAACATTTTTTTATATTTACTCCATAAACCTCTTTATATTTAAAGAAAACTCAAAAAAGAGGTTTTATTTAGGTGAAGCCTATGGGAAAATACCATTTTAATACCATGGGCTAAATACCACGGGCCAAATACCATATTTATAAAAGTGGTATGGTAAATAAATAAATATAAAAGAGGTATAAAGATGTATGGTAAATAAATAAAAACATATCAAATAGGATTAGAAATCAACATCTATTTATATACCAAGCATATGGGCCAAATACCATGGTAAATAAATAAAATATAAATAAACCAAAGTATGGTAAATAAATAAAACCTCTTTTTATATTTACTCCATAATCCTCTTTATATTTACTTAGGTGAAGCCTATGAGCCAAATAACATGGGCCAAATTGTAATTAATACCATGCAGAAAAAACATTATTAACTCTATTAATATTAAAAGATTAATATTTTTTTTTCTAAGTTGGACTAATCTATTAATATGAAACATAGTTTACAAAGTGGGACTTACCTCTAGAACTGCATAACTATCCAATTCCAGAGGGAGTCTTGATATAAAAAAAACAAAAAGAGAGACCGCCCCTCGCGGGGAAGTCGACCCAGAAAATGCTGCCCATGGATGGGAAACCAGCTTTCATAGAGTTATACAAAAAAACTTTTACAGCCAACTTGTCCCAAAAATATAGCAAAGCATTAAAATTGACCAAAAAAAGATAAGGAGACCTGTCAATGCCATGGATGCCCATCAAGCTAGCTATCAAGATGTGTTGGAGGAGGCTCCTCCACTATGGGACATCTGTACTCCTCGTCAGAATCATCATCGTCTCCCTTGGACTGCTGAGTAGTGTGCTTAGAAGAGGATGTTGAGCGAGCATGACTGTGGCCTTTCTTCAGTGGCCTGTCTGAATGCGCAGAACTCTTGCTACCGTTGCCCACACTGCTCGAGAATTATGAACCAGATTTGACGGGTAAGGCAACAGATTTTCTGGAATCATAAGGAGGCCCCAGGGAGATGGTGGATTTCCTCATGCACTTTCTGGAGCTAGAGCCCGTGGTGCTGGGCTGCACTTCTTGGAACAAAAAAAAAATAGTAGCAGTGATTCTTAGATTGTCCAAGACGCTGTCAAAGTGAAATTAAGCAACCTTGTCAACCGGAGGCATGGAGCCGTGTTCTTCGTGAATGGAGAGAGGCGGGCAAGAGCCTGCTCCTCTACCTCTACCTCGCCTACACCTCATACGGTGCCGTCTTGGCATGCTAGGGATGGAGGGCGAATGAAGTGACTGGGAGGGCAAGTGCGAGGAATAGGAAGGCGTCACGCAGAGGGCAGACCGATTAAAGTCTACACCGGAGGGATTGTGAGTGCAGAGGCCAGGCGAGGGTCTAACAGCGCAATGAGTAGGCGGAGGGCTATCAACGATGGACGACAACTTGGAAAGCTAAAGATAGAGATGGAGCAGCGTATATGTGGAGCTCAAGAGCCGAGCAGAAGACATAGACAAAAACAAAGAACGTTGAGCGAATGAAACAGTTATGGAGGTGGGACGCGACGCCATTGAAGGATGGGCAGGACAAGTTGCAAAGCCAGAGTTAAGGTGGAGTGTGGGAGAGATGAATGATGAAATCGCATCACAGAGAACGTTAAATGCAGTGGTACTGCCCTCCTAGATGGCCATGTGGCCTGGCCAAGTGTCATTGGGCTAGCCACTGCCGCATGCTCATAATTCACCTGCATCCGGGAAAAAGATTAATATTATTATTAGTATTATTATTATTAATTTTAATATTCATATTCATATTAATATATTATGATATTAATATTATTAAATTTAATAAATTTGGATTAATACAAGATTAAATTTGTTATATTATAATATATATTAATATATCGTGATATATATTAACTCTAAATATATGATGAAATATATATCGATACCACTACCATAACACTTGTAGACCTTTTGGAAAAGAAAAATGGGCTTCGCTGCCACCGCCGCCTATGTTAGGGTTCTTCAGCCTGGTTGCCGCCATAGACAGATAGCTGCGCATACAGCTCTTCAGACTTCGACAGCCTGAGAATGGACAGGAAAAGCCTATGCAGACACCTTCCCCTGCAGTAATGTGATAAAAAGCTCAGTGCTCACCTATGTGTAGATGGTCCCCCTCAGCTGCTACTACGTGCAAGAGTGGAGAAGGACCAGAGCCCTGCATAACTGCTGCTCTGCAAGAGGAACCACAACAGCTCAGATTTGCAATGGGGAGCACTCTCCATCCCCCATCGCTCTCAGAATCCATCAAGCTGCACTAGATGGACTGAGTCCAGAAATTCCTATGCCCAAACATGAGATAGCCACCATTTGCAATGGCGAGGCTACGAAGGACGTTGGGCTCCACCCTTCTCGGTCTCTATATCTAACCAGGCTCAAGCTCAGCGAGGAGTCTTACACAACATCCTGCGCAAATATTAGGCTGGAAGGTTTTAGACTGAAGGACCCTATCAACAACTGCGCAAGTTGGATCAACTCCCCCTTCCAGATCCAGATCATACTCCTCAACAGAAAAACGTAGCTCTATTGGATGCGATCGACAGATCTAGTGCAAAGTATAAAGCAAGACCTCGAACATAAGCTGCAGATCCCCTCTGTCATACAACGACTTATATATAGAGGTAAACAACTCGAGAACCCCCTCCTGCTATCTTTCTACTATAGGTTTTAACCCTGGATCCCAAATCGGGACGACCAGCTTGATTTTTCATTATATTACTTTTAGTGTTACAACACATATATATATACATTCTTAAACATACATAAACCCCAATCCATTAACCCTGGATTAGAACATAATGTAGTTCCCTTGACCGGATCTACAAAATACCAGGGGCCAAAAACCATCATGCCCCAAAACCATGTGCAAACCCATGCACAAAACCATGGGTGAGTCTGCCCACCGAAAAACAAGGATAATTTTTTTTTTTCCCAAGGCACTGCTGCCCCCCTGTGACCCCCCTGTTGCGCCCAGCGTAATGTACAAGTGGGGATATCACCCCCCCTGTGATCCCCCCGCGTGTGGCTAGTCGTGGAAAGAATATAACACAAACCCAACATTCTCCCACTTGTTATTTTCTTTCCGCAGGGGGCCACAGGAGAGTTGAGTCATTAGCCCAGCTTTGCAACACCTATTGTTTCTCTACACCAAGAGAACTTTTAAGTGCTCATAGACTTCGTCAATGCATCTACAAAATTCTTCAAAGTGTCCACCTTTACCAGAAACACCCTTTTAGCCTCAACCATATATCTCACAAAGTGATATTGAACATCAATGTGCTTTGTCTTTGAATGATAAGTAGGGTTCTTAGCCAAGAAAATTGAAATTTGGCTATCACAGTCTATCCTTATAGCTTGTTGCACCAACCCAATAATTGAACACAATATTTGCAACCAAACTGCTTCCTTGCTTGCATGAGTGGCTGCCATGTATTCTGCCTCTGTAGTTGAAAGAGCCACTACAGACTGTCTTTTACTCATCCAACTGACTGCACCTCCAAATAGGGTAAACACATACCCACTTGTAGATATTCTTTGGTCCAGATCTCCAGCCCAGTCAACATCAAAAAAACCACGAATGTCCAACACTCTTTCCAATTCCGGTCTTCCCTAGTAGCACAAGCCATAATCACTAGTGCCACGCAAATATCAGAAAACCAGCTTCACTTCTATCCAATGCTCCTTCCCTGGGTTTGACATAAACCTTCTCAATACTCCCACTGCATTTGCAATGTCTGGTCTAAGTACAAACGATTGGCATACATCAAGCTACCCACTACACTTGCATATTGAACACGAGACATATCCTCCTCTTCTTCTTGTGTCTTGGGACACTATTCAGCAGACAACTTTGTACCTACAGGAATAAGAACATTCACCGGTTTACTATCCTGCGTATTGAACCTCTGCAATATTGTCTCGACATACTTCCTCTGGTTTAACCAGAGCTTCCTCTTTGCCTGATCTCTCTTGATTTCCATGCCCAAAATATAGTTTGCAGCACCAAGATCCTTCATGTCAAATTTGGAGAACAGTTGGGTCTTCAAATCTTGGATAATTTCTTTGTCATTTCCAGTCAACAACATATCATCCACATACAAGACCAAATAAATAACACGGTCACCAATTAATTTAAAATAAACACGGTGATCCTCCTTGCTTTTGGTGAAGCCAAGTCCCCGTATATAGGTATCAAATTTCTAATACCACATCCTTGGTGATTGTTTTAACCCATACAGAGACTTCTTCAACCTGCATACCAGTTCTTTCTTACCCTTCACCATAAAGCCTTCAGGTTGCTTCATGTAGATCTCCTCTTCTAGATCCCCGTGAAGAAATGTTGTTTTCACATCCATCTGTTCTATCTCAAAATCAAATGCAGCAGCAACAGATAAAAGTAATCTAATAGAAGTAACTTTGGCGACAGGAGAAAAAATATCACCAAAATCAATTCCCGGCACCTGGGAATAACCTTTTGCTACCAACCGAGCTTTGTATTTCTCCACCTTGCCTTCTACATTCTTCTTCTTCTTAAACACCCATTTTCTCCCGATGGGCTTCCTTCCAGCCGGCAACTCCACCAGATCCCATGCCTCATTTTTGTGCAAGGATGCCATTTCATCAACCATGGCCTCCTTCCAGAGTTTTCCATCCTCTGAATCTACTGCCTCCCTGACAGTTCTGGGATCATCATCAATTATAGTTAAGGCAAAACCTGAACAAAAAATAGATGGACTATACCTTTCTGGTTGCCTTCTTTCTCGAACTGATCTTCTCAAAGCTGGGGTTTGTGGCTCTTCCTCTTCTGAATCTTCTTCTGTTGTAGAGTCTGATTCATCCTCCTTTAGCTCAAACTCTATCTTCTCAGGTTCCTTTGGTAGGACTTCATGTGTAACAAAATCTTTCACCTCTCTAAACACCACATCTCGGCTGTACACAACCTTCCTTGTTTCTGGGTTCCAAAGCTTGTAACCCTTTAAACCATCCTTATACCCGATAAAGATGCACCTTTCAGATTTATTATCCAACTTGGTCCTTTTCTCCTTTGGAACATGTACATATGCATCACATCCAAATACCCTTAGATGTGAAAGAGAGGGTTTCTTACTAGTCAATACCTCATGTGGAGTCTTATCCTCCAACCCTGATGAAGGTGATATATTAACCAAGTAACATGCAGTCTCCACTGCCTCTGCCCATAATTCTTGTCCTAACCCGTTACCATTGAGCATGCTTCTTGTCTTTTCCATCAACGTTCTGTTCATTCTTTTTGCAACTCCATTTTACTGAAGTGTGTATGGAGTAGTCTTCTTCCATGCTATACCACACTTCTTACAAAACTCTTCAAATTCCTTCTTACAGAACTCCCCACCATTATCTGTCCTCAGCACCTTTATCTTCTTCTCTGTCTGGTTTTCCACCAGAGCCTTAAATTCTTTAAATTTTTCAAAGACTTTAGATTTCTTCCTCAAGAAATATATCCATGTATTCCTTGAGAAGTCATCTATGAATGAAACATAGTACACATAATTATCCAGTGATGGAACCGACACAGGTCCAAACACATCACCGTGCACGAGCTCTAATATCTTGTTCGTCCTCTTAGAACCAGAAGGAAAACTTACCCGATTATGCTTCCCATATACACAATTTTCACAAAAATCGAAATCTAGAGAGCTATTAGACATACCTTCTACCATACCATTTCCATGCAGTATCAGAAGGCCCTTCTCTCTAGTATGTCCAAGCCTTTGATGCCATAGCATGGTCTTTTCTCTAGAGACCGCGAGGCTTTTCGCTTCACTTTCAAGAACCACAAAACTATTGCACCCATCAATAACAGTGTTGCCCTGAAGCTTGTACAGAGTTCCAATCCGAACTCCCCGCATTAATACCAGTGCTCCCCGAACCATCTTACAGGTATCTTTCTCGAACACTGTTTTTACACCTGCATCATCCATCTTGCTTATAGAAATCAGATTTCTGGCCAATGTAGGAATGTGCAGAACATCAGGAAGTGTTCTAATCCTTCCACCTTGCAGCTTCAACTTGAATTTTCCACGTTTGACGATTCTGGCCTTCCTATCATCCCCTAGGAAGACATCACCGCCATCATATTTCTCATACTCGCAGAACCACTCCCTATGGGGAGTGAAGTGAAAGGATGCACCCGAGTCAATCAACCATGACTCATGATCTACATGTGTATTTGAAGAAGAAGCCAAATACACATCCCCACCTTCATTCGTGGTGGTTTTTGCCTCTGCAGAAGGAGCATCATCAGATCCCCTTCCTTTCTTAGGAGCTTTAGATCTGCAATCATTTTTGTAGTGCCCTTCCTTTCTGCATTTCCAGCACACCTTTACAAACTTTCCAGGAGATTTAGATCTCCCTCTAGATTTAGATCTCCCACTCGAAACCTTATTATTGTTTCTGTTCTGGGACCTTCCTCATACAGATAAGGCATCTCCATTCTGACCCTCCATATTTCTCAGTCTCATTTCCTCCGACAGCAAGGCTGAGACAATATCATCAAAGTTCAAGGTAGTTGTATTGCTACCTATTGCAATAACCAGACTGTCCCACGAGTTTGGTAGAGAACACAACAAACTGATGCACTTATCTTCATCTGAGATTTTAATATCAACAGATGACAGCTGACTTACCACAATATTGAAGGCGTTTAGATGCTCTGTCTGAGTCTCCATCCTTCATCCTCGGGTTATACAACTTTTCGCCAGAACAATTTATTACGAGACTTAGCATTAGGGAATTTTGAGGTCTAAAATAGGCCTCATAAGAAAAATATACAACAAAAATAAACTTTATAACAACTTGATAGGATTCAAGATGATGATGTCAACCATGGGGGATGATTCACCCATTTTTAGATAAAGGAGTAAAAATATTAAAAAATAATAAAATAATAAAACTACTTTTTCAACTCGTATTTTCAACTTATCTCCCAAAATTTTTACTCAAATTTCGAGTGGGAGTACTCGTTGGATGCGAAATTTAATTCCTCATCCAAGGAGTACCCATGTTGCATACTTTTGATGAACTCTACTACACGAAAAATGAGAAATACATAAAAAACGTGATTGTATGTTGCATACTTTCGATGAACTCTACTACACGAAAAATGAGAAATACATAAAAAACGTGATTGTAATCACATTTTTTTATGTATTTCTCATTTTTTGTGTAGTAGGACCCATCGAAAGTATGCAACATGGGTACTCCTTGGATGAGGAATTAAATTTCACATCCAACAAGTACTCTCGCTTGAAATTTGAGTAAAAACTTTGGGAGATAAGTTGAAAATATGAGTTGAAAAAGTAGTTTTTTCAGTTTTCCCTCTAAAATTTGATGATGTCATCAAATCTTATTTGATTTTTTCCACTATTATTTTATAATTTCCTTAGGAGGCCCATTTTAGACCTCAAAATTCCCCTAATGATTGGTACAAAGTCCCTAGCTTGTCCCACAAGGTCTTTGCCGTAGCTTCCCTAGATACATTCAACAATACTAAATCTGAGACACACAACCATATTGTGCTCTTTGCCTTCCAATCCAGATTCTTCCAGTATTCATCTGACATTGTCGTTGGTTTAGTACCTGGATCTACTGCGATCCACTGATCTTTATCCACCAGCAAATCCTCCATCTTGAGCTTCCACAACTCAAAAATTTGACCACTAAATTTCTGGATCTCTATCTTCTCGCCGCTCGCCATCTTCTTTCATTGCAAGAAACGATCCTGCAGATCTCCCACTAAACAGGGTCTACCTCAGGCCCGAGCAAAAAACCCCTCAGCAGCAAAGGCATCCCCTTGAAGCAGAAACTGCTCTGATACCAAATGTAGGTTTTAACCCTGGATCCCAAATCGGGACGACCAACTTTGTTTTTCATTATATTCCTTTTAGTGTTACAACACATATATATACATGCCGAAGCATACATAAACCCCAATCCGTTAACCCTGGATTAGAACATAATCGTAGTTTCCTTGACCGGATCTACAAAATACCAGGGGTTGAAAACCATCATGCCCCAAAACCATGTGCAAACCCATGCACAAAACCATGGGCTGGTCCGCCCATCGGAAAATAAGGACAATTTTTTTTTTCCTGGAGCGTTGTTGCGGACCACGAACAAGGGGGGCTGCCGCCCCCCCTGTGACCCCCCTGCTGCGCCCGACACAACGTACAAGGGCAACTATTGCCCCCCTTGTGACCCCCCCGTGTGTGACTAATCGTGGAAAGAATATAACAAAAACCCAACATATACAACATTGAGAAAAATTATATTCTAGTTTTGTCCCTCTGTCTGCGAGGAGGGGCTTCCACGCATCCCTCCTCTGCACAATATTTCTCCTACAAGGATGTTGTCCATGCACAACACCCCAAGAAAATGGTTGCTCAACCTGAGGTCCCCAAGCCCTTTTTAGTGGAAAAAATGGAAGATACACCAGCAATAGAAATCTCCCACCCAACAGTGGATGATCAGTGTCAACAATATGCAGAAAGAGCCATAATCTGCCATTTCAACGGATTATGGCCATGCTCTGCAAATCTCTATCAATGGGTTAACACTACTTGTACCAATAACACCTGGATCTTCTTTTTCTCAAAGGGTTTCTTCATAGTTTTCTTTGATTTCGAGGAGGACTATCAAAAAGCTTTAACAGGGGGACCTTCGTTCTGGGTAAAAGCTGGGCTATTCCTCACACCATGGTTCCCAGACTCTGACCCCACCACGACCGTCATCACCAAGCTTCTTATCTGGGTCAGACTCCCAAATTTACCAGCCCCTCTATGGCACTTTTCTGTCTTTCAAGGAATCGACAATTCTCTAGGCTACTTTCTAGCAACAGACACCTCTAGGGGGGAATCAGGCATATACACCTTCGGTAGAATATGTGCTGGAATAGTTATCAGCAAAGGATTTCCAGATCAAATCATTCTTAAAGTGGGAGAATTCTATTGTACACAATCCCTGGATTAGGAGAATACCGTCTTCAGATGCCGCCACTACCACCGAACATGTAATATCCCAAAATCGGGACTGCTAGCAAGGAATGCTTGAAAAACGCATTTTTCAGGAATGGATGCTACAGCTCTTGAAACCAGCCCTTGGATTCCTTAGATCTGAGTATATAAGACGTAAATCCAAGAGGAGATCAGAAAAAAAATCTCTCTAGGTGGGTTAAATAGATCTCCCACACCTAGGAAGGCTTGAAAACTGCCCAAAGAAGGGACTGCAGCAATACAAAAGAACACTACCCAGAAAATAATGCAGTTTTTGATAGCAGTAGCAGTAGGCAAATATGATAGCTTAAAAATAACTTATACAATGATAAATCAGATTTACAGTATAGCCCAATCAATGTACAGGAGAACGAAAGAGACTTTTATGGAGGAAAACCCTCTAAAAGAGGTGCTGCAACAATGTATTTCACTGCAAAGCCTTGACAATGTTATTTTTATGAGTAAACAACAGCTGTAGGTTACAACTAAGATCTAGGACATATTTGTGTACAAAATATTAGATCTATATCAGATCTATACACTAGACTGTCTCTATTTTACATCCCCCTTGGGGTTTTCAGCAATACATGAATGCACAAGAGTAGATTTGAGATCTACTGCAGCAGATCTACAGAATGATTCAGAAATTCTGAAGCAGATGGATAAATTGAATATATCAGATCTGAAACAAATATGGATTGGATGGCCAATCCATGGATCACCACATTGTAAGGGAGGCTCCTTTACACCAGAGATCTCTCCTCCAAATAGTCGCCAAACACCCTACAACTATTCACTTGAAAAATAACGCAGTACAGGGAGATAAAATGTGCTGTAGGCTTGATGTAGACTTTGGCCTGATGCCAAGTTGTAGATATGAAGCTCAAGACATCTAATACACTGTTGCCAATGGGATAGAAGGCTTTCCCACTAAAAAGAGGCCCTAGTATGGTCTAGATCTGACTAGATCTATCCTCCACTTGCTGTTGCTCACAAGGACAACCAAAACCTCAACATGATCTGAGTTGTAGTTGGAAGAAGAAGCTTGGCAAAATGCCTGATAGTGGACCAAGAAATTCAAGACTCTTCCAAGAGGCCTCTCAAGGAAAGAGGTGGGATTCCCGATCAGGAACACCCAAGTGCTAAACAACACTATTCTCAGCTAAATATCCAGAGAGTGAGAAGTGTCTAAATAGACAAATCCTTTCAATACAATATGTTCAACAACCCCTCTCATGCTGCTCTCCTCTTTTATTTATAGGATGAAAGCCTTGCAAAACCCTAAACCATCTCAAAGGTTTAGCTCCTTTCACATTTGGAACCTCCAACTAGATCTGTGCTGTTCATCTTGGTACATTGCATTTGGACAGCGCTATAGATTTGGTCCTGTTGACCCAGTCAATTTTCCCAATCCCTTTTCACACATGAGGGAGTTTTATTAAAGCAGCCCTGATTTGGCCTTGTTCACATGAGCATTGATTTATTTTGTTGTTTAAGGAGTTTAATTTGTCCTCCTTTACAATTTTATTCTTGTAACAAGAAAATGAAAACAAAAAGGAAGATTCCTATTAGCTT
The DNA here is from genome assembly GCA_034641835.2 of Pinus albicaulis. Taxonomy (NCBI): domain Eukaryota; kingdom Viridiplantae; phylum Streptophyta; class Pinopsida; order Pinales; family Pinaceae; genus Pinus; species Pinus albicaulis. The sequence continues at coordinate 698,904,773 of CM076569.1, forward strand.
GGCTAATTAGGAATATTATAGTCCTCCCCTCCAAAATGTTGCTTGTCCTCAAGCAACTGATAAGGTGAGTGTTGCAACTCATCTCCTCCTCCATTGGTGTCACAAACGAAGGATAAGATTCTCTCATAAGCTAAGTGATCACCAAACCATCCATCCATGACTTATCCCAACAATGTCCTCATGAGATGCAAACAACTCCTCCCATAAGGAAACAATGAATCACATGAAACAACCATGGTTTTCCCAATGCCCTCCCTGAAATATGAAACGTAAAGTACAGGGAGTGTAGTCATCCCATAGGGCACATGCATGCCTTCCCTCCTTCCTCCATTCATCCCCATGAAAAGTAAAAGTACATCATCAATGTAGGGGATCAAGACAATGTACAAACAAACCGAAATGTGTGTACATGGAGGTGGATCATAGCCCCACATTTGGAACCAGTGCAGAGCATCCCCTACCTGCATCAAACCAAGATGTGGTAAGTGGTTTTCCCACCACTTACTTGCTACCTAAGTCATCTCACTATTGTAGAAAAGGTGAGATATATTTGGTGCCCTTGGGAAGCACCCATCATGAAAATAAATCTCCCTTTGCACATCAAGGGAGTGGCCAAATTCAGAATTTTTAGTGGCCCAACAATTTCCATGAGATTTAAAAAATATATTACTCCTCCTTGAGTCATGGCCTGCAAAAAAATGGTGTAAGAATGCATTAAATCAGAAAATAAAACACATGCACTAAGAACATGCTCTTCACCAACAATCATCCTCATATCAATGGAGTGGTGCATAGATCTACTCTCTTCTTCAAGGGAAGAAGGAGAGGGTTGATTTAACTCTTCCTTAGAGTCATGTTGCCTCTCCAACTCCACAAGGTCCATGCCTCTTTGACAATGCTGATATAGTTCTCTTTCAAATCCCTCCCAATAATAGCTCCTCAAAATGATATTGTTGAGCTTCATAGAATAGCTGTGGCTGGAAGTGAACTCTTCATAAGCCCTCTATAGTAACCTCTCTTTGAGCTTGGAAGCTCTAGAAAAGAAGATCCTACCATGATTATAGATGACTCCATCAAGTATTGAATAGCTCCCTTCATGCAACCAGTCATCAAGAATCATGCAAGTATGAATATCCTTGGAATATTCCACCAGCAGTTGGGATTTCCAATAGGGATCTAATGTGCCCAACAATGACAGCACTGATAGTGTGTCATTTGAAGTGTCTACCATGTTGTTGTTCTTCTCCTTGACATCTTCCATGTCAAAGGTGTATGTTGGGAAGCCAAGCTTCCCATTTTCCTCCTCCTTGACATCTCCCATGCCAAAGGTACAAGGTGGAAGGTTGCCAGTCCTTCCTTGCTGCCCTCCTTGCTCTTGCACATGCTCAAAAGAATATGGAAGCTCTTCGAAGTTAGTCTCCCATGGGAGGCTATCATCTATCCAAGACCTCTTTGTTTTCGCCAAAGCATGCATGTGAGACCACCATCTCTCTTCATGTATGGAAGAGTGTTCTTCAAACAAGTTTGTCCTCTATTCCAAGGGTTGCCTTCCATGCCCCATGATGGTGTCATTATTTCTCCTTGCAGCATATCTTCTCAACGCAATTTGAGAGGTGATAATAGATAATGATGTCAAAGGAAGAATGCTTTCCCTCTCTTTCTACCTTCCCCATACTCTCAGCGCTGTAGAATGGTCTTCTAGTGCTCCCTCCTCCCTTGGATCTATGAAAGAAGCATCAATGTATGAAACATCTTTCATCAAATCTGAATCAGGTGGTCTCCCAGATGGCATGCCACAGGATAATGATGTCTCATGGCTCATTCCCATGTGAGCAATAGATGGGAACATATCATAACTGTTTCCACTGCGCAAATCCATCTCTGATTGCTGTGTGGAAGTACCATGAAACTTGGAGACCCCTCTTAGTGGTGTAAGAGTGCCTCTAATTGGAGCCCTTTCCCCATCTTCTGATAGTGGATCAGCTGTGTGATCCCTCCTTTGTTCTGTCTCACTGTCTTTTAGCAAAGACACATGCTGCTCATGTCCTTCATATGGAAGAGCCTTTGGAATTCCTTACAAAGGTGCAAGAATCCCTCTAATGGAAGCCATTGCTTCATCTCCATCTCCAAATGAAAATAGATCTCCTCCTGCTAGCACAACGCTGGAGGATCTTCTCTGCTCTCCCTCTCCCTTCTCCTCGTCAGTGGAGAATGCTTCATCATCAAGAGATCCTTTTTCTTGATCTCTTAGTGAAGAAGGAATCCTCATGTCTTCTCTTTGAGGAAAGAGATCTTGCTGTAGTGGGGCTTTTGCCTCTGGCAAATTGTGTAGCAAATCTTCAACCCCCTCAACAATTTTTAGGACTAGATTTGGCTCCATGGAATCTTTCAACTTATGCAGAGATTTAGATTTCTTGGGCTTGATCTTCTCCTCCCAATAAGTCTCAGAATGTCTCTCATCAAATCTTGTCACTAGTCTCCTAGTGAATCTTGCATAAGAAGAGATGTTTCTCCCTTTCAAGGAAGAGAACTCAAACAGCCACCAAGCATAGGCCTTCCCTTGAAGATGTAGTGCTACTAATCTCAAGGCTTATTCTTCTGACACTTGATGCAGCTGAAAGTATGTGTCAAGCTATTTTACCCAAGACTTGGCTGAGTCTTTAGGTGATCCATCAAATGTAGGTAGAGAGAATCTACCCGAGGTGTGCTACATGCATCCTTTCCTTCTACTGTAGCTGCTGGATCTTTCTTCTTTGAGTTGATAGAACTCTGGGAAACTGAGATGCTCTTTGATTCCCTCTGATTGAGACTCATATTCTTGGAGATAATCACCAAGAGATTCCTCCTTTGGTGTTCCTCCCTTTCCTTCTTTCTTTGACAAGAAAGTAGGCATGTTCCAACGTTGCAGATTAGGTTGTGTGGCTGAATGCTCACACACATGGTAGGAAGTACTGGGGCTTTCTTGATGTAAGAATCCTCCTTAGGGATATGCATGTCTCTCCCTCTTCATCCCCCAGATTTCCTTCTTCAGTTCATGCATAAATTGAGAAAGAGTTTTTGAGAACTCTTCTCTTTGCAAACTTCCAGATAAAGGGTTTGAACCCCTTACTTCTGTGACTTCGGTGTAATCACATTTATTCATCAGTATTTTCCTTCCATGAAAATACATATTGGATCTTCAAAAAGCAAAGAACAGGCCATGCCAAGAAAGAGGCTTTGATACCACTGTAATATCCCAAAATCAGGACTTCTAGCAAGGCATGCCTGAAAAATGCATTTTTTAGGAATGGCTACTACAACTCTTGAAATCAGCCCTTGGATTCCTTAGATATGAGTATCTAAGACCTAAATCCAAGAGGAGATTAGAAACAAATCTCTCTAGGTGGGTTAAACAGATCTCCCACACCTAGGAAGGCTTGAAAATTGCCCAAAGAAGGGACTACAACAATACAAAAGAACACTGCCCAGAAAATAACGCGGTTTTTGATAGCAGTAGTAGTAGGCCAATATGATAGCTTAAAAATAGATTATACAATGATAAATTAGATTTACAGTATAGCCCAATCAATGTACAAGAGAAAGAAAGAGACTTTTATGGAGGAAAACCCTCTAAAAGAGGTGCTACAATAATGTATTTCACTCCAAAGCCTTGACAACGTTATTTTTATGAGTAAACAACAGATATAGGTTACAACTCAGATCTAGGATAGATCTGTGTACAAAATATTAGATCTATATCATATTTGTACACTAGACTGTCTCTATTTTACATCCCCCTTGGGGTTTTCAGCAATACATGAATGCACAAGAGTAGATCTGAGATCTACTGCAGCAGATCTGCAGAATGATTCAGAAATTCTGAAGCATATGGATCAATGAATATATCAGATATTAAACAAACATGGATTGGATGGCCAATCCATGGATCACCACAGTGTAAGGGAGGCTCCTTTACACCAGAGATCTCTCCTCCAAATAGTTGCCAAACACCCTGCAACTCTTCACTTGAAAAATAACGCAGTACAGGGAGATAAAAGGCGTTGTAGGCTTGATGTAGACTTTGGCCTAATGCCAAGTTATAGATCTGAAGCTCAAGACAACTAATACACTCTTGCTAATGGGATAGAAGGCTTTCCCACTGAAAAGAGGCACTAGTATGGTCTAGATCTGACTAGATCTAGTCTCCACTTGTTGCTGTTCACAAGGACAACCAAACCCTCAACAGGATCTGAGTTGTAGTTGGAAGAAGAAGCTTGGCCAAATGCCTGATAGTGGACCAAGAAATGCAAGATTCTTCCAAGAGGCATCTCAAGGAAAGAGGTTGGATTCCCGACCAAGAACACCCAAGTGCTAAACAACACTATTCTCAGCTAAACATCTAGAGAATGAGAAGTGTCTAAATAGAAAAATCCTTTCAATACAATATGTTCAACAACCCCTCTCATGCTGCTCTCCTCTTTCATTTATAGGATGAAAGCCCTGCAAAACCCTAAACCATCTCAAAGGTTTAGCTCCTTTCACATTTGGAACCTCCAACTAGATCTGCACTGTTCATCTTGGTACATTGCATTTGGACAACGTTGTAGATTTGGTCTTGTTGACCCAGTCAATTGTCACAATCCCTTTTCACACATGAGGGAGTTTTATTAAAGAAGCCCAGATTTGGCCTTGTTCACATGGGCATTGATTTATGTTGCTGTTTCAGGAGTTTAATTTGTCCTCCTTTACAGTTTTATTCTTGTAACAAGAAAATGAAAACAAATTGGAAGATTCCTATTAGCTTGGCTAATTAGGAATATTACAAAATAGGACACCTTGAGAACTCATGCTCCTCCTTCCTGGCCCAAAAGAATAAGAGCATTCGCAAATTAAACTCCAAAAGCTAGCAGCCTTTTGTCCCACCTCCCATGGATGACATCAATTCCCTTAGCTCATATGAGGAAGAGATCAAAGCAGATGCGGAGGTCGCAAAGCAAGAAAATGACATGACCTCGGCAGATCCTGATATGCCCACTAGTCCCACGAGTGCACAGAAACAGTCTCATGAAACCTCCTCCTCATATTCGGAAAAGGATCCCTCACCTTCAGATACCAACAGGCTCCAAGTGGTACTAGCCCAACAACCCCAGGATGGTTGGGTCAGAGTTTCAAAAAATAAAGGAAAGAAATGTCTTACTGAGGAAACAATCCACTCGGGGTAGTTTCCAGTGTTGTCTCTTGTAGATCCTTTGTTACTTTTTCTGTATCTCTTGACTTCTCCATGGGACCGAGGTTGAATGTTCTTCATTCCCAATCACTAGTTATCTAGCTTCTACTGTTTGTAATTCATCTTTTACTATATGATTTCTTAATAGAAATAGACTAATTTACCGTTAAAAAAAAACTCTAAATATATATGGGAAGGAAGAAAAAAGACATAGAGGTGGAGAGATAGGGGGAGACACAAGGGAGATATGGAGATAATTTGAAAGGGAGGGGAGATAAGTAATGAAGAGAGAGATAGGGAGAGGAGTGACAGAGGTAGAGAAGGGTAAGAAAGGGAGAGGGAGACACAAAGATGAAAGGGGAGAGAGAGAAGGAGAGAGGGAGAGAGATAGTGAGATGGGGGATGAGAGAGGTGGGTAGGAGAGAAAGGGTGAGAGAGGAAGGATGAGAGAGAGGACTTGAGAGAGAGGACGAGAGAGGGAGGGATACAGAGATGGAGTTGGAGGGGGGAAAGGGAGGGAAGAAGAAAGACATAGAGAGTGAGAAGTGGAGAGAGAGAGAGAGAGTTACAAGGGAGAGATGGAGAGAAAGTGTGTATGTTTAGGGGGGATCTAAAGATAAAAAGAAGGAGAGATGGAGAGAATTGGGGAGATAAGGATAGAGGAGGATAGAGGGAGGGAAATAGTATCAGAGAGAGAGAGAGAGAGAGAGAGAGAGAGAGAGAGAGAGAGAGATGGGGAAGAGAGAGGGAGGTAGGAGAAAAATGGAGAGAGAGGAAGGATGAGAGAGAGGACTTGAGAGAGAGGAGGAGAGTGATGGGGGAAGACAGAGGATTGGAGGGAAACGAGAGAGAAATTGGCAACCAGAAAGGACAAAAATTGCACCCACATTGGTGAGGAAATTATAATGCACACTCGTGAGGAATTTTTGATGCACATTGGTGAGGAAATTTTGATGCACACTAGTGAGGAATTTTTGATGCACATTGGTGAGGAATGTGGGGCGTCTAATTTATTTTTCCCTTAAATAAATTGGACAATAAATTGTAATTTCATCTCATAACAACTTATATTAGTTACAGGTCAAGATGACTAAGTTAGCTCAAGAAATTCGAGTTGAGGGTATAAGATGAGGCATGTAGAGGGATTCTAATATTTTTGGGGTCCAGTTGCAGTTAATGCATCAGTGGGGTGCCGATGTGAATTAGTTAACTCAACTAATTGAGTTAAAATCAATTTAACTAGTTATAACTGAATGATGAGCTAGTGAGATGTCTAGTGAATTAAATTATATTTAATTCACAAGTAGTGATTAATCAGATAACTGATAATTAGCTATTAATATTTGCATGCATGCCAGTTCTAAGGAAGACCCATTTGAGATAGAGGTTAAAGGGAACATAGCTATCAGTTGTATTTTTATAAAATTTCCCGGGTGCAATTATAAAGTCATGAGGATTCCATGATGGATTGCGCAATCAAGGAAGGGAATTATTCCTATTTAATAAGGGCCTATTTTACTAGGAATTGTGTGAGTAAGGCAAGTTGAAGGAGGGCTGAGAATTGGCTAAGTAATCGACTGTTTTTTCCTAGATCAGTGTGAGACAGTTAGCAAAGTGCTGGAGAATCCCATGAGAGATTAAGAATTGTATTGTTTCATGATTCCTTGCCTTAATACACAATATAGATAGAGGGGTTATGAGCAGTTTCTTTCCCCAAGAACATCTTGTGTTGTCTGACTAATTTACTTCTTTATTGTAGGTTTTAATCCTATACAGAAATTATCTACAAAGGAATCTTAAAAATAGAAAATAAGCAATAGCGAGAGCATAAAACATAAAACATATATACACAGAGATTTTCCCCTGGATCCCAAATCGGGACGACCAACTTGATTTTTCATATATTATTTTTAGTTTTACAACACATATATATACATGCCGAAGCATACATAAACCCCAATCCATTAACCCTGGATTAGAACATTACCGTAGTTCCCTTGATTGGATCTACAAAATACCAGGGGTCGAAAACCATCATTCCCCAAAACCATGTGCAAACCCATGCACGAAACCATGGGCGGGTCTGCCCACCGAAAAATAAGGACCAAAATTTTTTCCTGGGGGCACTGCCCCGGACCCCGAATAGGGGGGGTTGCCGCCCCCCCCTACTGTACCCGGAACAACGGACAGGGGGGGCTATCGCCCCCCCTATGATCCCCCTGTGCGTGACTAGTCGTGGAAAGAATATAACACATACCCAAAATTTCTCTTACTTGCATGTGATTGAGCGATCGTGTTTTGTATTCCACAAATATTGTAGAAGGATTCAATATCTTGTTTTAGCACATCACAAGATCGGATTGAATGCATTGGTAGATTTTCTGCATGGTATCATAGAGATATTTTACATGGTATCAAAGCAGCAGGAATCACAATAGAAGAGAAGAAAATGGTTTTTTCTTGAACATGTTCGAATTTTCATATTTATTCTTCAAGATCTAGCAAAAGATCAAGATGTATTTCAACAGCTTGAGACTCGAATATGATATTGAGGGAAATTCTAATTATCTAGCATGGAAGGACAAGATGGAGGAAATATTGGAGGACAATGGGTTGAAGGAATTCATAGATATTGATATTCCCAAGTTTGCAATAATAGATGCCCAACTTCTTGATGCATGACAAAAGAAGGTACCAAAGGCGAGAAGGATCTTGTTAGAGGGAGTTCGAGATCATATTGTCTCGAGTCTCCATGGGAAGGCGACTCCCTATACTATCTGGAAGGCCTTGACATATCTGTTTTAGAATAGAAGCGACCACAGGAAGTTGCCGCTGAAGGACAAGCTCAGAAAGATCAAGAAGGAGGAGGGCGAGACGATACCAACATACTTGTCAAAGTTCACTCAATGTCGAGATGAGCTTGGAAGTGTTGGTGTGACTGTAGCCCAGGATGATTTGGTGAGCCTATCACTTCTAGGCCTTCCCAAGAGCTGGCATAGTTGCTAGGACTCTGTGAATAGGAGGGAGAAGTTACTAGACTGGGAGTGTTTGTGGTCTGACTTGGTAATAGAAAAAATAAGGCAGAGATAGGACCTCTGGTAAAGACAAAGATGAAGATGGTGAATTAGCTGGAAAAGGAAATAAATCCAAGGGAAATAAGTCCCAAGGCGAAGAGGGCAAGAGAGAATTTTCCGAGATAAAGTGTTTTCATTGTCACGATCACAAGCACTATGCCTCAAATTGTCCACAGAAGAAGTAAAGTAAGAAGGAGTATGTAGTTGTCGCGGGTGAAGCACAAGCTTCACAGTTCGAGCTTGATTTTACTCTCATTGCATGCATGGAAAACACTGTAATGGGATGCATGTGGTATCTAGAAAGCGGTGCCTCATTCCATATGACGGGGAATAGAGATCTAGACAAGACCTTTGGTAAAGACAAAGATGAAGATGGCGAATTAGCTGGAAAAGGAAATAAATCCAAGGGAAATAAGTCCCAAGGCGAAGAGGGCAAGAGAGAATTTTCCGAGATAAAGTGTTTTCATTGTCACGATCACAAGCACTATGCCTCAAATTGTCCACAGAAGAAGGAAAGTAAGAAGGAGTATGTAGTTGTCGCGGGTGAAGCGCAAGCTTCACAGTTAGAGCTTGATTTTACTCTCATTGCATGCATGGAAAACACTGTAATGGGATGCATGTGGTATCTAGAAAGCGGTGCCTCATTCCATATGACGGGGAATAGAGATCTATTTAGTGACTTGGAGGAGAAGGACCTACAACAGAACAGATAATTTGGAGATGACGGGAGGTATAGCATGACTGACATAGGTACAATTACCTTTCAGAGGGAGTATGGCTCCCCTCTCAGACTATAATATGTTTTGTATGTTCCAGGACTAAGGAATAATCTTGTCTCCCTAGCAGTATTGGAAGATTGTGGTTATGATGCCATATTTAGAAAAGGAAAGGTGTTCCTTAGACACATTGCCACGGGATGAGTGAAACATATATGTGTAAGAGTAAAGAACCTGTATGCACTTGAATTACGAGATTCATGCACAACTTTGAGGAGAAAAGCAGTGGTTAGTGAGTTAGTGGTTGAGAGGGAGCAATTATCTCTCAACATGCAACCTCGGAAGCAGTCTCAAAAGGTTTTTGAGCAACCAAAAATGGAGAAGTAGAGAGGAGACCGAAGGGAGGCATCCACTCAGGTAGAGTCATCTAGTAGGGGGGGATTTTGAGCTAGATGGGCTGATGGAGTACATGTAGCTATACCTCCAAGTGAGAGGTGGGGCGATGTACATATATAATCCCAAGAAGAAATTTGGGTAGGGTCCATTGAGATGGTGTGTCTCATGGATCGAACCTGGCTACGAGGAGCCCATAGTACAACAGTAGCAAGAATGATCAGTTAGATTGATGCAATCAGATCTCATGAAAACAAAAAACACAATGACATATGTTGGATACTGGAGAAAAGGTTAGATTTGGAAGTAGTGTAGATGGCACATATGCAGATGTCAGCAACATCGAAGAGAGTCCAATAGACAGGTGTAGTAGCTAGCAGGAGTCATAAGACTCTGATGAAAAATTCATTATACTGATTCAGTTGTTCAGAGGCTATTCAGTTTTAGGAGTTGTAGTTACAAAAAACACTAGAGAAGTGTTTCATGCAAAACATTCCAAAGGTACCAGATCAGGATAGATTGAATTCCTTTCTTGTTGAGAGGGAGTGTTTAAATTTGGAACAAGAAACAATGAAATTGGAAACCAGAAAGGACAAAAATTGCACCCACATTGGTGAGGAAATTCTGATACACACTGGTGAAGAATTTGTAATTCACGTTGGTGAGGAAATTCTGATGCACACTGGTGAGGAATTCATGATGCACATTGGTGAGGAATGTGGGCTATCTAATTTATTTTTGCCTTAAATAAATTGGACAATAAATTGCAATTTCATCTCATAACAAGTTGTATCAGTTAACTAAGCCAAGATGACCGAGTTAGCTCAATAAATTCGAGTTGAGTGTTTGAGATGAGGCATGTAGAGGGATTCTAATATTTTTGGGGTCTAGTTGCAATTGATGCATCAGTAGGGTGCATGTGTGAATTAGTTAACTCAATTAATTGAGTTAAAATCAGTTTAACTAGTTCTAACTAAGTGATGAGCTGGTGATAGGTCTAGTGAATTAAATTAGATTTAATTCACAAGTATTGATCAATAATATAACTGATAATTCACTATTAATATTTGCATGCATATCAATTCTATGGAAGACCCAGTTGAGACAGAAGTTAAAGGGAACATAACTATCAATTGTATTTTTAGAAAATTTCCCAGGTGCAATTATAAAGTCGTGAGGATTCCATGATGGATTGTATAATTAAGGAAGGGAATTATTCCTATTTAATAGGGTCCTAATTTACTAGATATTGCGTGAGCAAGGCAAGCTGAAGGAAGGCTGAGAATTGGCTAAGTACTAGACCTATTTTTCCCAGATCAGTGTGAGACAATTGGCTGAGTGCTGGAGAATCTCATGAGAGATTAAGCATTGTATTGTTTCATGATTCCTTGAATTAATACACAATATAGATGGAGGGGTTTTGAGAAGTTTCTTTCCCCAAGAACATATTGTGTTGTGCAACTGATTTACTTCTTTCTCTTACTTGTATGTGATTGAGCGATCATGTTTTGTATTCCATAAATATTGTAGAAGGATTCAATATCTTGTTTTAGTACATCAAAATATTGGATTGAATCCATTGGTACTTTTAAACATGGTATTAGAGAGATATTTCTATATGGTATCAGAGCACTAGGAATCACAATCGAAGATAAGAAATGAATTTTTTCTTGAACAAGTTCGAAATTTGTAGATTTATTCTTCAGGATCCAACAGAAGATCAAGATGTCTTTCAATGGTTTGAGACTCGAATATGATATTGAGGGAAATTCAAATTATATAGCATGGAAGGAAATGATGGAGGCCGTGTTGGAGGAAAATGGGTTGAAGGAATTCATAGATACTGATATTCCCAAGCTTGCAACAACAGATGCCCAACTTCTTGATGCATGGCAGAAGAAGGTAGAAAAGGCGAGAAGGATCTTGTTAGAGGGAGTTTGAGATTATATTTTCTCGAGTCTCCATGGGAAGGCAACTCCATGTGCTATGTGGAAGGTCTTGACAAATATGTTTCAGAATAACAACGAGCACAGGAAGTTAGCACTGAAGGATAAGCTCAGAAAGATCAAGAAGGAGGAGGGTGAGACGATACCAACATACTTGTCGAAGTCCACTCAATGTCGAGATGAGCTTGGAAGTGTTGGTGTGACTATAGCCCATGATTGTTTGGTGAGCCTAACTCTTCTATGCCTTCCTAAGAGTTTTCATAGTTACTAGGAATCTATGAATGGGAGGGAGAAGTTACCAGACTGGGAGCGGTGCCTCATTCCATATGACGAGGAATGGATATCTCTTCAGTGAATTGGAGGAGAAGGATATCCAACAAAACATCGAGTTTGGAGATGCCAGGAGGTATAGCACGACCGACATAGGTACAGTTACCTTTTAGAGGGAGTCTGGATCCCCTTTCAGACTGTCATATGTTTTGTATGTTCCATGCCTAAGGAAGAATCTTGTCTCTGTTGTGGTATTGGAAGATCATGGTTATGATGTAATATTTAGAAACTTGGAAATGTGTTCCTTAGACACATTTCCATGAGACGGGTGAAACAGATCTGTGTAAGAGTCAAGAACCTGTATGAACTTAAGGTACCATATGCATGCAAATATTTGAGGAGAAAAGAAATGGTTAGTGATTTGGTGGTTGAGAGGGACAAATTATCTCTCAACATATAGCCTCAGAAGCAATCTTAGAAGGTTGTGGAGAAGTCACAATAGGAGCAGCAGAGAGGAGACCGAGTGGAGGCGTCTATTCAAGTATAGACCTCCAGTAAGGGGAAATTTCAAGCCAGATGGGCAGAGGGACTACATGCATCTATACCTCTAGGTGAGACATGGGGCGATGTGCAGATATAATCCCAAGAATAAATTTGGGTAGGGTCCATTGAGGTGGTGTGTCTCATGGATTGAACCTAGCTACAAGGAGCCCACAATACAACAGTAGTATAAAGGATCAGTTAGATTGATGCAGTCGGATTTCAGGAATACAAAAATCAAAGTGATAGATGTTAGATACTGGAGCGCAGATCAAAGTTGGCAACAATGCAGAGGGCATGGATGCAGATGTTAGCATCAACGCAGAGAGTCCACTAGACAGGTGCGGTAGCTAACAATAGTCAAAATACTCTCATGACAAATGCATTATACTGATTCAGTTTTTCAGAGGCTATTCAGTTTTAGGAGTTCTAGGTGCAAATGACACTATAAAAGTGTTGCATGTAGAATATTCCAAAGGTACCAGATGAGGATAGATTGAATTCCTTTCTTGTTGAGAGGGAGTGTTGAAATTTGCAACAAGAAACAGTGAAATTGGAAATCAGGAAGGACAAAAATTGGACCCACATTGGTGGGGAATTTATGATGCACACTCCTGAAGAATTTTTGATGCATATTGGTGAGGAAATTATGATGCACACTAGTGAGAAATTTCTGATGCACATAGGTGAGGAATGTGGGGTGTCTAATTTATTTTTCCCTTAAATAAATTGGAAAATAAATTGTAATTTCATCTCATAACAACTTGTATCAGTTAAATAAGTCAAGATTATTGAGTTAGCTCAATAAATTCGAGTTGAGGGTCTAAGGTGAGGCATGTAGAGGCATTATAATATCTTGGGGGTCAAGTTGCAGTTGATGCATCGGTGGGGTGATGGTGGTAATTATTTAACTCAATTAATTGAGTTAAAATCAATTTAACTAGTTATAACAGAGTGATGAGATAGTGAGAGGTCTAGTGAATTAAATTAGATTTAATTCACAAGTATTGATTAATAAGATAACTAATAATTCACTATTAATAGCTGCATGCATGTCAGTTCTGAGGAAAACCCAGTTGAGATAGAGGTTAAAGGGAGCATAACTATCAATTGTATTTTTAGAAAATTTCCTGAGTGCAATTATAAAGTCATGAGGATTCCATGATGGATTGCGCAATCAAGGAAGGGAATTATTCCTATTTAATAGAGGGCCTAATTCACTAGGAATTGTGTGAGCAAGGCAGGTTGAAGGAAGGCTGAGAATTGGCTAAGTACTAGACCATTTTTTCCTAGATTAGCGTGAGAGAGTTGGCAGAGTGCTGGAGAATCTCATGAGAGATTAAGCATTATATTGTTTCCCGATTCCTTGAATTAATAAACAATATAGATAGAGGGGTTTTGAGCAGTCGTTTTCCCCTATAACATCTTGTGTTGTGCAATTGATTTACTTATTTCTCTTACTTGAATGTGATTGAGTGATTATGTTTTGTATTCCACAAATATTGTAGAAGGATTCCGTATTTTGTTTTAATACATCACAATATTGGATTGAATCCATTGGTAAATTATCTACATGGTATCAGAGCGATATTTCTACGAAGGGAATAAGAAAGAAATAAAGAGTGATAAGTGGAGAGAGAGAAAGGGAGTGACAAGGGAGAGATAGAGAGAGAGTGTGTATGTTTGGGGGTGATACATCGAGACAAAGAAGGAGAGATGGAGAGAAAGGGGAGAGAAGGAGCGAGAAGGAGAGAGGGAGGGATATAGTAACAGAGTTGGAGAGAGAGAGAGAGAGAGAGAGAGAGAGAGAGAGGCGGGAGAGAAAGGGAGAGAGAGGAAGGAAGAGAGAGGATGTGAGAGAGTGGAGAGAGGGAGGCAAAGGGAGATGAATTTGGAGGGGAAGGGAGAGAGAGGTAAGAATAAATACATAGAGAGAGAGGGAGTGATAAGGGAGATGGAGAGAAAGGGATAGAGGAAAACAAGAGGAAAGAGAGAGAGAGAGAGAGAGAGAGAGATGGATAGATAGATATATTGGAAAAAGAGAGTGTATGTTTTGGGGGTGACATAGAGAGACATAGGTAGATAGAGATATTGATGGAAGGTGAAGAGAGGGAAGAAGAGAGAGATGGAGAGAGGGAGGGAGGGACATAGATATTGATAAATAAGAGAGAGAGAGAGAGGGATAGATAGATAGATTGGAAAAAGAGAGTGGATGTTTTGGGGGTGACATAGAGAGACATAGGTAGATAGAGATATTGATGGAAGGTGAAGAGAGGGAAGAAGAGAGAGATGGAGAGAGGGAGGGAGGGACATAGATATTGATAGATATGGAGTGAGAAAGGGTGTGTGTTTGGGGGGGTGAGATAGAGATATAAAGGAGATATGAAGGGAGATATAGTTATATATGGATGGGGGAGAGAGGGAAGATAATTTCTTGCACTAGATGCATTGATTTTAGTGTAGATGGCGATTTATAATCCTAGTTGATTGCTTGCACTAGATGCATTTATTTTAGTGTAGATGTTGATTTCTAATGATATATGATTGCTTTCACTAGATGCATTGATTTCAATGTAGATGTTTTCTAATCCTATTTGATTGCTTGCACTAAATTCATTGATTTCAGTGTAGATGGTGATTTGTAACCCTATTTGATTTCTTGCACTAAATGCATTGATTTCAGTGTAGATATTGGTTTCTAATCCTATTTTATTCCTTGCACTAAATTATTTGATTTTAGTGTAAATGGTGATTTCTAATCCTATTTGATTGTCTGCACTAGATGCATTGATTTCAATGTAGATGTTGGTTTATAATTATATTTCATTGCTTGCACTAGATGCATTGATTTTAATGTAGAAGATTTCTATTCCTATTTCATTGCTTGCACTAAATGCATTGATTTCAATGTAGATGGTGATTTCTAATCCTATTTGATTGCTTGCACTAAATGCATTGATTTCAGTGTAGACGTTGGTTTCTAATCCTATTTTCTTATTTGAACTAGATGCATTGATTTGAGTGTAGATGTTGATTTCTAATCTATTGATTGCTTGCATTAGATGCATTGATTTCAATGTAGAAGTTTTTTTATAATATTATTTAATTGCTTGCATTAGATGCATTGATTTTAATGCATATGTTGATTTCTGATTTGATGTAATTAGATGTATGATGGTACATTAATTTTAAAGTGATTGGATTAACAATGCACATTGATTTCAGTGTAAGCAAAAACAATTATTTTAAATGTACATTGATTTTTGTGTTATAGTAGTTCAACCTATTAATATTTTAGAGCAAGAGAGACAAGGTATGATGGTTACTACAACAACTCAAGCTAAATATTTAGATGGTTTATGATTTCAATTGTCCTTTTCGTATAATTGATATGAGAAGATGACAAAACTAACAAGGGTGACAATAAAAATAGTAGAAGAAAATAGTTTTAAATTGATCACAATGAAGACTATTTGTAATTGACTACATTCTTTTTATTCACATTTTCTATCATTCAACATTATTACATTGTCACGTTGCTTTCAAAAAAAATTATTTCATCATTAAAATTATTAACAATATTTATCATTTCAACAAACTGAAGTAACTAAGAAAATTTAAAATTAAAGTGAACATATTAATCTTAGACATATTTAAGATATTTAAAATGATTATATTAATATTAGATTTATTTACACATTATTGATAAAATTAATCATATGTTCAATATATTTTCCTTAGCCACACACCAGTGAAACCAACATAGATACATCTTAACTTTGGATATATCAAGTACCTAGTGTAGAAATTTGAATAACTGAGATAATATTCACCGAGATACTCCTGATCACACACTATTTTAGCTTCATGCATAATACAAAATCTCTTCTACCATTGATCATCACATGCAGAGATAAAATCAATTGCATGCATACATTAAAACCACAAACAATCACACATATGAACACAATATTTAATGGGAAAGCTTAAAGCTGAAAACCCCAACTATCTGTATATTATATGTCATGGAGATCATGTAACAATCATAGTACAAAATCTCCTCACAAACTCTCATGCACACCCTCAATTGCTACACACTATCAAGCTAGATCTAGCAAAACACATGCTCCAATCTTTTTCCACTTGATAGCCAGCCTCTATTGCATAATCAATGCTATGGGATGGCTTCATTAAATAGATAAACCACCTGGATTGTACTGCGCAATCCTCATGGGCTTCTCCACCTATTTGTGTGTTGCAAATAGCAACTGTATAGTCACAACTGATAGTTAACCTGCTCTTTCACCTATTTCTGCACTGGTCTCCACTGAAACTGTCCATGCACTGAAGTTAACTGATGCATTCTTTAGTTGATTAATAAGTTTATAATTAGTGAATTAATTAATAATTAATTCACACCACTCTCACTAATTGTATCAATTAGTTAAACTGAATACAAATAGCTCAACTATGTTTAGATTAGTTAAACTGAACACAACTCCATCAACTTCCTCAATCAACTCCACCAAACTCTGTCACATGAGTTCTAACTGAAGTATCCATGCAATAGCTCCACATAACCCTTAGGAATAGCGTAATTCCTTATGTCAGCTCCTGTGCCACATCTGTGCACTTAACTGAAGTGCTCCAAGAGAATAAGATAATGTTTAGAGTCTAAATATTATTAAGAGCTAATAATATTCGACATATCTATTTTTAGACTGGCAATCTAAAAATAGATTCCGCCCAGTATGTCTAAAAATAGAAGTCCATCTATTTTTCCGACTTGACCAACCATCCAAAAATAGCATCCTGCAACTCATAGAACATGATCCATATGTCTAAAAATAGACATAGTCTAAAAATAGACTTTGCGCCAAAAATAGCCTGCGGGCCCACTTAGTGAAGGCGACTCTTTTCACTAAGCTCATCATCTTGTTGCAATCTCAACACCTAGAGGGATCAAATCTCTTGAGGTGCAAACATTTCCTCAAGTTTTACACTCAAAAAAGAGGTTTACACCTTGAGAGATTTGATCCTTCTCGACACTTGATAGATTCAAAATTAAGATAAATCTAAAGTAGTTTAATATCCACATTTATAACTATATAATAATGCCTATATTTATAATAATAAGATAATAATATTAGATAATAATAAAAACATTAAAGTAAATATTCTTTTTACAAATAAAAAGCTTACCTCGCTTCTGTTCTACAACTATATCCCGCTTTCATTATTGCTAGTATCAACCCTCCCATCTTACGGCATTAATTCAAAATCTTTAAGCTACATATTTTCCAAGGTGAAATCTCTAAATCCGTATAGCGTATTTTCATTATTTCAAAGTCGTTGATGAAGAACACTTTGAGCCTGATAGGGATAAAAGGTGATCATACCCATTTAGTGTGTCTATATATATATATTGTTGTGTGATGTTTAATCGAGGGACTGTATTCACAATGTATATGGAAGCCACTTATGGTACCCTTGAATGATTAAGCATATAAAAAGAAATTGCAATTAAATATATAAATAAATTATATTCATAATTATGTTTGCGAGGAGAATTTTGTACAGGAGATGCACTTAGATTTTCAAGTTATTATATACATAAACTCTAATTCTTCAAGATTATTTTACATTTTATATTGAGTGTATTCTTCATTGTTGTTCATATTTTGAGTGTAAGTATAATATTTAAAAGTTTCTGAATAAAAATAAGTAAATTATATCAAATATATGTTAAATAAATAAAATATAAATAAAAAGTAAGTAATATACATTAAAAGAATGATAACTAAAAAAATATTTTTAATAATATGAGAAAAATATCATATTTAAATTGGCTTTTAATAAGTGTTGATTTTAGTTATGTCTTTTCCTTTCAAGATATTTGTGATAATTATAGAAAGATTTGTTTTTGTGATGATATTTTTTTGGCTATTTTAATCATGACTTTCTATTTACAATATTGATTTTTATGTTAGAACATATTTATTATTTAAGTATGTAGTTTATTTAGTGTTTTTCGTTGTTCTTTAATAAATATAGATTTTTTTATCAAATCTTTGTTTAACTCTCTACTTTAATTATTCCTCCCTCTATTTGTTAAATCCATTTTTCTTCAATTATTTGTTTATAGCTTGTGATTATCCTCTCCTCTCATGGCTTTCACATAAGCCATTAAGATCAACCTCCCATTCATAGTACCCATATAGAAAATGTTGCCATGGAGGAAATTGATACCTTTTGTGAGGAGGAAGGGATTAAATATGAGACATAGCTCTAAGCTAAGGATGTAGATAACTCAACTTATGAATTATTCCATATGATGTAGATGACTAAATTTATTCCATACCTGTAATTTCTCCAATGTCCCAAAATAAGCTCAAATTACTAGAGGAAGGGATCAAATATGAGGCATGGCTCCAAGCTAAGGATGTAGATAAATGAACTTATGGATTATTCCATATGATGTAGATGACTAAATTTATTCCATACTTGACTACATGTTGCTCTAAAGACAAAATTTAGTATTTTGGAGTTATGTTGGTAGACCAATTTACTTGTTTTTTATGCATTTTCTTTTATAGAAAGTTGAGTGGGTAAACGTCTTGAGTCATTTAAATTTTCTAAAAAAGTAGGCGGCGACTTATTTTTACTATTTCCTTCTAGATTAAAAAAAAGCATGAATGAGTTCCAGTAACTTGGACAATTATGGGCAGCAAAAGTTCAATTGAAAGAATATTCAATGACTAACTCAAACTGAATCATTTAAGTGAATGCTTTAATCTATTTATTTATTTTGGTCCCTTATAATGAATTCATTCTTTTAAAAAAAAAAAATTTCCTTGTGAAGATTTCTTTCTTTAAAATAATTTGCATATATTAAATGTTAATATTGATCCAATTTCATTTATCTCATCCTAAACTATACCTCACTCACTTTTCAAAATAAAATAAACATTTTACCAAAAAAATTATTTAAAACTTATTACAAATTCACAATAATTTAAATAAAAATAAAAATAATAATCATCTATGAAAAAATTCAAATAGAAAATAAACATTTTACCCAAAAAAAAAATTAAAACTTATTACATATTCACAGTAATTTAAATAAAAATAATAATCATCTATGAAAAAATCAAATAGATTAAACACATTAGCATTCGAATACCTTTTTTATTCCGTACAAATAACTTAAAACTTATTACAGATTCCCAGTAATTTAAATAAAAATAATAATCATCTATGAAAAAAATCAAATAGATTAAACACATTAGCATTCGAATACCTTTTTTATTCCGTTCAAATAACTTTAATTTTTACTTGTATGTGTCGACAAACAGAATAGCACGGGGCAGAAAAGAAAAACAGACCATGCCATAGAAGATTGTGGTAACCTTGTGATTTATTCCTTTATGGGAGATTGTGGTGATTTCGTGATGTGCTATGTTCGGCTGAAATACGTTTTGATGAAGAACATATTTTTAAATCTATATAGGTTGTTTATTTAGTTTTGATATTTTTATTATTTTATATTAAATTTGTTTATTTAATTTAGTTTAATTTAATATGTTTTAATATAATTTAAAATGCATTAAAATTATAATTTTAATATAGAGATTGAATATTATTTTATAATATAATTTTTAATTAATTAATTAATTTATTAAAATTAATTATTTCAATTAAATTATTTTTTTATAATATATATCTATCTATATATATATATATATATTTAATTTCATATGTTAAAACTTATATATATATATATATATATATATATATATATATATATATATATATATATATATATATATATATATATATATAATTTTTTATAATCATTTTATTTCTAAATTTTATCTTTATAAATACTTGGTATATTCATTTGTCTCAATCTTTATATATTTTTATTTTCAAAGATTCAAATTTCTTCTTTATCTCATATAGCTTAGAAATAAAGTCAAGAAATTATTTAAATGTGACAATTTGTAAGGAGATTTGTCACCCTCAAAAAAGAAGAAAGACGAATAAACCAACTACACATCATTAATAGCTTAGAAATAAAGTCAAGAAATTCTTTAAATGTGACAATTTGTAAGGAGATTTGTCACCCTCAAAAAAGAAGAAAGACGAGTAAACCAACTACACATCATTAATAGTAATATACATATAGAATTATACAATTAAGGTCAACAAATTCCTTAAATGTAACAATTTGTAAGGAAATTTGTCACCCTCAAAAATCAAGAAGGATGAGTAAACCAGCTACACATTATTAATAGTAATATACATGTAGAAGTATACATCACTAATGCTATTATACCGCTATTAAATGCCACTTCTTATCATTAAGGAAATGGGCACCAACCTTTTAGCATAAAGGGGATTTCTTAGAAAATCCATAAATCTCTGATGACTGCTGCGGTGGCTGAGATCCAGGACGAGCACACGTGGAGAAGCCATGTCTTGACAATGTATAAATCACCTTACAAGAAGCTGATGGGAACAACGATAGCCACGATTCCACGTGTCATTTTGTTAAGGATGACGAAGGTTTTGTTACTCAATCGAGGATTACGAAGATGAAGAGTTAAAATTGACCAGGTTGAACAGTGTTTGCTCAGTCCAATTCTTAAAAAAAAAACTTCAATGTAATTATAGTCATAATGACTATAATGTGAATGTGGTTATAGAGTTAACATTACCATGCACACCCACTTTATAAACTAATTTATATTATTAAAATCAACCTGCTCACACGATATAACACTGTTCATCACTCTCTCCCGAGCTTGAATGACTCACATCAACATGTTTATGATAGAGGAAGTGATGATCTCCTCAACAACATAAATATTTTTCATGATATGCTTGGAGTTAAGCAAGCCCTATATTAATTTGTTTAGGTTTTAGTTTTCAAATATTTTTAGAAATATTAATTTTTTTAGGTTTCAGTTTTCTAATATTTTTGGAAATTTTATTTAAAATTAAAGAGAAATTTTAAATGTATTAAATATATTTTAATTAACAAATATAACTATAACTTTATCAAAATTTACACTCTCAACTTTATCAAAATTTACAAGGAAAATAAAATTTAGAAAATTTCAATATATTAAATACATTTATATATTAAGCATACATTTTTTTTTTTTTTGACAGAAACGGTT
Source organism: Pinus albicaulis (assembly GCA_034641835.2). Taxonomy (NCBI): domain Eukaryota; kingdom Viridiplantae; phylum Streptophyta; class Pinopsida; order Pinales; family Pinaceae; genus Pinus; species Pinus albicaulis. The sequence continues at coordinate 698,926,103 of CM076569.1, forward strand.
ATGGTGTATTAATATTCATCTTGGCCTGAATGCCGAAAATTTGATTACATTGAGGATGTCTAAATCCTGATGCATCTCACTGCTAAGAATGAGAATGCAGCCAAAGCTTGCAGACTTATTTCATGATAAGAAATCTAAAAATTCGATTTCAGAGATTTTCCCCAACTTGAAGATACAAACAAATTTATTTAAGAGCTAGTAGTAAAACATGACAACAATCAGCTTTGGGATGGGTTCCCATGATTCTTCTTCGTCTTTCATCTTGACCCCGACAGAGAGGAGGGTAGCTTTGTTGGCTTCAATGTCCGTCTGTTTATTATGAGTTCTCAGCACATGGTAGTAATTCAACTTCTGAAAAGCGTTTTCCAAACCCTTAATTCTGGATATCATCCTTGCTAGTTTGAGATCCAAGGCTGGGGAGTTGGAAACCACTACATTTATAATGATCTGGGAATCTCCTATAACATTAGCTTCACTTATATTTAGATCTTTGAGGAACTTGAGGCCTTGAAAGAGGGCCAAAGCCTCAGCTTGAATGCTAGATGAAAGTCCAAGCCCCCAAGCAAAGGAATGAATTTTTTCCCCAATTGGACTTACAACAACACCTCCTGCACCAGCTTTGCCCAGATTGCCCTTTGCTGCCCCATCAAAAAAGAGAGAGTGCCTTGAGTGCGATTTGAGCCAGTCTTGAAAGTCAGTTTCAGATTTCCTTATTTGCCAATCTTTGAGAGGAGGGACGTTTCTAACTGCTGGTTGAAATTGCAAGTCAAGGGATGATCCCCAAGCAATGTCCTGTTGGCTAAGATTGGAATCATCTTTTATATCAGTCAAGCACTCCTTTAAATGACATTTAATCTTCATTTCTAAGACCTTGTGATTCTGTTTAATGTTTTTGAAGATTCTTCTGTTTCGTTCTAGCCAGATCTGCCAACAAATAACCTTTGGAAGGACAGCCCATGCAGATTTGATTATCTGGTTTTTAGGAGGGGGGCCAGGATATCTGATTGCCCAATTAGAAAAGAGATCAGCAGTGGAACAAGGAAGCAAAAAGTTGGGATCCAAATTGTGGATAAAGGAGAACTAGATCTGCTTAGAGAAATTGCATTCAAGGATTAAATGGACAGCTGTCTCTGTATTTTCGTTGCACAGCAAGCAGATGGAGGGACCATAGAACCATTTTCTCTGCAGGATGTCGTAGGTTAGGATCTTGCCATGGCAGAGAAGCCAAGCAAAGAAGTCGACTTTGGGCCATGAAGGAAAATGCCAGACCCCCTTCCAAGGTGCAGGGTCAGGGGGGACGTATGGCCTCTCTTTCAGCTTATCATATCCCATGGAGACAGTGTAACCTTTGGCATTCGGCCCCCAGCCTTTCATATCTCTTTTCCTCATGCGCGTGGGCGCCAAGCCATGAAGGAGGTCAAGCAACGTGGACCATTCGTGGGTCAGATGAGCCGATACCTCAATTCGTTTCCAACCTGCCCAGACAGAATCGTTCCGAAGAGAAATATCCCACAACGAACACAGCCCCTCTCTATCCATCCAGCATCGCAGCGCTCTAATGAAGGCTCTGTCTTCAATTGGGTCCTTATTCATAATTTTATCAGCCCATATATTGATCTTTTTGCCGTTTCCTGGTATCCAATAGGAGTGCGCATTGATTAAGGGAGCAGATTTAACACACAGTTTGAGAAAAGACGAATTAGGCAAATGGATTACATTGTCTAAACAGGTAGAACGATGACCTCTGAAATACTTTTTCCAGAGAGCCAATTGGGCCCAGCCAGGCTTGGGCGCAATGATCCTCCAAATAATCTTAGCTGCCATAGCCACGTTTTGCTGACAGAGGTTTTTGAAATTCAAACCACCCTCCCATAGTGGCTTGGAGATGGTTTCCTAACTCATAAGGGGAATCTTGTTTTCATTCTGTTTGCCTCCCTTCCAAAAAAACCTCCGCATGAACTCTTCCAATTTTTTTAAAATACTTGCCGGAGCGAGAAGCACAACAAATTGAAATAAAGGAAGGCTGGAGAGCAAAGATTTAATGAGGACAGATTTGCCTGCAGATTTGAGCCAGGAGAAGCCCCAAGCTTGGATCCTAGACTTGAATTTTTCAAGCTGAGGGAGCCAGTCTTTGCTTGTAGATTTCTTATGGAAAACAGGAAGGCCCAAATAATTGAAGGAGATCCAAGTGGAGGAGGCTGCAAAACCCAAACATCTAGAAATAGCGGAGAGAAATATGGGCGAGGTGTTCCAACTGTAGATATGACATTTGTTCTTATTTACTACGCTGCCTGAGGCTTCACTGAAATCATCCAAAACTGCTTTAAATTTAGAGGCAGAGGAGAGAGAGGCAGCTCCCAAAAACAGAGTGTCATCCGCAAATAGAGCGTGGTTTATATTTTTGACCCCTCTTGCAATACACAGTCTGTTGATATCTTGATCTTGCATCTTTTTGTCTAACAGGAAGCTAAGGACAGAGGCTTGGATGACAAAAAGCAGAGGGGAAAGAGGACACCCCTGCCTTAGCCCTCTTGAAGCTTTGAAGAATTCAGTGGCTCTTCCATTTACAAGAGGAGCGATCCATGGCTCCGAGATGCATGCCCGGATCCATTTGATGAAATTTTCTCCAAAACCAAACTTGCTCATGACTTTTAAGAGAAAGCTATGATTTACTCGGTTAAAAGCATTTGCTAAATCAAGTTTAATCACCATACCTTGTTCTTTTCGAAGAAGACTTGAGTGGATTGCCTCTTGAACAAGGGTGAAGTTATCCACGATCTGCCTTCCTTGGATGAAGCCTCCTTGATTCTCCGGAATTATTTTGGGAAGAATGAGCTTCAGTCTGTTTGCAATTACTTTAGTGATTAGCTTGTACCCAGTATTGCATAAGGAAATCGGGCGGAATCTGCTGAAATTGTTCGCGCCTTTTTCCTTTTGTATGAGGGCTAAGAAAGCGGAGTTTGTGCTGCCTCCTATTTTCTGAGTATTTTGAGACTTCTGAACCATTTTGAGCAGATCCTTTTCAACAATCGACCAACAAAATTGAAATAACCTGGTAGAAAAGCCATCCGGCCCAGGGGTCTTATCCGGATCCATATCAAAGAGGGCCTTTTTGACTTCGTCTTTGGTGACTTTGGCCTCAAGGATCTCATTCATACGAGGAGAAATTGCAGAAGGAATAATGTCTAGCAGATCTGAGTATTGGTCCGGGTCCTTATCCTCACTATACAAGTTTTGAAAGTGAGAAAAGGCTGACTTTTTAATGTCTTCAAAATCCTTGAAGGTGATGTTATCCTCCTTAATCTCAGAAATAGTGTTGAAGCATTTCCTAGCCTGGGCTTGTTTGTGGAAAAAAGCAGCTTTCCTGTCCCCTGCTTTGAGCTAGAGATTTCGAGATTTTAATCTCCAGTATTCTTCTTCAGCTAGGCAGGCCTTATGAAAGCATTGTTGCAAATGAGCCTCTTGTTCTAATATCTCCTCTGTGACTATAGCGTGCTCCATAAGGGTTTGATGAGAGGCAAGAGAGACTTTAATGGCTTTTCTTTCTGTAGCGGGGTTGGACAGGGTTTTGACCCATCGTTTTAGATCGCCTTTTACCCTTCTAAGTTTTTCCTTCCAGATATAGAAGGTGTTATCACTCAGGTTTTCCTTGAAGTTGTGGAAAAGGAAAGTATACCCGAGGTAACCACAAACCAACCTTCAGATGCAGAATCTAGCCAATCTGCATCCAGAGAGGGCTCTCTCTTTATAATTTATCTTTGTTCTTAGAAATTTTTAGGCTAGTTATAAATCCAAGAGTTTGTTTGAAAATGGTGGAATTCACCAACTAAGGGCAAGGTTGAAAATTTTCATGCCATTGGGTTATGGAGTCAAAGGATGGCTTTACTGGATTAATCTTCTACACACAAGATGGCTTTGCAGGGCAAGATAGCCAAACATAGAACAATTTTTAGGAATTAAAGTGGATGGAATGGGTTTTGAAGGGATGAATGGCACTCAAGAATCTTTCAACATGTTCAAAAGTAAGAAATGGAATGATTACAAATAAAGAGTAGTGAAGAATTCTTTATTATAGTAATCAATATGTTTAAATTAGCGAAGCAAGAGCAATTAAGAATTCGTTGCTTATAACCAATTTAGAGGAAAACATTTAGAATAATCACAACTGAAATCAGAGTACAATCAAGTAAATTCTGATTTATTCTTTTATGTCAATTATTCAGAAATGGACACAATGATAATATAAATAGATACAAAACTTAAGACATAGGATAATTGTTAGGATTGAAGCACGGTGGCTTACATGAATCCTGCAAAAAGTCATGAGCTTCAAAGTATCATCCAGCAATCCACAAATAAATTTATCCAAAGTACGTTTATTCCAAAAACATCAATGTCACAGCCAAGTAGTAGAATCCACCCAAAATACTTCCAAGAGTGAAGTATTTATCCAAATTCTAAACTAAAATATCTTGAAAAAATATCAAGATTAGTTCACAAATCTCTCCAACTATTTTACATAAATAGAACTTAAGTAAATGACACTCAAACTAATGCATCTATTTGGCACTATTTTGTATGGATAGGTGATGAAAAAGAGGAGAATTCGAATTTGATCCAACTCTTAGTTGATGATGAGGCATCCAAGTCACTAACTGCTTCCTTTCTTTGTGCATTCTGCTCCAACAATTCTGCAAACTTAGGGTCCAATGATATATTTTTATTTCTTAATCCGTAATTTATATGTACAAAGTGAAAGAGGTTATTGTGGATTAATATGTTGGTGAGATAAACCTCTTTTAGTTTCCTAAAATTCCTCTCCAGCTGTGCACAATAGGCTCTGTACAAATATGTGTAAAACAAAGTTTTACAGAGTCTGAAAAATAACATGTAAAGATGTGCATGTATCTCTCATTATAAACTCACTGTGCAAAAAGTGAGATAGGTTTTTGTAGATGAGCCTCTTAGGAACAAAAACCTCCTTCAGTTTTGTATGATTTATTTTTTATTTACCACAATATTCTCTGCAAAATGATGACTTAACTGGTATTTTCTGCAAAAAGTGCTTTCCAACATTGTTTAATATTTCCAAAACCATAATAGCTGTTAGAAAAGTGAGAGAGATTTTTGTATATGGTACTCTTAAGAACATAAACCTCTTTCATTTTTGAAAAATTCATCTTGGATTGATCACAATAGTTTCTGCAAAACTATGACTAAAACATGCAATTTCTGCAAAAATGTTCCTTCTTGTTGTGTTTTTCATCTTTTCACTTTTTTGTTCCTTTGACTGTTTTACTTTCACTTTAAACAAAAATCATTGTTGGTGAAAGTATTTTCATCTCTTTTTACCATTTTATTGCCTCTGTATTTACTTTTACTGTTTACCTTTGACCGCTCTGTAACTTCATTTTAACTTTCATTCTGACTTTTACCTGATACACTTTAACCACTGATACTCTTTAACTGTTCTTTACTGTGTCCTCTTACCTTCAATGTGTAGTTTAGGTTTTTACTGTCTGTTTCAACAGTAAATTGTTTAATATCCTGTTTCCTTTGCTTGTCTTTCAACTGTATGTTTTATCTTCCATCTCTGTTTGAATAGATTTGATAACACTCTTGGAGTAAACAAGTCGTATGACTAGTATTAAGACTGTTTATCCAAGGATGTGGTCTTCTGATCACCTGTAAAATAAAACAAATTGTCAATAAAGCATTGGTTTGCAGGGGAGGTCGAAAAGGTTTCATTTTATTTTGAGAGGTCTGTGGAGTGAATCTAGAATGATTTTTGGGAGGTAAACCATGCTCGAATTTGGTTAACAGAGGCTTCAGGTGGCGCAGCTGGGTTACAAAGGATTTTACTGCACAATCAAGTCAAAATGAGCAACACTAGGGTGTTTGTGTTTAAATAGGTAAACAGTTGATATTGGCAGGTAAGCTTTGAATGAACAGTGATTTGAACAGGTACTGGTTATGGTGGAAGAACCTTGGAATACTCGACCACAATTCTCTTCAGCAAGATAAGGTTGGCGGACTTCACAAATTTGAAATTCGAAATTTCTCTGCGTGGAGGGTGTATTTGTTCAGTTCGTGCAGAATAGCGAAAAGACATGAAAGTTTTGTTTTATTTGGCAAAGTCAAACGGGGGGGGGGGATTTTTATTAATTTAATTAATGACGTCATCCTGTACGATGGATGAGTCACTGGGAACAGTGGAGGTGGTAAATGGTTTATTCTGCACCACTTATGCGGAAAGGCTGTTTTGGATGGGGAGGAAGTGAATCGATACAAATTTTGACACGTAGCCATGGTACTATTCACAAACCACTTTTATTTCGCACGTTAACGCTCGTACAGGGGATGGCTAGTGGAATCAACGTCAACCATCGATCTTGGAGCGAGAGATCGCACGGTGGACGGGACAGGGAGTTGATGGAGGTTTAACAGCGCGGGCCCGACACATTTTGTTATGAAATAATCATTTCGGGAGGCGTTTGATTGGCGGTGGCTGATTATTAATTAATCTTAAGGATTAATTAATCTCATATGGAAAAATGGTCAGGAAATGTCAAATGCGCAGGGATGATTTATTTCAAAGTTTAGTTTTAATTAAACTTTAGGTTTATTTTTCTGTTTTAAACATACATTCATATGTTTAAACCTTTTTCAAATATTTTTTAATATATGGTAATTAAATCAATATGAATTTCTTACCATAGGGGCGGGAATAGAATTAATGTTATTTTTTAATCAAAGGGCATATAATGTCGGTTTTTATTTGAATGTATGAGGGTTAAATACTTTGGCTAAAAAGTATAATATATGGGTTTTTGGGATATTATAAAAAGGAGTTAAATATAATAGGACAAGGTCATTTTTATGGGAGTTAATACATAAATCAGAGTTAATATGACCATAGGGACAATGTAAACTCAAAATACTTAAATATAACCAAGAAAGTGAAGATTCAAAAAGTAAATAGCATTGTTATACTTTCATCACTTAGACTTAGAATAAAAAGTGATTTTGAGGGCTTTTCATGAAATATTGAAGGATTTTCCTAAGTAAAATGGGATTTTACTTAGGAAAATATTTTTGAGAGGTGAATGAATGTGATAATGGATGATTTCAAGTACTTAGGTTTTTTCAATTATGGTGCTGAGGGTCTAGTCCCTCCAAAAGTCAAGGAAATGCCTTGAGCCCCTTTAATCTTCAAATACCTTAGTGCTTAGGGAAATTAGTGAAATGTTTAGGGAAAATGAGAGGGGAAGTTAATAATTTGACTTTGCTCTGCTATGAACTTTTTCCAATGTAGTATCTGTCTTTGTACTTGTGATGAAAGTAAATTTGAACACATTTAAACTATCATTCATCACATGTAATTCTGCAACAACATCTACCTACCCTACTTACTTTACCCTACCATTTTCTCTTCTTTATTAGGGTGCACTTAGACTTGCAAACTCTTATCAATCTTATTTCTTTTTACATGGCAAACCTATCTAATTCTACACTTATTACATCCAAGGGTTCAGATTAAACTGTTGAGCACCTTTTATTAACTCTACCTATCTACTTATCTGCCAAGATTAAACTGTTTGGTCAAATATTTATTCACTATTCTACAACATGAAATTGAAAAATGAATGAGTCAAGTTTAAACAGTTTGACTCTTCATAAATTGTGGCAAAAGTTTGACAAGCTGCACACAATTGCTTTATTACAGAAAATTAAATAGTAGTGGCATTTGGACTTGCACACTTTCCTTGGCCTTTCTTTTGGTGGGGTTCATTTTCTTTCACTTTTTTGGCCAATTTTATTTTTTCACCCTTTGATTTTTCTTTTAGGGTATACCCTCTTTACATTTTTTAAATTTTTAAATTTTTTGATTTTTTAAGAATATGGAACACCTTTGCAACAAGAAAAAGGTTTGAACATATTGCATAGTTCAATAAGTCAATCATGAAAAATGACACCTATTGGTATAGGAGTCTAACACTGGCTCCACTTGGGGATGCTTTTCCTGGTGAAAAGTCAAGAACAGCAGGTCAGATGCCTCAAAATGCCTTTAACTGAACCATGGGATCTTCTTTTCTTTTGTTGCTTTATTTTATGTATGATAGTAAAACTTCTGAAGCTTAGGTACTTCACTTCGGGCTTCAACTTTAGCAAGTCACCATCCAATCAAAACTTAAAACTTTGTTTCCCAGTTAGATATCTTCTACCTTGTTCCAATCCCAAACATGCATTTGCTGTGGTTGAAAATATTGAATTGAATATAGTCTTTTTTCTGCAACCTGAAATCTGATTTGAAACTAAAACAACACACAAATTTTTTTCAAACCAACTTAATGAAAAACTAGCTGAAAATTGAAAACTAAAAAAAATGCTCAAAATTTTGAGCTTATTGGCACTCATCTTCCTACTTAATCTACTAAAAATCTTATTGAATCAGGTAATACAAAAATGCCAATGAAGCCAATCAAGTAGCTGTAAAAATAAATGAATAACTTGATTGCTTGTGATCAAAATTGGAAATATATTATGATCATGTGCCTTTATAATAAATGATATGGTTTGTAAAGGCCACTTTTGATGTATTTGATCCTTATAGAGAAAACATGTTTGCAGAGTTGGGTTCAAAAGATTCTCCATATAATCTGATATAGGATCAATAAAAGCATGATGTATGTTATTTACTTCTAGGCCTTCAATGACTAATTGTTCATTTGAATTATGAATATTAGACTATGAACTTGTTTATTCAGTCTTGTGTTTGAAAGAATAATCATCTTCAATATGCAAGTCAAAAGATAGTACAATTTCCTCTTGCTTAGGAGAAGGAATATTTTCAAAGAATTCTTTAGGATTTCGGAAATTGTATGACTGAATTTGAGAATGCAAAAGTTTGATTTCATTTTCATAATTTTCAGAAATGATCTTGAGAACACATATTTTCAGTTTAGGACAATATTTTCTTGATTTCAAAATAAGAAAGAAAGCTCTTAGAAAATCCTCATCAAACTGGAGTTCTAATATCTCATCCCTCAAAATAGCTAGTGATTGTTTTGTGAAATTATCTTGAATTGGGAAATCATACTGATCATAATTAGGCAAATTTTCAGAAGAAGGAATGTCATCAATTATAAACATTGGATCAGCATATTTCTCTTCCAACAATCCCAATATATCTTTATTAGATTGGTTGCATTCTGTTTGAAAATAATTGTTTTGTTCAATAGGCGTGATATCAAGCAATGGGCCTTTTTGGGAAGGTAGAATAACATGAGCATCAACTTGATCTTCTGTCCCTTCATGGATAAAAACCTTTGTACATTCATCAACATTAGAAGAAGTAGAAACAATTTCTTCATTATGTAAATATTTTGAGGATGGTTGCATGTTTAGAAGCAAATTGATTTCTTCTTCGGTGAGGAGGGGTGGGAATCTCTGAATTCTTAGATTGAAATGACAATTGTTTTTTCCCTTATCTAAAAGTTGATCATGAGGTTGATTATTTTCTTTAACTCCATTCAAAACATTAAATGAAACATCATTTGTTAATGCAGAGGGGTTTTGTGGATCTTGATTTATCTCTTGATTTATTTCATCTTTGTTTAACTCCTCTTGATTATTATGACATTTAACTTGAGAATGAAAGTTTTGGACTTCTTCTAATAAATCTTCGGGAAACCAATTTCCAAAATCTTCATCAATATTTTTAAGGTAATGTATAAGATCTTCAGCTTGATCACAACAATTTTCAGCTAATGATAAAGATGGAAAATCTTCTTTGTAATGTTCATAAAATACCTTATGAAAATCTTTTAGAGAAAACAAACTTGCAGGTTTGAGAGCTTCGTACCATTCCCTTGCTTTTCCTTCTAAGGTTCCCATGAATATATTCATGAGGCAATCCTCATGCCAATCACCCTTCAATCTTGATGAGTGTATATGAAATTTAATGAGATGTAGTAAAGGATCATCAATATTCTCATCTTGAAACATGGGCAGATTTTCACCCCAATTTACCTTCCGTATTTTGTGCGGAAATCCAGGTATGTGATCTCTGCTCATGGGAGAATATCTTCGTTTTATTCTTGGATCATCTTGAAAATCAGCCATAATGAAAGGGCACGGTATCTGTACAACCAAGTTAGATCCTTATATAAAATACAATACATATTGAAAACCGTTCTTAACGTGAAAGAACATAATGTCTTGGATTAAGATCCAAGTTGAAAGCCTGATCTTTCCATATTGTTCTTCCAGGTTCATTCCTCCAGTAGAGTCTTGATTGTGAGATTGATTTTTGAGTCGCCAGGTGGATGATTTTAACCTTTGTGTGTCTGATCCCTGTCTACCATCATAGATCAGATCTAAACCTGTAAAACAATTCTGAAGAAAAAGTTAGTTCTTCAGGAAACCAAATTTTGAGTATTTTATGATTATTTTGTTTTTTTATGAATTTTCAAAACAACTTCTATGATTTCTTTAAGAGGCTTTTAGATATGAGATTTAAATTTTCTTAAAGATTTATTGAACTAGAGAGTCTGATTGAATGTTTTGAATCCAAAGTTTAGTTTATAAGCTAAACCAGAGATCGACTGAAGCAGCATTTGTTTACTATGCAGTTGCAGAGCAAAAGCATTTCAAAGGCTACCTGGCTGATCTTCAGACTCTGTCTATAGCTTATAAATCAAACAATAGTATCAATAAAATGATTCAGATCCCCAGTATGGTCACCACTATGTTATCACTCGGGTTTTCCTTGAAGTTGTGGAAAAGGAAAGTATACCCGAGGTAACCACAAACCAACCTTCAGATGCAGAATCTAGCCAATCTGCATCCAGAGAGGGCTCTCTCTTTATGATTTATCTTTGTTCTTAGAAAGTTTTAGGCTAGTTATAGATCCAAGAGTTTGTTTGAAAATGGTGGAATTTGCCAACTAAGGGCAAGTTTGAATATTTTCAGTCCATTGGGCTATGGAGTCAAATGATGGCTTTACTGGATTTCTATTCTACACACAAGATGGCTTTGCAGGGCAAGATAGCCAAACAGAGAAAAATCCTTAAAATTTATTAAAGTGGATGGAATGGGTTTGAACGGATGAAAGGCAGTTAAGAATCTTTCACCATGTTCAAAAGAAAGAAATGAAATGATTACAAATAAAGAGCAGTGAAGAATTCTTCATTATAGTAACCAAAATGTTTAAATTAGCGAAGCAAGAGCAATTAAGAATTCGTTGCTTATAACTAATTTAGAGGAAAACATTTAGAATAATCACAACTGAACTCAGAGTACAATTAAGTAAATTCTGAGTTATTCTTTTATGTCAATTATTCAGAAATGGAAATAATGATATTATAGACAGATATAAAATTTAAAACATAGGATAGAAAGACTTATTGAACTGCAGTCCGACACATGAATCCTGCAAAAAGTCCTGAGCTTCAAATTGTCATCCAGCAAGCCACAAATAAATTTCTCCAAAACACTTTTATTCCAAAAACATCAATGTCACAGCAAAGTAGTAGAATCCACCCAAAATAATTCCAAGAGTGAAGTATTTATACAAATTCTAAACTAAAATATCTTGAAAAAATATCAAAATTGGTTCACAAATCTCTCCAACTATTTTACATAAATAGAACTTAAGTAAAGGACACTCAAACTAATGCATCTATTTGACACTATTTTTGATGGATAGGTGATGAAAAAGAGGAGAATTCGAATTTGATCCAACTCTTAGTTGATGATGAGGCATCCAAGTCACTAACTGCTTCCTTTCTTTGTGCAATTCTGCTCCAACAATTCTGCAAATTTGGGGTCCAATGAGACCTTTTTATTTCTCAATCCGTAATATATATGTACAAAGTGAAAGAGGTTATTGTATATTAATATGTTGGTGAGATAAACCTCTTTCCGTTTCCCCAAATTCCTCTCCAGCTGTGCACAATAGGCTATGTACAAATATGTGTAAAACAGAGTTTTACAGAGTTTGAAACATAGCCTGTAAAGATGTGCATGTATCTCTCAGTATGAAATCATTGTACAAAAATTGAGATAGTTTTTTGTAGATATGTCTCTTTGGAACAAAAACCTCCTTCAGTTTTGTATGATGTATTTTTTATTTACCACAATATTCTCTGCAAAATGATGACTTAACTGGTATTTTCTGCAAAAAGTGATTTCCATCATTGTTTAATATTTCCAAAACCATAATAGCTGTTAGAAACGTGAGAGAGGTTTTTGTAGATGGTCCTCTTAATAACATAAACCTCCTTCAGTTTTGAAAAATTCATCTTGGATTGATCACAATAGTTTCTGCAAAACAATGACTAAAACATTAAATTTCTGCAAAAATGTTCCTTCTTGTTGTGTTTTTCATCTTTTCACTTTTTGTTCTTTTAACTGTTTTACTTTCACTTTAGATAAAATTCAATGTTGGTGAAATTATTTTCATCTCTTTTTACCATTTTACTGCCTCTGTAATTACTTTTACTGTTTTACCTTTGACTGCTCTGTAACTTCATTTTAACTTTCACTCTAACTTTTACCTGATACACTTTAACCACTGATACTCTTTAACTGTTCTTTACTGTGTCCTTTTACCTTCAATGTGTAGTTTAGGTTTTTACTATCTGTTTCAACAGTAAATTGTTTAATATCCTGTTTCCTTTGCTTGTCTTTCAACTATATTTTTTATCTTCTATCTCTGTTTGAATAGATTTGATAACACTCTTAGAGTAAACAAGTCTTATGACTAGTATTAAGACTGTTTATCCAAGGATGTGGTCTTCTGATCACCTGTAAAACAAAACAAATTGTTAAGAAAGCATTGGTTTGGAGGGGAGGTCGAAAAGGTTTCATTTGATTTTGAGATGTCTGTGGAGTGAATATAGAATGATTTTTGGGAGGTAAACCATGCTTGAATTGGTTTAACAGAGTTTTCAAGTGGCACAGCTGGGTTACAAAGGGTTTTACTGCACAATCAGGTTTATTACAGAGTTCAGTAGGATTTTCTAGGGTAAATACCTGTTTTTTTGAGGATGACACTGGTTTCAAACAGGCGTGGGTGAGTGCGGATAATCTTTTGAGAGGCTCGACCGCAATTTTCTTTGACAGGATACAGGTTGGCAGACTTCAGAAATTTGAAATTCAAATTGTGGAGGGTGTATTCATTCAGTTCGTGCAGAATAATGAAAAAGACACGAATTTTTTGTTTTATTGGCAAAGTCAATAGGGCGAATTTTTTATTAATTTGATGAATGACATCATCCTGTACGATGGATGAGTCACGGGAATAGTGGAGGCGGTAAGTGGTTTTATTCCGCACCACTTATGCGGAAAAGTTGTTTTAGACGGGGAGCCAGCGAATCCATAGAAAGTTTGACACATAGCTATGGCACTATTCACAAACCGCTTCGATTTCGCGCGTTAACTCTCGTACAGGGGATGGCTAGCGGAATCAATGGGAGCTGTCGATCTTGGGCGGATCGATCCAATGGTTGACGAGATATGGAGTTGACGGATATTTAATGGGCGGGATCGACACGATTTAATATGAATTAATCATTTCGGGAGGTGATTGATTGGAGGGTTTGGTTATTAATTAATCTTAAGGGTTAATTAATCCCATGGAAAATGGTCGGGAAATGTTAAATGGCACGTGGACGAATTATTTCAAATTTTAATTTCGATTGAACTTTGGATTTATTTTTATTTCAAACATATTTTCATATGTTTAAACCTTTTTCATATATATATTTTTTAATATATGGTAATTAAATCAATACGACTTTTTTACCATAGGGGCGGGAATAAAAATAATGTTATTTTTTAGCCAAAGGGCATATAAGGTGGGTTTTTATTTGAATGTATGAGGGTTAAATACTTTGGCTAAAAAGTGTAATATAAGGGTTTTGGGAGTATTAGTACAAAGGATTTATATATAATAGGAAAATGTGATTTTTATGGGATTTAATACACAAATTAGAGTTAATATGATAAAGGGAGAAGGTAAACTCAAAATACTTAAATATAACCAAGAAAGTGAAGATTCAAAAGTAAACGACATTATTATACTTTCATCACTTAAACTTAGAAATAAAAAGTGATTTTGAGGGCTTTTCATGAAATATTGAAGGATTTTCCTAAGTAAAATGGGATTTTACTTAGGAAAAGATTTTGAGAGGTGAATGAATGTGATAATGGATAACTTCAAGTACTTAGGTCTTTTCAATTATTGGGCCGAGGGTCCGGTCCCTCCAAAAGTCAAGGAAATGCCTTGAGCCCCTTTAATTTTCAAATACCTTAGCACTTAGGGGAAATTAGTGAAATATTTAGGGAAAAATGAAGGGGAAGTTAATAATCTTGACTTTGCTTTGCTGTGAATTTTTTCCAATGTAGTATCTGCCTTTGCACTTGTGATGAAAGTAAAATTGAACACATTTAGAACCATCATTCACCACATGTAATTCTGCAACAACATCTACCTACCCTACCTACTTTACTCTACCATTTTTTCTTTTTTATTAGGGTGCACTTAGACTGGAAAACCCTTATCACACTTTTTCTTTTACATATGGAAATCTATCTAGTTCTAACCTTATTACATCCAAGGGCTCAGATTAAACTGTTGAGCACCTTTTATTAACTTTACCTATCTACTTATCTGCCAAGATTAAACTGTTTGGTCAGATATTTATTCACTATTCTACAACATGAAATTGAAAAATGAATGAGTCAAGTTTAAACAGTTTGACTCTTCATAAATTGTGGCAAAAGTTTGACAAGCTGCACACAATTGCTTTATTACAGAAAATTAAATAGTAGTGGCATTTGGACTTGCATACTTTCCTTGGCCTTTCTTTTGGTGGGGTTCATTTTCTTTCACTTTTTTGGCCAATTTTATTTTTTCACCCTTTGATTTTTCTTTTAGGGTATACCCTCTTTACATTTTTTAAATTTTTAAATTTTTTGATTTTTTAAGAATATGGAACACCTTTGCAACAAGAAAAAGGTTTGAACATATTGCATAGTTCAACAAGTCAATCATGAAAAATGACACCTATTGGTATAGGAGTATAACACTGGCTCCACTTGGGGATGGCTTTCCCTGGTGAAAAGTCAAGAACAGCAGGTCAGATGCCTCAAAATGCCTTTAACTGAACCATGGAATCTTCTTTTCTTTTGTTGCTTTATTTTATGTATGATAGTAAAACTTCTGAAGCTTAGGGACTTCACTTCGGGCTTCAACTTTAGCAAGTCACCATCCAATCAAAACTTAAAACTTTGTTTCCTAGTTAGAAATCTTCTACCTTGTTCCAATCCCAAACATGCATTTGCTGTGGTTGAAAATATTGAATTGAATATAGTCCTTTTTCTGCAACCTGAAATCTGATCTGAAACTAAAACAACACACAAAAAATTTTCAAACCAACTTAATGAAAAACTAGCTGAAAATTGAAAACTAAAAAAAATGCTCAAAATTCTGAGCTTATTGGCACTCATCTTCCTACTTAATCTACTAAAAATCTTATTGAATCAGGTAATACAAAAATTCCAATGAAGCCAATCAAGTAGCTGTAAAAATAAATGAATAACTTGATTGCTTGTGATCAAAATTGGAAGTATATTATGATCATGTGCCTTTATAATAAATGATATGGTTTGTAAAGGCCACTTTTGATGTATTTGATCTTTATAGAGAAAACATGTTTGCAGAGTTGGGCTCAAAAGATTCTCCATATAATCTGATATAGGATCAATAAAAGCATGATGTATGTTATTTACTTCTAGGCCTTCAATGACTAATTGTTCATTTGAATTATGAATATTAGACCATGAACTTGTTTCTTCAGTCTTGTGTTTGAAAGAATAATCATCTTCAATATGCAAGTCAAAAGATAGTACAATTTCCTCTTGCTTAGGAGAAGGAAGATTTTCAAAGAATTCTTTAGGATTTCGGAAATTGTATGACTGAATTTGAGAATGCAAAAGTTTGATTTCAATTTCAAAATTTTCAGAAATTATATCAAGAAGCCATTTTTTAATTTGAGGAGAACATTTTCTTGATTTAAAAAGAAGAAAGAAATCCCTTAGAAAATCCTCATCAAGCTGAAGTTCTAATATCTCATCCCTCAAAATAGCTAGTGATTGTTCTGTGAAATTATCTTGAATTGGGAAATCATACTGATCATATTTAGGCAAATCTTCAGAAGAAGGAATGTCATCAATTATAAACATTGGATCAGCAGATTTTTATTCCAATAATCCTAATATATCTTGATCAGATTGGTTACATTCTTTTTGAAAGTCATTATTTTTCTTAACAGGAGTGCTATCAAGCAATGGGCGTTTTTGGGAAGGTAGAATAACATGAGCATCAACTTGTTCTTTTGTCTCTTCATGGATAAAAACTTTTGTACATTCATCAACATTAGAAGAAGTAGGAACAATTTCTTCATTATGTAAATATTTTGAGGATGGTTGCATGTTTAGAAGAAAATTGATTTCTTCTTCGGTAAGGGGGGGTGGAAATCTCTGAATTCTTAGATTTGAATAACAATTTTTTTTTCTCTTATCTAAAAATTGATCATGAGGTTGATTATTTTCTTTAAATCCATTCAAAACATTAAATGAAACATCATTTGTTAATACAGAGGGGTTTTGTGGATCTTGATTCATCTCCTGATCTATTTCATCTTTGTTTAACTCCTCTTGATTATTATGAAATTTAACTTGAGAATGAAAGTTTTGGACTTCTTCTAATAAATCTTCAGGATGCCAATTTTCAAAATCTTCATCAATATTTTTAAGGTAATGTATAATATCTTCAGTTTGATCACAACAATTTTCAGCTAATGATAAAGATGGAAAATCTTCTTTGTAATGCTTATAAAATACCTTATGAAAATCTTTTAGAGAAAACAAACTTGCGGGTTTGAGAGCTTCATACCATTCCCTTGCTTTTCCTTCTAAGGTTCCCATGAATATTTTCATGAGGAAATCCTCATGCCAATCACCCTTCAATCTTGATAAGTGTATATGAAATTTAAGGAAATGTAGTAAAGGATCATCAATATTCTCATCTTGAAACATAGGCAGATTTTCACTCCAATTTACCTTTGGTAGTTTGTGTGGAAATCCAGGTATGTGATCTCTGCTCATGGGAGCATATCTTCGTTTTATTATTGGATCATTTTGAAAATTAGCCATAATGAAAAGCCACTTTATCTGTACAACCAAGTTAGATCCTTATATAAAATACAATACATATTGAAAACTGTTCTTAACGTGAAAGAACATAATGTCTTGGTTTAAGATCCAAGTTGAAAGCCTGATCTTTCCATATTGTTCTTCCAGGTTCATTCCTCTAGTGGAGTCTTGATTGTGAAATGGATTTTGGAGTCGCTAGGTGGACGATTTTAACCTTTTTGTGTCTGATCCCTGTCCACCATCATAGATCGGATCTAAACCTGTAAAACAATTATGAAGAAAAGTTAGTTCTTCAGGACACCAATTTTTTTGTGAATTTTCAAAACAACTTCTATGATTTCTTTAAGAGGTTTTAGATATTGGATTTAAATTTTCTTAAAGATTTATTAAACTACAGAAATTGATTAAATGTCTGAAACCAAAGTTCAGTATATAAACTAGACCGGAGATTGACTGAAGTAGTGTTTATTTACTATGCAATTGCAGAGAAAAAGCATTTCAAAGGCTACCTGGCTAATCTTCAGGCTCCGTCTGTAGTTTATAAATCAAACAATAGTAACAATAAAATGATTCAGATTCCCCAGTATGGTCGCCACTATGTTATCACTCAGGTTTTCCTTGAAGTTGTGGAAAAGGAAAGTAAACTCGAGGTAACCACAAACCAACCTTCAGATGCAGAATCTAGCCAATCTGCATTCAGAGAGGGCTCTCTCTTTATAATTTATCTTTGTTCTTAGGAATTTTTAGGCTAGTTATAAGTCCAAGAAATTTCTTTTGAATTTGAATGGTGGAATCCGCCAACTGAGGGCAAGATTGAATATTTCAGGCCATTGGGCTATGGAGTCGAAGGATGGCTTTACTAGATTACTCTTCTACACACAAGATGGCTTTGCAGGGCAAGGTAGCCAAACAGAGAACAATTTTTGATCTTAAAATGAATGGAATGGATTTTGAAGGGATGAAAGGCAATCAAGAATCTTTCAACATGTTCAAAAGAAAGAAAGTGAATGATTACAAATAAAGAAGCGATGAAGGATTCTTTACTATAATAATCCATATGCTTAAATTAGAGAAGCAAGAGCAATTAAGAATTCGTTGCTTATAACTAATTTAGAGGAAAACATTTAGAATAATCACAATTGAAATCAGAGTACAATTGAGTAAGTTCTGATTTATTCTTTTATGTCAATTATTCAGAAATGGACATGATGATAATATAAACAGATATAAAACTTAAGACATAAGATAGAAAGACTTATTGAACTGCAGTCCGACACATGAATCCTGCAAAAAGTCCCGAGCTTCAAATTGTCATCCAGCAAGCCACAAATAAATTTCTCCAAAACACTTTTATTCCAAAAACATCAATGTCACAGCAAAGTAGTAGAATCCACCCAAAATAATTCCAAGAGTGAAGTATTTATACAAATTCTAAACTAAAATATCTTGAAAAAATATCAAAATTGATTCACAAATCTCTCCAACTATTTTACATAAATAGAACTTAAGTAAAGGAAACTCAAACTAATGCATCTATTTGACACTATTTTTGATGGATAGGTGATGACAAAGAGGATAATTCGAATTTGATCCAACTCTTAGTTGATGATGAGGCATCCAAGTCACTAACTGCTTCCTTTCTTTGTACATTCTGCTCCAACAATTCTGCAAATTTGGGGTCCAATGATATATTTTTATTTCTCAATCCGTAATAGATATGTAAAAAGTGAAAGAGGTTATTATGGATTAATATGTTGGTGAGATAAACCTCTTTCCGTTTCCTAAAATTCCTTTCCAGCTGTGCACAATAGGCTCTGTAAAAATATGTGTAAAACAGAGTTTTACAGAGTCTGAAAAATAACATATAAATATGTGTATGTATCTCTCATTCTAAACTCACTGTGCAAAAAGTGAGATAGGTTTTTGTAGATGAGCCTCTTAGGAACACAAACCTTCTTCAGTTTTTTATGATGTATTTTTTATTTACCACAATATCCTCTGCAAAATGATGACTTAACTGATATTTTCTGAAAAAAGTGCTTTCCAACATTGTTTAATATTTCCAAAACCATAATAGCTGTTAGAAAAGTGAGAGAGGTTTTTGTATATGGTACTCTTAAGAACATAAACCTCTTTCAGTTTTGCAAAATTCATCTTGGATTGATCACAATAGTTTCTGCAAAACTATGACTAAAACATGCAATTTCTGCAAAAATGTTCCTTCTTGTTGTGTTTTTCATCTTTTCACTTTTTTGTTCCTTTGACTGTTTTACTTTCACTTTAAACAAAAATCATTGTTGGTGAAAGTATTTTCATCTCTTTTTACCATTTTACTGCCTCTATATTTACTTTTACTGTTTACCTTTGACCGCTCTGTAACTTCATTTTAACTTTCACTCTGACTTTTACCTGATACACTTTAACCACTGATACTCTTTAACTGTTCTTTACTGTGTCCTCTTACCTTCAATGTGTAGTTTAGGTTTTTACTCTCTGTTTCAACAGTGAATTGTTTAATATCCTGTTTCCTTTGCTTGTCTTTCAACTGTATGTTTTATCTTCCATATCTGTTTGAATAGATTTGATAACACTCTTGGAGTAAACAAGTGTTATAACTAGTATTAAGACTGTTTATCCACGGATGTGGTCTTCTGATCACCTGTAAAACAAAACAAATTGTTAAGAAACCATTGGTTTGCAGAGGAGGTTGAAAAGGTTTCATTTGATTTTGAGAGGTCTGTGGAGTGAATCTATAATGATTTTTTGGAGGTAAACCATGCTCGAATTTGGTTAATAGAGGCTTCAGGTGGCGCAGCTGGGTTACAAAGGGTTTTACTGCACAATCAGATGAAAATTAGCAACACTAGGGTGTTTGTGTTTAAATAGGTAAACATTTGATATTGGCGGGTAAGCTTTGAATGAACAGTGATTTGAACAGGTACTGGTTATGGCGGAAGAACCTTGGAATACTCGACCGCAATTCTCTTCAGCAAGATAAGGTTGGCGGACTTCAAATTTGAAATTTGGAATTTCTGCATGGAGGGCGTATTTTGTTTTCTGCGTACGAAATAATGAAAATGACGTGAATGTTTTGTTTTATTGGCAAAGTCAATGGGTGGCGGAAATTTTATTGATTTAATGAATGACGTCAACCTGTACGATGGATGAGTCACGGGGAACAGTGGAATCGGTAAGCGGTTTATTCCGCACCACTTATGCGGAAAGGCGGTATCGGGCGGAGAGGCAACGAAGCGATACAATGCTTGACACGTAGCCAAGGTACTATTTGAAAACCATTTTGATTTCGCGCGTTAACGCTCGTACAAGGGATGGCTAGCGGAATCAATGGGAGCCGTCGATCTTGGGCGGATCGATCCAACAGTTGACGAGATATGGAGTTGACGGATATTTAATGTACGGGACCGACATGATTTAATATAAATTAATCATTTCGGAAAGCGATTGATTGGAGGGTTTGGTTATTAATTAATCTTAAGGATTAATTAATCCCGTATGAAAAAATAGTCAGGAAATGGAAAATGGCGCGTGGACGAATTATTTCAAAGTTTGATTTCGATTAAACTTTGGATTTATTTTTATTTCAAACATATTTTCATATGTTTAAACCTTTTTTCATATATTTTTTAATATATGGTAATTAAATCAATATGACTTTCTTACCATAGGGGCGGGAATAAAAATAATGTTATTTTTTAGTCAAAGGGCATATAAGGTGGGTTTTTATTTGAATGTATTAGGGCTAAATATTTTGGCTAAAAAATGTAATATAAGGGTTTTGGGGGTATTAGTACAAAGGATTTATATATAATAGGAAAATGTGATTTTATGGGAGTTAATACATAAATTAGAGTTAATATGACCAAGGGACAATGTAAACTCGAAATACTTAAATATAACCAAGAAAGTGAAGATTCAAAAGTAAATGGCATTTTTATACTTTCATCACTTAAACTTAGAATAAAAAGTGATTTTGAGGGCTTTTCATGAGATATTGAAGGATTTGGATTTTACTTAGAAAAATATTTTTGAGGGGTGAATGAATGTGATAATGGATGATTTCAAGTACTTAGGTCTTTTCAATTATTGGGCCGAGGGTCCGGTCCCTCCAAAAGTCAAGGAAATGCCTTGAGCCCCTTTAATCTTCAAATACTTTAGTGCTTAGGGAAATTAGTGAAATGTTTAGGGAAAATGAGAGGGGAAGTTAATAATTTGACTTTGCTCTGCTGTGAATTTTTTCCAATGTAGTATCTGTCTTTGTACTTGTGATGAAAGTAAATTTGAACATATTTAAACCATCATTCATCACATGTAATTCTGCAACAACATCTACCTACCCTACTTACTTTACCCTACCATTTTCTCTTCTTTATCAGGGTGCACTTAGACTTGCAAACCCTTATCTATCTTATTTCTTTTTACATGGCAAACCTATCTAATTCTACACTTATTACATCCAAGGGCTCAGATTAAACTGTTGAACACCTTTTATTAACTCTACCTATCTACTTATCTGCCAAGATTAAACTGTTTGGTCAGATATTTATTCACTATTCTACAACATGAAATTGAAAAATGAATGAGTCAAGTTTAAACAGTTTGACTCTTCATAAATTGTGGCAAAAGTTTGATAAGCTGCACACAATTGCTTTCTTACAGAAAATTAAATAGTAGTGGCATTTGGACTTGCACACTTTCCTTGCCCTTTATTTTGGTGGGGTTCATTTTCTTTCACTTTTTTGGCTAATTTTATTTTTTCACCCTTTGATTTTTCTTTTAGGGTATACCCTCTTTACATTTTTTAAATTTTTAAATTTTTTGATTTTTTAAGAATATGGAACACCTTTGCAACAAGAAAAATGTTTGAACATATTGCATAGTTCAACAAGTCAATCATGAAAAATGACACCTATTGGTATAGGAGTCTAACATAAGGGAGATCCATTGACAGGCTGACTCCAACAATCCTTGAATATTTGCATGAAGTATGATTCCTTGACCCAGAGGGGACTAAATCTAAAAGGAATAGGACCCAGATCTAGATGGGCCAGGAGCTCGAGCTTTATAGGCTTATGATCCGAGATGCTGTTAGCAAGGATGTGCATTCTGGGTTCTAATCCTAGTAACAGATAGGAGCTTTGAATGAAAAATCTATCTAATATGGCAGCAATATGACCAGGGCCCACTCTTTTGTTAGACCAAGAGAACTTACCGAAAGAGGGTTTGATATCCAGCAAGTCCAAGTCCTACAATAGATCCTCCGCCCATTCCCTTGCCGGATCTCAGACAGCGCTGCCTCCTCTTTTTTCAGACGAGTGGAGAGTGAGATTGAGATCTCCAACAATAATTATATTTTCCAGATTTGTCAAGTCTGCTTGTTGCCTTATAGAATCCCAACATTCTTTTTTTTCCCCGACATTGACCGGAGAATATACATTGAAGAGGCAAAAGATTTCCTTAGTATCCAGATTCTGCATTTTTAGCAGCAACCAGTGAGTATTACTAGCCTCAAAGGTGACTGCAAATTTGCTGGGGTTCCATAGAGTGCCAATCCCTCCCGATGCGCCTCAGGCAGAGATTGCTCTTGCTTCACTTTTGAACCAAAGTTTCTTGCATGCTTGCAGGAAGACTACGTCTTCCAGCTTAGTCTCCTGGACGAGAAGTATGTCTGGAGTTTCTGTTCTTATTAAGCTTCTCATGGCTTCTTCCTTAACTTTGCTCCCCATACCTCTACAATTCCAGGAGATGACCTTCATTATTTATGTTTCTGGTGGGCTCCCTTGGAGCCTTGGGGCTGATTTTTCAAATTTCTATGTTTTCAGGCTAGAAATTTTTCCAGAGTTGGCTTGCTGCCCTGTAGCTTATCTTTATAAGTCTCCTGCTTTCTTTTTTCCCTGTCAGTTTTACGGCCTCTTGTAGATCTTCGTACCGAGGTTTGGGATTCTCTTATTTCTCCTTCCTCCTTTGAATCGTCCGTTTCCTGCTCTTCTTCCTCATCTTTTGAAGTCATACCTTTGGGATCTTCGACACTTGTACCTTTAAGGAACGCTGAGGGAGTACCTTTGCTTGGAGAAATTGGATTTTGGGTCTCGATCTCCTAAGAAGCTTCTGACTGCTAGCTTAGTGGGTCAAATTTGTTTTCTTGCGCCTTTTTGGGAGGGGGGCGTTGAACATTAGCCTGTAGAGAGCCTTTTCCAGAGGGTCCTCCCGGTTTTTGTCCTTTGTGATTGGTTTTTGCTCGTTTGACTTGATTCCAACCCTCTTCAATCCCTTTCTCTGGCTCTGCGTTGGACGGACAGTTTCTAGCAAAATGTCCATGAACATGGCATTTCCTACATTTGAACAGTAGTTGCTCATAGTCCAAGATCTGCACATGAGACCGGCTGCCGACTTTGATTTTGATAGCCTCTGGAAGACCCACTTCTAGATCTACTTCTACGCAGATCCTGGCACAGTCGTACTGGTCCTTATTGTTTGCCCAATCTATGAATTTCCCGAGAGTGTTGCCAATGTGTTTCAAGGAACTCCAGTTCCAACAGTGAACTGGCAGATTTGGGAGACGAACCCACACCGGGACAGCCTTGGGAACATCGACAGCCGGATCAAAGTCCGGGGTCCATTTGTTCAGGTAGAGGCCCTGAGAACCCATGAAATACGACCCGTTTTGAAAGATCAAATCTTTGTCTTCTTTGGAGGAGAATTCGAAGAGGAAGCACCCTCGCCCCAGAAAGTAAGAGGTGACATTTTCCTTGATCAGAGGAGCCCAGTTCCTATTAACCCATTGCTTAGTAGTTTTCAGAGAAGGTCACAGACCCGTGAATTGGCCAATGAGACCGCGATCAGCCAAAGATAAAGCTACTTGAATGGGGGCCTCCGAAGGCAAAGAGATCTCAGGAATTTCATCTAGCTTCTTAACAAATTTGGATGCTTCGCTTCTTTTTTTCTGAGGGAGACCGGCAAGAAGCTGGTTGAAGGCGTCAAAGGCAGGAGAAGAAGGTGGATCCATAGAAGAACCCAGCGTCTCCATAGGGAAGGCCTGAGACCGGCCGCCGCAGGAGCAGCCACGCAGCAGAAACCCTAGCGAAACTCAGAACGCGCAGAGTGAGTAAAAAATATATATTGTTACTAAACAAGATACCATATTAAGCATACATTTTAACTAACAATAAAATCACATTTTTATCAAAATTTATACCATAAAAAAAAATATAGACAAATAACTGAGTAGCAAAGACTAAGGTTAAGGCTAGAGCAAAGGCCATCATCCTATTAAAAAAAAGCTTAACTAAAATAAAAAACAATCATAATTAGATTAACTCAATAATCAACCTAAAATATAAAAATGTTTCAAAATGGAAGTAAATTGAGAAGATCCCTTATTTTTAAAAAATCCAACCAAAATAAAAATTAACCATAATTAAATTAACCCAATAATCAACTTAAAATATTAAAATGTCTCAAAATAGAAACAAATTGAGAAAATCCGAAGAACTTTTGATCATGGGCAAGTTCAAAATTAAAAAGTTTGGTAAGATAATGTTGAGTGAAACATGAGCAATTCCCATTGAAGCAATCGCTATGGTGCTGCTCATAAGACATCTAAAAAGAATTGAGCAAATGAGAGTAGGTAGATGGCCTAATGTATGGTACTACTCATAAGATATCTAAAAAAAATTGAGCAAATGGGAGTAGGTAGATGGCCTAATGTTATCTTCAAGGAATGCATGTGTGAAAGAAAGAAAACATGGATGAGACAAAACTACACATGGATGCAAAAATGAAATATCTGCCTCAATGCTTGTCCCACAAATAGCAAGGAGCTAAAGAATTTTGTTATGGAGAAGTTTAGTAAACATGTATGGAGGGCAAAGATTCTGATTGCTCAATTAACAACCAACTAGCATCATCTTCGCCGGTGGAAAATGCCTAAAGATGCTTGGGAAGAACAAGTGTGTACATTTTGCAGGTTTGGGTAGTGGAAGCAGAAAAACATTTCATTTTGGAATGTCTTTTCAGCGATGAGATTGTTGGAAGGTTGAGTCAGCTCATCATCAATTTGAATAAGAAAATGACTAAAATACTAAAGGCTAAAACCAAAAAACCCATAAACTATTTTTCACGCCATATTCTCAATCTACTATTTACAAATCACTTAGTGATAAATAATTTGTCAATCAAATTCCATTCCATATTTAAAAAAAAAAATCATATTTAACCACCCCGTCCCCGCCCCCCCGCCAAAAAAAAACAAACTTACTTTACTGCAACCTCCCTACCGTGCTATATCTGTCCTCCCCATATCGAGAAGAAACCAAATACAGCCGCCCTCGTTGAAAATCGCCGCGAGAATGGGATATTCCTGATGCACCCATGTGGCTGTTGCAGAGAGGGCACCAGTTCTTGGCAGAGTATGGCTACCAGCCCATGGAGATAGCAGATGTCACTCGGTGGGAACATTCGTTGGGATCCATTCTCACCATTCCTTCCACACAACTCGCTGCAGCATGATGACAATTGAATTAGTTATCATGACAATTCCATAGATAAATTTGCAGAGTTAATTTTGTTTTTGAATGTGTAGTTTCCAATGTCACTTCGTTCCTTCCTCTCGCTTCCTGGTAATATTATTGTCCATGAGATCATTTGTTTTCAATTCCACTTAAAGTTCGGACTTGTATACCTATAGCGTATTGGAGGCAGAATACCTCATTACTTTTTTTTTTTTATGACAGTGAAGCTTTGCGCCGGACCGCTGGTTCCACAACACAGCAAGAATATCTGATACCCATGCAGATTCTCTCACTCAAGGTCATGTATTTTTCCGATCAAAAAGTCTCGCAACGAGGCTTAGTTCACACGGGAATAGTCATATCTCATCTTAGTTTGAATTCAAATTTTCGATATTTGGTGAATTAGCAAACAAACCCTCCATTCATATCCTAAGCTTACAAATCACTGATGTGGGTGTGGATATAAGATAGGCACATGGTTACTCTCTTAAATTAGAATTTTCAAAATCTCAAATCGATTTAATGCATAAATTTAAAAATTTAATAATAAATAGTACTTTATAGGGATTTGATCGTCAAATGAAAAATTTAAATCCTTTTTATTTATATAATAGATTTTGTTTCCCATCTATTTATTTAATTGGTTGATTTAAAAAAATAATATTATATTTTAATTTTTTATATAAATATTATTATTAAACAATAAAAATATAATATTAAAATAATAACAATATTTGTTAATTAAAATTAATAAATTTAGTAAGAGAAAATTTATTATTTTTCACATTTACATTTATGATTTAATTTATATTTAGAGTTATTTTCCAAATATATTAAATTAATGCAAGTTATTGTAATTAATAAAATATCAAATCTAAAATTAAATAGTAAATATAGAGAATATTTCTTGAAGTCTTTTAAAATATATGAAAACAATTCAAATACAATGTTATTTTCGAATGTGTATTTTTAAAAATAAATTATAGATGGATTAAATTGTAATATTTATCATGTGTGGTATGCTCTTATTTTCTTTTCATAAATGGATGTGGGGATGTGACCTTGTTGGTCTCTCAAGCCAATATTCTTTTACTATTGGTCTCACATTAATTTTCAATGATCATTCATAATAACAAGTTTGGAATAATGATTGATAATATCACTTAAGGTTTGAGGTGTACCATAAGGTAATGAGCCATGTCCTATATTTAATATTTTGATTTCAGACATGTCCATTCTAGATTACTTCAATATTGGAAGAGTTGACATTAAAATGGTTACTCAAAATTTTGGTTTGTGAGTTATAGGAGGCTATTGGTTGGCACCTCACTCACACACATAGTCTAACTAAGGGATCATCTTGTTCCAATTTAGAAACCCTTCCCATGTGAAGGAGATTAGGAATCAACCCCATGATATGTAATCAACCCCTAGATTATAAAATTATCCCTTATATATGTAGCACAACTTGCCTTCCCAAGTTTTGGTAGATTTCCCAAGCTTTCTAACACAATTTTGGTTACCCCTACAATGAATCACCTCTCCATTAGCCGATGATGGGGGAGTTTATTTGTGATGACTTGAAAATTTTCAACCCTCGACCTCAACATCACACATGTGTGTATGGTTAATTTCTCCCAAGCCTTCAAGGAACCCATGTGCATTCGTATTGATAACCATGTGCATCACCAACCAGAGAACTATAATTTTTTTTACTAATACTTGATCTTCACTATTACAACTTAGACCATCTCATTTGAGATTTCTTACTCATGGCCAAATTTCAAATCGAAATGGTCTTACCCACTTATGCCCTCCCTCTCCAAATTTTTTTCAAGTGTTCAAAATAAGTGAAGTTATATGGGGAGAAGTTGTGCGTAAGTGAAAAATTGATAATGTAACAAAGTCTCAACATGCAAAAGCCCAATCTCTTAAGCTTTAACCTCTAAGGTCTAATTTGGAATTGACTAGGTAGGTTTTCAACTCTCAATTTCTCTAGTACCTCTTTTGACTCCATGCATGGGAGTGATGGTATCTAACAAATTAGTTTTTACCACCACTCTTGAATTTTCAAGGAATTGCATAAGTCTATGTGGATGGGCTCTCCAAATTGCTAAAACATCCAACTTTGGTGATTTTGGGACTAATGTTATGTCCTTTACCAATTCCTTCAACACTCTTTGGGACCCTGAAAACAACAAGGCCAAGATGTAAAATGTCCTTAGTTTTTAACAAATTTGATCTTCTAGAATCTCCATGGCCTATATGGCCCCAATGGAAAAAAAATTGTATACTGATTGTTGACTTGTCTAGGTGGGACATATATTTTGTTTTTATAATAGGTCATGGTTATTATTTTTATGGTCTGCATGTCCTTGTTGATGATTTGGCCTAGGGATAACATATTTTATTTATATCATGTTGACAGAAAAGGGGGAATATCAATCCTTTTCTCCCCACAATTTTTTAGTGTTTTGATTGAGTAGGGTACTAACCCTTCTCAAAGAAATGTGTGGATCCTTCTTAAATTAGAAGATTAAAGGTTTTCCGATATAGGTTGGCCAACACCTATGCCTTTGGTGTTTAATAGTAAATTGAAAAAAAATACTTTTAACTATATTGAACAGTCTATGACTAGTTGCAACCTTGCCAAACATATGAGATCACACACATTGTGACACCCATTTTCATTTCCCAAAAATTTGTGATGTGATTAAATAATTTTAGTTGGGTTACTAACATTTATATTATGTACTAAAATTTATTATGCGATTTAATGTTCTATTTTATTAATAAAAAAATTTAGAGCTAGAAAGGAAGGGAGCAAACAATAGGTCATGATAGGGATGGGGGAAATCTTGGCTAGGGAGGAAAAGATGCAGGGAGGGTGAATCCTAGTCTTGCATAAATAATATTATTTCCGTTGATATTATGGTTGGTAAACCCAAGAAGCTTCTAGAAAAATATTGGGAAGATGAACAATCAAGGTTTGATTATAAAAATAAGAATGAGAAATCATCAATGGGCTCTTGGTTATTATTTTATCCTTATATTTTCTCTCAGACTCTCTTACTTAGAAGTTCAATTTGATAGGAGAATTGGTGGCAAAACTGAGATAGGTTCAGACTTTATGACTGGTTAAGAGTTATGAGTGATATCCTATGTGATAGAGTCTAAGTTTTTCCTATGTGTGAAGGAGCGTGGCCTTCACTTTTTGTGTTAAATTTGGTCTGAAAATTGTGTGCTAAATCCCCGGGTTTAATTTTCCCTCAATGCATCAAGATCTGGCATGGGGTGCTTAGCTGTGAGAAAAAGCGTAACATAGTTGAGCCTAGGTGGGGTGGAACATGGCTCACCCTACTTCAATTCCTGTATTTTTTCGTTATAATTGATATATGCTTATTTCTATGTTATTGATATTTAGTACATGAATGATTTAGCGATATGAACGAATTATTTTTACTATTATATTATTTATTTATGATCATTTTGCTGGTTATTATAGTAAAGTCTAAAGTAGTGGGTTTTAGTTCACTTGGTTATGGAATTTTAATGAATTGGGATGAATGGGAAATACATGATAATTTTGGGTAATTTCATGCCTTCCATGTTAGTTGCATGCATCCCCTGTTAATCACTTGCTTTCCCTATTAAATACATATTGGATTTTATTTAATTTCCTTTGCATGCTATAAGTGATTTCATGGAGTATAATGGTGGAAACCCAAAATGTGACTTATAAGGTAAACAAGCCACCTTGGCATTTTGTCTGTAACTTTTTTTTTTCCTGGGAGGTTCTAGGGGTTGAAACTTGGAGCATGGTGAGGGAAAAATACAGCTTATCATCTAGACCAATTTTTAGACCTTGATTTGCTATATTTTTGGAGTTATTCTCTAAGAAATTAGAGCTTCTTTAATGTTCCTAAAATAAGGTCAATTTGGCATTTTCACTATAATTTTTCTTATGGATGGTTTCAGAGGCTGAAAGTTGAACCATACTTGAGGGGAATATTGAGGAAAGTATGGTAGATATTTTATATCTTGGTTCACAATATTTTCAGAGATATGCCCTATGTATGTTGTGTCTCTTGAATTCTCCTGAGATCAAACCTAAAAACAAGTGAGTTTGGAATTCTTTCCATAACTTTCTTTCTGAGAGATTTTAAACTACGAAACTTGGAGGAGATAGAGAAAATATCTCAAGTTACATGTGGTATAATTTTTTTTCCTCCATAATTTTTGAGATATACTCTGTGGAATATTAGTGTTTGAGATAAATAAATAGTGCAAAAAACTATTTGATGAAAATCTCTAACAAAATTTAGTTTTGTGAATGGTGATTAGACAATGTGTAGGAATTGTTTGATAAATTTATTTAGAGAAATTGTGATGTATGATAGGCCTAATGAAGGTTTAGGGGGTTGTTTTAAGGAAACCCCATATCCTTAATTGAGCATTAAGGCACCGGGTATGTTAAAAAGTGGTATCATAGCTAAGGTTCAACATTGAATGTGGATGGGATCAAGTATATGAAATAAATTAAGTTTTAAATTAATATTTATGCATGCATGTGTACTTATGTGAAAGTATTTTGTTGTATATATAATTTAACTGATGTGATTTTAATATTGACTTGAGTTTGATGAAACAAGATAAACATGCAAGCCAGTATAGGCCTATGAAAAAATGAAGTAACGGTAATAAATTTTTTTAATTGTTACGATTTCAATGGAACTAATAGTTGCGTGTTATTTTTCAGAGAAGGATGTCTAGTAGAAAGGTACAACTCAATACTGAAATGATCTCTTCTAAATAAAATGGTAGAGAAGAGGAAACATCCCTTGGACTTATCGAGACAATTAAGAGTTTGAAGGAAGATCTTTAGAGTATAAAAGAATATAATGAAGGAATCATTAGATAATTAGAAGAGCAGACAAAGCTAAACATGATATTGCTACAAACTCTATCATACATGCAAGGGTTTTTGCAACATGCACTAGTAGAAAATGGCTAATTAATTACTAAAAAAATGACTAAAATTTGCATATAAACGACTATTTTTCGGTCGGTGACCAATAGTAGCTAATTTACAGTATCTTATAACGCGACCAACTTTTAGTCATTTTTAGCTTAGTCATTAATTCGTTATCTCAATTTTGTTGTCTAGTAGTATATTTGGTCATTAATTTAGTTAGTGATTTGGACATTAATTTAGTCATTGATATGATCGTTAATTTAGTCACTGATTTGGTCATTAATTTGGTCATTGATTTATTCATTGATTTAATCTTTAATTTGGTCATTAAATGTCACAATTAATGACCAAATATACAACAAAATATATTACTATATGATCACCTGAGAAAACCAATTAATGACCAAAGAAATATGACCAAAAAGTTGGTCGTGTTATAAGATACTGTAAATTAGCTACTAATAGTCATATATATGCAAGTTTTAGTCATAATTTGAAACCAATTAATGATCGAAGAAATATGATTAAATTTTGGCCATGTTATAAGATACTGTAAATTAGCTACTAATAGTTGGATATATGCAAAATTTAGTCGTCATTTGTAATCACAAACTTATCATTTGTAGTAGTCATTTCTCTTTTTTGGTAGTTTCGTATTCATTATATAAACGACTAATTTAGTAGTTTATATTCATTTCATTTACGTTCATTAATAATCATTATAAATGACTAATTTAGTTGTATATTCATTTTATTTGTGTTCATCATTAATCAATATAAACTACTAATTTGGTAGTTTCAAATTGATTTTGTGTTTATTAGTAATCAACATATATTAATTTGTATGATTTAAAAAATGTCATACAATGTGCATGTTCATCTAATATGAAAACAAAAAGATGCATATGTTAATTATAATACTAAACAATATCAAATGCAACTATAAATAATTTCCACCACATAAATTATATTATATGAAATGTTAAAGTATTACAATATGGGTGTCCAACTTAATATTGGTTGGACTACAATTTACACACAAAATGATGTTTCAACACTTCAACACATTATCATTGTGTTGTCAAGGCATTGTAGGTGAATTCACAAACTCGGAAGACTTGACCATTAGTATTTATATGTGTGTCTTATGTGGGATATTGGCTCTAAGGGTATCACTAGACCAGTTCTCCTCTCTCTATTTTTGCATTTGTCACTCCAATGTTATTGCTCCCCTCTTTTTTCAATTCCTTCTTCTTACCATCAATACTGAGTTCATTTTCTGAAAACAAAAGAAGATGCAATGTAGAGTGCAAGATATGAAAGACAATGAAGACTAGAATATAAACTAAATTAGACTATAAATAGTTTATACGACATATACCTCAACATCAAAAATGTCAAATCCATTTTTCCCCATACAAGTAAGAAACTCGAAATTTTTTTTCTTCATTGGGGTGATAATGTCCATTATAATGTGGCCAGATAACCTGTATAAACAAAGAAAATAAAATTTCACCATATATATAAAAGAACACCTTAGTAACTTAGTATTCAAATTTCAAGGAAAGCTTAGGAAACATTATTTCAACTAAGTTATATGCTAGAAAGCTCAAGCTGTAGATAACTTGTGAAAACAAATAATATGAGGTGTGATGTTTAATCCTTGTTGTTTTATTCAAAACAACATTTCATTTTCTAACGCATGAACTTAGTCAAGTACATAAACAACATGTACTGAAATAAAAACATGAAAGTAACCTTACTCATAGGCATGAAAATATTTTAACACAAAATAGATATAAGGATTCCAATCAATATAGTGTAATACTAATTTCATCTTCAAGCTTTGGTTTTTGTTTAAATGAACATGATACAAAGTATTTTCAATTTCATAGTTAAAAGACAAAACAAAATCAAAAGAAACATCCAAAATACAATCAAACAATAAAGAGAGGATATCATGGAATGGAAATTGCAATTATAAAAGATTTGTTTACCTGTCCACTGATGTCGTTTCTGACATTCCTAAAACATTTTCTTGCCCAAAATAACCATGAGGTGAAATAATCACAACATTAAAAACCAAAGGAATTCCTACTAGAAACATTTCTAAAGTCGATGGCTCAAGTGGCTAAGAAATCTCTAACAGCGAATGAACTATATCCAAGATGTGATTTGCATTGTTTCCCCATCCTTTTTCCAATCAAATTTCCTGTAACATTCCCACAACAGAGTCAAGTAACAATCAAACAAAGACATTGAAATTTGTTTTTATCTTTTATATCTATAAAATTTGAATCTGATTTGTTTCTGTTACAACTCTATTGAGACCACGTACTCTACAGTCAAAAATAGAAAAGGAGACATTAGTCATATCTACCCATGGTATCTTGTAGGAATGATAGAAGAATAGATTGAGCCATTAATTAGAATTGCAAAAATATTGAGGAAAGACAATTCATTATCTAGTTAACCAATTGCACATTGAACCTTATATGGAAAAGTAGCCCTAAATAAAGCTAGTTTTCTCTATCATATGCCTTGGAAAGACAAAATCACTAACATTGCTTGTAATTTTTTGGTTTGATGTTATAAATTCCTTCTTGGGCTACTCCTATTCCATAATGAATTTGTTTCCCAGGAAGGATGAAAATTTGTTCTAATGACACAGAATCAACTTAGTGGATTTTGACCCTACATGCACTAATTTTTGCAATGATTTTGTAGATGCAATTACATAGTGATATGGGTTTGAAATCATCTCATTATTGTCTAATTTTTATGATTAAAGCTTGAAATGTTGAATTGAAAGCTCCCAAATCCTGCATGTGTATTTTAATTTGTCAGCAATTCTTAGTTGCTTTGTTTGAAGGAAGTCATAGAACCCGTAGAAGAATTATATTGTCCTGCGAAGTGGCTAAGGGTTCTTATACTTTGGGAAACAATGAAAAATTGTTTGTAATTCTTCCTTTGATATTTGATCCATCAATGCCTCATTACCCACCTCACCTACAAAATTGGGGAAATATGAAGTCATCTTTAACTATCACTCTTAAATTTATTCTATCATCCTCTTTATAAATTCCCTCAAAATGGTCTGCTAATGAGAAAATTTCTCCTCGAGATGAGACACCTTCTTATGAGGCAAAGTTCGTTGATAAACACCATCTTGAGGAAATTGTTCATTTTAATTATGAGATGTTGAAGAAAGAAAAGATTGTATATTTAGTAAAGGATATGCACAAATGTTAGTGATTTGGTACAAAGAAATACATGGGCAGTAAGAGAATTGTGGAGATTCCCTACAACTCTTTTCCCAAATGTGACACGTGAGGATGTATGCTTATTAAAAAACTATATTTGAGAACGTGCACCATTTTGAAGGCAAGACTATTTTGGATGTAGGCGCAAGAAGCTAGACACAGGCTCCTGCACCCGACCCGACAGTCCACCTGCTTACCTATGACTACAATATATGCGCTTCCCAGCTTGTCAACTGCAGTTGCTCCAATTCTCGGTCATATTGTGCCCGATGACACGTCACTGTGACTTCAACTAGGCTACTTGACCGCATGTGTGGTGGCTACTAAACCTGAAATGACACAGGTCTAGTTGGCTCTGATAGCACTCCTCCATCCACAAACTAATTATGTTGACAACTGCCCTTCTATCAGTCATTTGTGTGTCTTTTCCCTCACGGTTTCTCAACGATTGAGTGGTGGCGAATAGTCAAGCATGTGTTTCTTCCTTATTAGTGAGATTCCACCTTATGCTTCTTGTGGTTTTGTTTTTTTTGGGTGCAGGCTTGCATGCAGGCCATAGTTCTTTCACCAACAACTTTCAACAATACCTTCCCACCTCTCCTAGAAAAATACTCTCGAAACTATGTGCTTCTTTGAGGTGATGTTGGTAGATCCTTTTCTGCCAACCAAAATGTCTCCCACCCCTTCTTCGCGCAATTTTATTTTCCTATTGGTAGCATGGTTTGACCCTTGTTTCAACCACTTTGTTTTTGCCATGATTGACACAACCTTGTCACTTGTTGAAATTCAACATTTTCAATCTTCCCACCTCTATCACCTGATGAGTATGAATTCTTAAACTCTCTTCTGTCATAATCCAAAAAAATTATTTCCAGGACACTTGATTTTGCAAATAAAGGTTTTTTTGTAGCATAAGTCCTTGTCAAAATTTCATCTCTCATATCAACTGGCATCTGGTTAGAACTACAACCTGAAATCGGACATACACCTATTCATCTATTGCTCAGAGATGTGAATGGTGGAATATCTGCTAGAGCACTCTTAGCATATGGCAGAGGCTGAGCCCTCCCTCCTATTCCCTTTCCAAGACCTCCCTTAGGACCAAGAGTCAAGTGGCCATCATCAGAAGCTCTGTGTGTTGAAGGGCTTGGCATAGACCAATTTTCAAATTAAGCCCAATCCACAATCTGAGCATCTTAACTGGTGAATCCAAAGTCATGTGGTCCCATATGGGGTTGTGGCACTTTAATCCCACCCATATGTGGAAGTGAACCCATTTGTGCACATGCCATGTAAGGTGGCATAGCAGGTCCTCTCATACCATGATCAAGTGGTGTCACAAGTCTTCGACCTGCATGTCCCATATTGGTACCTCGAGAGAGGCCTCCCTGTCCATGTAGTTCTTGCACAACATCCCGATGCACTTCCTCTATTTTCTTGTGGCCCTCAACTTTCCACCTTTTTTTCCATCCATTCCTCCTCAGATCAATCAGGTCCTTCAACATGAACCTCAGCCTAGAGGGAAGCCCTTGGGTATTGGACATTTTTTCATCCTATCAAAGTAAGCATCAATATGTTCCTTGGCCTTTGAATGGTCAATCATATGACCAATAGTGCTCATCAGTTTTCACAAAGATTCAACATTTTCGTCCTCTGCATGCTGAAATTCACCAATTAATTTCATGATGAATGCATGCATAATTCTTTTGGTCAGCATACTTTCTTTATAAATCTCACCAATAAACCTTATATTTCCTAGCACTCATCATTGTGCTGCAACCTTCTTCTCTCGTATTTCTTCTACTGAAAGAATTTTTTCACCATCCTCTTCTTATTTAATAGCCTCTGCCTCTTCTCTTTCATCTTTTTCAAATTCTTCCTAACATTTGTTCAAAATAACTCGCTTGAAAACAACCTTCTCATTATCTTCATAAAATTTTGGTAATCCTGCAGCAAGCTAAAACAAAATTTTGCATACATTTCACAAAAAGTTGGCTCCATCAAGGCTTTGTCAAATATTTGAGATATTATACCACGAAGACATGATGCAGAGTCAATGTTCACTTATTTGACCTGCTCAATTTTTTTTTCAAATTTTTGGGGCATTAATTTATTAAGGATGGATTTAATTTGTCATTTTTTCAACTGATCCTCATCAGAAACCTTGCCCACTTCATATCGGTTCTCTGATTTATGAATTGTGGGCAGAGAAGGCTGTGGAGGAGAAATCAAACCCTTCTGCGAACTAGAAGCATGCTGCCACCTATCAACATCAAAATTATTTCTCACTAGTCCAACTTGTGGAAATGGTGCTTGCACATAAGGCCCTCGAGGAAGGATGCCATTCATACTCATTTGTGATGCACAAGTATTTCTTGCAAAGCTAGTGTTATAAATTTGGCCAAGTTGAAACATAGAATAGGAACCACTTAGATCCGCATCCATCTGCATATCACAGCCAGCAACAAAAGCATCCACCGGCTTGGCCCATCTATCATCATCCAAACTGGCCAGATTTCTCCCACGACATTCAAGTAGATAATTCCCACTCGGCTGCCTTTAAATACCTCTTGTTGTGCTTTCTAATGCATCAACCTCTCCTACATGACTTGTAAGTGCTTGGGAATTTCCAAGTAATTCAACAATGTCTGGACAAATTTCAAAATGATTTGGTAGATCTTTGCACCGATCCTTGATTGTAAAAACAAAATCACTGGAGTACTTTCTATCTCCTGAACATTTAGTAAATAAAATAGCTACTTGACTCATAGGAGTTGAAAGCTCAGCTGCATCTTCCCAGTCATCCGCTTCTTTCAGGACTTGCTTCTTGGGATCTTTTGAGGAAGTCTTACTCTTGACAACATCGGTTACTACTTTGGATGGTTTTGGAAGGTTCACATCTTCCTCCTTCTCCTCTTGAACCTTATAAGAATTATATAAATCACCAGTGGGAGCTGCAACATTTGCCTTACTGAAAAATATTCTTTTTCTTCTTCTTGTTGACAACTACCTTGGTTGCATCACCAATATTTGCAACATTATTCTTCACAGAAACATTGGATAAACTTTTATTCTCCTTTTCTAAACTGCTACCCAAAATGCTGAAAATTTTGGTGCCTCTAAGCTGGTTCTTGTGTCAGAGAAACCTCCAGAAAGTGCACCAGTTGAAAAAAATGCCCAAAAACGTTATTACAAGAAAAACATGGCCAACAACCTACAAAAGACGTACAATCAAATGAGACGAATGATAAATGACAACTAAACAATATGCAACCAATACCATCTACTACGGTCAAAACTATTGAAGTAATGGGCATATACAGATTTGTTAGATTATAGGTTAATGATTAATCATAAGAAATCGAAAAAATTGTATTCACACAAATGACAGCTCTAATATTTTTGAACATTCAAGAGGATGACTAGGTAGAATAATGTCTTTCGGATTAATCACATAATAAGGATTTGGTCGACGTTTCGAACCAACTAAGGTGGTTCATCCTCAGGACAAGGTGAAGAAAGAGATTGATCTCATTGAATAAATAGAAGGATGCATCATTGCCTGGTGATAGTTGTTAAAACTAGCCGTTAATTAGTTAATTAGTTAGAGAATTTAAAAGTTTTAATTATTAAAAATATTATTTATAAGGGTCAACAATTATTATTATAATTTAGTAAATTGAATAAACTATAAAATTAACCTTAATAAAGGGAATAATATTAAAATAAGGAGAAGGGATAGATGAATAATATATAATAATTTATAAAATTGATTAAATTATAAAAATATAATATTAAGGAAATATTAAAATAAGGGCGAGGGGGTAAAAAAATATAAAAAGGGGGGGGGGGGGGGGGAATTTAAAATGAGCTGAAGTGGGGAAATAATTATTAAATCACATCAAATATATCTATATATATATATATATATATATATATATATATATATATATATATATATATATATATATATATATATATATATATATATATATATATATATAATCTAAACAAGAGGAAATGGCATAAAAAACATAAAAAACCTCTTATGTTTGTATCCTTTTCTCTGGTTTAGTTTTTTTATGCCATTTCCTCTTGTTTAGATTTTTTATTTTTATTTATTTATTTATTTTATTTTATTTTTATATTTTTTTATTTATTTATTTTTTATTTATTATATAGATATTTGATGTGATTTAATAATTTCCCTTTCCGCTCTTCATTTTTAATCTTTACCCCGCCCCGCACCCCTTCCCCCCCACCCCCTCTTTTTTATATTTTTCATTTACCCCCTCCCCCTTATTTTAATATTTCCTTAATATTGTATTTTTATAATTTAATCAATTTTATAAATTATTATATATTAGTCATCTATTCCTTCTCCTTATTTTAATATTATTCCCTTTATTAAGGTTAATTTTATAATTTATTCAATTTAATAACTTATTATAATAATTGTTGACCCTTCTAAATAATATTTTTAATAATTAAAACTTTTAAATTCTCTAACTAATGAACGACTAGTTTTGAACAGCTAGTTTTAATAGCTATCACTGGGAAATGATGCATCCTTCTATTTATTCAATGAGATCAATCTCCTTCTTCACCTTGTCTTGAGGATGAACCACATTAGTTGGTTCAAAACGTCGACCAAGTCCTTATTATGTGATTAATCCAAAAGACGTTATTCTACATTATGGATCACAAAAGTCTTAGATCTAAAGGATGACTAGGGTTTAAAAAATAGTGTCTGAGGTACTTTGTGTTTAAATGTACATAATTAATTATGTTTGAAATCAAAAAAATTAAAAGAAAGTCATTGTATTTCATTTCTAGAATTTCTGGACATAAATAAAGGGATTTGCGGTACTTTTTCTAAGTTCATAAATACTTAGAATTTTACTTCTTTTAGCAAAAAATCAGATCGGTGATTTGAATATAAATCTGGGTTTAGTGTAGAATTTTTTATATACCAATAAATTTTCAGATTTTTCTGTGCCCAAGTTTGGGAAATATTGTGATTTTCCTATTATCCCTATTTGGGGATATTACATGCTACAATTGGTGAAAACAAACTCTATCTATTTGGAATGCTAAATCTGAAAAATAGTTCTAAATTTGGGACAAGGATGAGTTTGGTATATGCAATTTGGAAGCATGCATGTGCCCTCACTTTCTCTCTCTATATCATTGCCACTTTCGTTCCACAACAAATTAGTGTCCAGCCATCACTTTGCTCTCTCTTTGTTGCACATAGGAAACTAGGAAGATGGATTTGCTGGAGCATATCATTACATGGTATAAATCAGTCCTATTGATATGCCATCAGTGTTAGAGAGCTAATTGAGTAATAGATAAAAACTACAAATTCTTTCTTTGCAAGGAAAGTGTTCTCCACCAAACCTATCTCTCCCTCAGCATATTAAACTTTGCATTTGCTAGGGGCTTTGTAAAAATATTTGCAACTTGTGAATCTGAAGGAATGTACTCAAGAACCACCACCCTTGTATTTTAATTAACTCCACAATTTAGAGAAATCACATAAATGTAGTGCAGAACCCAAGAACATAACAGAAAAGAGAAATAAACCGTAAGAAAGATCTATTTGATGATAAAAAATAGAGAGATATGTTTACTTTCCACTTCAAGGGGGCAACCTCCAAGAGGAATTCTCAAAATACATACATAATTCTTGACAAAACATTACATATCCTTCTACTTAATATATAACTATCCATAGAAAATCTTATCTATCTGGCCCACTTATAATGAGAGCCTACTAGCTATTTTGGGCCTTATTAACAAAGTTGATCCTTTTTACAATGAGTGATTTTTAACTAACTATTCAATGGGATTTATGCACTGAAGGTGGCCTCATATGTTGATAAATATAAAGTATTTCTTCAATGGGCCTTATGTAGTGAAGGTGGACAAATTTAATGTTAGATTTGTTGCCAATATATTTTATTTACTGACGGCTCTAATAGTAACACCACTGCTTGCTTTCCTTCCTATGTATACAATGCTAGCGCACCCAAGGGAATGCTATATTTGTTTCCACTTGTCATCAAGCGCACTTAAGAGGAACTTATTTTGACAGGTGGCAACTAGACATTCCTAAGACAGTTGAGGGACATCTACCCATATTCAGGAGCATTTACATCACCAATTTTCTGGGATGTGGGTAACATCCCAAAAGAAAAATAGATGTCCCCAATAGTTTCCTTGTACCTCATGGAAAGGTAAACACTAAAGTATAATCCAACCCACTTTAATTTTGCATATGATGGTGGCCGGATCCATTTAGGGGGGACTGATAGTGAGCATAGATCCACTGATTGATCCATTAGTGGATGCATCCCTTAGGGGTGGGACACATCCTTAATGCAACTAGGTCCCATCTAATATAGAAGAGACAAGGATAAAAAAAATCTCATGCATACATGAGAATGGACTATATCATTGAGCAGTGACAGAAATAGAACACACAAAATCATAAAAGCATTTCATCTAACACATTTATGTATGAATACTTGAGTCTTAGACTCTTATAGAAATTGTCACATGTCATTTATGACGTATGTATGAGTAATTGCCAGGGTAGGTGTCCCCATGTGTGGGTGCACATGTCACATATTTGGTAGGGAAATGAAAAAATATCCTCCCAGGCTGGTGGGAATCCCCAACCAATAAATAAATACATGATTGGTGGAACCTGTTACCCATCATATGGCATGAGAATTAATCCAGTAGAAGATTGCACCCAAGCAGGCTGTACTTGGAGAATTTTGGCCCTCTGGCTTGTTACCTCTCATGTTATAGGAGGCCTACACTTGCAAATATTTTCAATACTCTTTTCATTTCCATCACAAAGGGAGGAGAAGCAAACTTGTGTTTTGGGCCACAGACATAAGAGGGCTGACAACGTGGAGAAGAGGGCAGTTCAAGACACTCTTTGTGACTGTTATGAAGGCTGATTTGTTGTACTAGAGGGCTGAGACAGAGGGGAGAATTTCTGTATGTTTTAGGGTATGTTAGGGTGTTTAGATTCTTGTAAGAGACAATTGCATCCCTAGATGGCTGTTGTGGGAAGGCCACATGCCTAAACCAACCTAAACAGAGCTGTGTAGGGCATTGTTAGGGTTGGTTCATGCCCAGGACAATGTCGTTGAGGAGGAGGGTAATTCCAAAGGGTAGTCAATTTCATCTAGAGCAATTCTGGGCAGAATTGAAGGCTAGAATAATGGACTATGTGATGCCCTAACCAGGCCTAGATTTCAGCAATGAAGGAGACCTCAAAACAATGAGCTTAAGGTATGTATTTCAGTGCATTATTGTAGATGTTGGATCCTAACTTATAGATCAGTTTTAAATCGTGATAGGGAGGCATGTGGAAGTCAATGAGAAGGGGGCAGATCTCATGGTTACATGCCCTAAACCAGTGACAGTTGCCATAGTGATTGTGCAGAAAACTTGGAGCAAGAGTTTGTCAAGTATTGGGTCAAAGTGATGACTATTGTGCGGATCAGTTTGACGGGAAGCTTGAGAAGGCCTTAGGAGTTGTCTGGAGGAAAAATTTGGAAAAGGAATGTCAAAGTGATCTTCATTGCTACAGTACTGAAACAAAGGAGGCGGTGATTTCTTGCGCAAATCATATTATAATCTTCTAATCGTGGGCCTATCCATACACTCAAACATGAGATACACATCAATTACCAAACCACGATACTATTCCAGGAGCTACAATAGTCCCCAAATTGTAAACATCGTTATAGAGGGTCAAGGAAGCCAATCCTTACCTGAAAGGAGGTTAACCATATTAGATGGTTTGTAGGATATCTAACTTACAATCAAGGAGAGTACAAAAGTGTTCAACCAAATGATGGCTTTCATGTCCCTGCAACAACACTTTGCCAATATCCCAATTAGTAACCGAACTTCGTAGTGCCAAAATTCCTTCTATGTTAGCTGGAGGAACCAACCCTATTACTTTAGCATCAATGCTAGCAAACTTCTCTTTCATCCAACAATATCGACTTAAAGTAGAGATGATGTTGGAAATCAACCTTTTGATGAAATATCTCAAATTGCATAAGCATTTTTGAGGCACGCTGCTCAGATGAGTAGTTATAACTTATAAAGAGTCTAGACATGCATTTTGGTGCATTTTCATGTGTTATTTTGAAATAAACTTACAGTCAGAATTAAATCTCTCCCACCTGCTTATCTTGGATCTTACTAATGAGACCCTTTCCAAACTGATTCATGAAATATACAAGTGGTAAGTGAGCACTATTATAGATAGTTTTAGATATTTCTAAAGCATATTAGGATAGGAATTTCTTACTATATTTGAGAGTAAATATTGATGTTTAGTCAACACATGACACAAAGTTAGTTGGACATGATCAAGATAACGATGTTGCAGTGCTATGGATGAATGCGCCAAAAGATAAATTGAAACCCATGGCAGTTGAAATTTCTGCAAATCTTTTTGTAGGACAAAAATTGTATGCAATTGGGAATCCATTTGGTTTGAATCACACCTTGATGACTGTTATCATTAGTGGGCTTTCCAGGTAGATACGTTTAGTTGCAACTAGCCATCCAATACACAATGTGATTCAGACAGATGGTAAAGGACCATTGGAGGTCCTCTTCTTGATAGTTCAGGAAATTTGATTGGCATAAACACTTCTATGTACTCTCCATCAGGAGCATCACCTGGTGTGGGATTTTGAATTCTAGTAGATCTATAAGTGTCATTTTTGATCAATTAGTAAATTTTCGGAAAATTACTTGACCCATTTTGGGTACTAAATTTGCACTGGATGAGTCTATTGAGCAACTGAGTGTCACTAGAATTCTGGTGCTTGATGGTTCTGTAGATGGACCAGCTAGAAAATCTGGACTGAAAACAACAAAATTAAATGCTGATGGCTAGCCTGTCTTGGGAGACATCATTACAAATGTAAATGGGAAGAAAGTATGCAATGGAAGTGATCTCTATAGAGTACTTGAACTAGTAGTTTTTAAGGTAGGAATTTTAGTCCCTCAAGGGTGGGGTCCTTCAGCATAATTTCATCTTCCTTGGTCCTATCATCCAAAAGAAAAACTTAATAAAAAAAGAGTAAATATGTCAAGTTTAGGGTAATTCCTATTTGTATAGTTGTCAAGCTTATAGTTCTTTTTGACTATGTTATAACTCTATTGAGACCACCTACTCTATAATAAAAAATAGTAGAGGAGCCATTAGTCATACCTACCCATGGTATCTTGTAGGCATGATAGAAGAATAGGCTGAGCCATTAATTATAATTGCAAAGATATTGAGGAAAGATAGTTCATTATCTGGTTAACCAATTGCACATTGAACCGTATATGAATGATTAGCCCTAAATAAAGCCAATTTTCTCTATCATATGCCTTGGAAAGACAAACTCACTAACATTGCTTGTAATTTTTTGGCTTGA
This sequence comes from Pinus albicaulis, assembly GCA_034641835.2. Classification (NCBI taxonomy): domain Eukaryota; kingdom Viridiplantae; phylum Streptophyta; class Pinopsida; order Pinales; family Pinaceae; genus Pinus; species Pinus albicaulis. The sequence goes on from CM076569.1 coordinate 698,969,565, forward strand.
TGTTATAAATTACTTCTTGGGCTACTCCTATTCTGTAATGGATTTGTTTCCCAGGAAGGATGAAAAATTGTTCTAATGACATGGAATCAACTTAGTGGATTTTGACCCTACATGCAATAATTTTTGCAATGGTTTTCTAGATGCAATTACATAGTGATATGGGTTTGAAATCATCTCATTCTTGTCTAATTTTTGGGATTAAAGCCTGAAATGTTGAATTGAAAGCTCCCAAATCCTGCCTGTGTATTTTAATTTGTTAGCAATTCTTGGTTTGTTTGAAGGAAGTCATAGAACCACTAGAAGAATTCTATTGTCCTACGAAGTGACTGAGGGTTCTTATACTTTTGGAAACAATGAAAAATTGTTTGTAATTCTTCCTTTTATATTTGATCCATCGATGCCTCATTACCCACCTCCCCTACAAAGCTGGGGAAATATGAAGTCATCTTTAACTATCTCTCTTAAATTTATTCTATCATCCTCTTTATAGATTACCTCAAAATGGTCGGTTGATGAGAAAATTGCTCCTTAAGATAAGACACCTTCTCATGAGGAAAAGTTTGTTGATAATCAACATCTTGAGGCAATTGTTCATTACAATTATGAGATGTTGAAGAGAGAAAATATCTACTATTTAGTAAAGGCTATGCATGCATGTTAGTGATTTGGTACAAGGAAAGACATGGGAAGCGAGGGAATTATGGAGATTCCCTACAACTCTTTTCCCAAATGTGACACGTGAGGATGTATGCTTATTAAAAAACTATATTTGAGAACATGCACCATTTTGAAGGCAAGACTATTTTGGATGTAGGCGCGGGAAGTTTGATGCAGGCTCCTGCACCTGACCTGACATCCCACCTTCTTACCTATGAATACGATCTATGTGCTTCCCTGCTTGTCAACTGCAGTTGCTCCAATTCTCGGTCGGATTGTGCCTGAAGGCCCGTCACTATGGATTCAACTAGGCTACTCGACTACATGTGGTAGATACTAAACATGCACTGACACAGGTATAGCTAGCTCTGATAGCACTCCTCCATCCAAAAACTATGATGACAATTTCCCTTCTATCGGTCATTTTTGTTTCTTTTCCCTCACGATTTCTCAACAATTGAGTGTTGTCGACTAGTCTAGCCCGTGTTGCTTCCTTCTTAGTGAGTTGCCATTTTATGCTTTTTGTGGTTGTGTTTTTTTTCGAGTGCAGACTTACATGTAGGCCACAATTCTTCCACCAACGACTATTGATCATACCTTCCCACCTCTCCTAAAAAAATACACTCAAAACTACATGATTATTTGAGGTGATACTAGTAGATCCTTTTCTACCAACTGAAATGTCGGCCACCCCTTCTTCGCACAGTTTTATTTTCCTATTGGCAAAAGGGTTTGACCCTTATTTCAACCACTCTGGTTTTGCCATGAATGACACAGACTTGTCACTTATGGATAATTTATTCAACCCCTATAAAACATACAAACTGATCTATATGACCCTTTTTCAATCCTTAAAAAAAATTAACAATTGCTTTAGGGCACTATACGATCGATTTACTTTGGTCCTAAAAAAATTGCTTTTGCATGATCACAATCAAACAAGTTTTCAACAAGTTTGGAACGAACGAGTTGGGAATGTCATATATGTTTATATATATATATATAAATAAATTTATAAAGAAGTTAATAACACATTATATTGCAAGAAAAAAGGGAATAAAACCCATATATGACAAAAGTAGGTTCTTATCAGTCAGTGTAAAGCTTAATAATGCCCGACACAAGGCAGGGTTGTTCGAGCATATAAAATAGGATAGGTTACAAAGCTAATAGTTTGTGTAACAATAATATTTTAGAGCCTTCTGTTTAATTCAAGTATATCAAACCTTCTAGTTTGGTACTGTTGGAAATATATTTGAGCAAAAACTTAAAACTGTGAAGGTTTCCAGCTAGTTAAATTTTTCTACATATGCCTCACATCATCAACCATGGAATCCACTATAAAACAACAATTTCCTAAAAAATAAGGAAAGCCCCCAATGATGAATGATCCAAATAATCATATCCTGAAATGGGTAGAGCCCAACATGCATAGTGCAGTAAAATATGTGCATATAAATGTGTGTTAGTATCACCCTATATAAAATCTACCCAAGAATAACCAACCACTTTTATTAGGGAAATGTATAAATTTAAAGATAAAAAGGGGTTAAGATATCCCTTGCATACACCTAAGAAGGTGTGCATGAAAGAAGGGTTTGAAACTCTAAAATGAAGATGATCTAAAAACTCTAGTCCTACAACCCTTGGGGAAATTCCATTGGCGATTAGTCTAACAAATCGACTAATTAACCCAAAAAATTCCGTCGCTAAGCAATTCCCTTGATCAAAATAGTAAAAATTGAGCCTTACTTGGAAGCTCTAAAAGGAATAAACCTTAGAAAAGATGATTTTGAACCACTTCTGGATCAAAATTACAGTGTGCCATTGAAGATGGGTGAAACCCGAGGAAAAAATTTACAAAACCCTCGAAGAAATGAGATAATCCAAAGAGGAAATTTCACACCTACTTTGATACCATGTTGAGATTACAAGAGATAAACAAGGATTGAATGTAAACAACCAAAAAAACATAAAAAAAAAGCATAAACACAAAGAGGAGAGACGATGAACCCATGAACATGAGAAACATGAGATGTAGGTGCCCATAAGCTAAAGAATCACATAAGACAACACTTAGCTTATGACAAAATAATTTGTGATGAAAATAATGATGAAAAATCTAGGACTAAGGACATCACCAAAGCCCAAGAAGATTTTGGAATGTTAATAGTGAGGACATCTTGACAAATTGAGGAGAGATGTAGAGATGGCTAGTGGGGTGCTAGCTCCAAGGAAGTTGACTACGTTGGCCTTAGCCTAAAATAGTATATATTGAAAAAATACAATAAAATGTTGTGGTTGCACATGTGTAGACTTATAGCCTTGATTACATGTAAGGTTGGCATGAGGCCACAAGTGAATATTACACCATCATTTCAATATTACAAGTCTCATGGAATTCACATAGAAATAAATGTTTCAAAGGAAGGATAGATGTAGAGATGGAGAGGAGAATGATAAAAGGTAAAATCTATCAAATAATTTTTAAGTTGAAGAAATTAATACACCAGTGTATTTTGTTGATAGAAATACAATGAAAATTGCAAGGAATGTTACACCCAAACAAGCATGAAGTGATGAGAAACCAGGGGAGAGTCATCCCAAAGTGTTTCTTTGCGATGTCTGTGTACTTGTTTCTCAAAAAAGTGCATAAGCACGAGGATAAAGGTTAGAAGTAATTTTGATAGGGTACAATGGAGAGTCTATGGGATATCAGATTTTTTATTGGGAAAAAGATACACTCAACAGAGATGTTATATTTGAGGACGACTATATCCAAGGTAATTCAAATGAAATTGAAGTGCCATGGCCTATTGAAGAAAGAGGTAAAAAGGTAGCAGAAGAAAGCATTCCAAGTCAGGAACAAAGGAGCAATCAAGAATCCAGTGATAATGAAGTCAATGATGTAAAAGCTAGTACTAAGGACATCACCAAAGCCCAAGAAGATTCTGGAATGTCAATAGTGAGGACATCGTCAAAGCCCTAGAAGATTATGGAATTCTAGCTGTGAGAACATCATCAATGCCCAAGAATATTATGAAACAACATTTGTGAACATTAGATGGCTCAAAGCTACATGAACTACCTGAAAGCAATAAAGGAAGGAAGAAATCAAGAATATTGCAGAAGTCTGCTTTACAGCAGTTATATATGGCTTTGATCACAAATTCACCACAATTATGGTAGAATGTGATTCAATGAACATGGAAAGAAGAATGGGACAAAGTAACAGAGGTGGAATGTGATTCCATATAGAGAAATGAAACACTGGAACTTGAGGATATGCCTAAGGGAAAAAGTGCAAATGGTTAAATGGGTCTTTAGGGAAAAGTGAAAAGCAGATGGCTCAATTGACAAACACAAAGGAAGACAGTGACAATAGCATTACTGTTTCCTTCTATTGAGGTGATAGTCAAGTCACTAGTCCTCCAAGATCATAAAAGACCACCTATTAGTGTTCTTGTCATTTGTCCTACTAGGGAACTTGCAAGTCAAGATGTGGCAATGCACTCCTCTTCTCCTACTATGTAATGACTCAATGAGACATCACATAATCTAATGAATTAATGAATCCACTAGAAAAGCTGCCAAAAAAATTGTTTCCGTAAACTAAATATTTGGAAATGAATAGGAAAGTATGTATATGCATCATGATAGGAAGTAAATAATGATAAAAAATTCTAACATGTTAAGAGGGAATGGCACTAAAGCATTTGTTTTTGGAAAAAAGTAATGCTGGATCAGAATCATCCTTAAAAAAAAATAGTACAGGTATATGCACTGTTTTGATAGGATTTGAAATTGAAGACATCAATTAAAACACTTCTGGAGTAGTATATTTCCAACTTTACCTGTTTACTAGCTCACCTATAGATATTAAGAGCCTTAATAGCATCATGGTGTTACATTTCAAAGAACTGTAGGTAAACAATTTCAGTCATCAGTAGCTACAGATCATGGATGCAGTTGTCTAAGGAAGAAATTAATGCTTTGCACAATAAGGTCAATTCAATCTTGATGGTGAGTTCATAAACAACAAGGAGTAAAAGTCAAGGAGTTCATGATGAAAAGTCAAGAACTGCATAGAAATGGATAAATGTGGGTAAGGATTTCATGATTATGTATTGAGCCTTTTTGAGAAAAAAAACTCTCAAACCAATGTTGTTAAACCCCCAATGCTAAAAAAGCCAGTAATGTGTGGTGGGATTGATTCCAAAATTCTAGAACTGTATGACTGTAAAAACTAGATATGTTTTTTAATGTTGTTGAAGAGGAGGATATAGCTTAGAGTCGGAGAGGAAAATATATAACAATTACCATATGACTTCTGCATTGGTGTGCTTGTCTACTTATAGTCATCGAGCTACCCAGTTTTCCTTTGACACCATATATAACTTGTGAATATTTAAGAAAAGAGAATTAAATATACTTGGGTCAATTCATTTTCCACTTATCAACATATACATACTTATCCACTTTCCCAAAGGATATGTTTGTTCTAAGTGCTATTGTGCATGGTTATTACTTTGGCATAATTCAAATTTAAGTTCATTATTGACATTTAATAGGTCTGTGTAGTTATTCTGCATTCAATATCAAACATGGGAGGTATATCAAACCTACTTCTGGATATCAAACTGGGAAATTATAAAGCTTGAGTTTTGCATATGTCTGAGTTGTAATATTAATATGTTGAGCATTTGGGTTCTCAAGAAATTCATCGGGAATTGGCAATCTCAACATGAATGTGTCCATATTCAATGTATACAATGCACCATCACACACAGTTTGAATGAATTAACCCATCTCCACCTGGCTTCCACATTGCAGCTTAATTCGAGATCTAATCAAGGGAAAATATTATAATATAGATAATAAATAAGAAATACAGGAGAATCAGCCCAATCATAAAAAAATGTTTCTAGGTTTGGTCAAGGGGGAATATTAACCTAGCACACACTAGGATCAATCAGTACTGAACCCAGCTATTGTGAAGCTAGAGATTGCATAGGTCTTAGTTCCAATATCTGATATGATGACCATTTTGGTAAACTCAAGAAATGCACCAGAGGTTGGAAACTTCGATGTCCATATCATGACAAGGGTTAGATGGACCTATGCTAGTATTCTTACTTAATGTGTACAGTCTAGATTCAATGCACTATCAACCCCACCATTGCCCTGGTTGTAAAATTCCTTGCAATAGATTTCTAGGTTTATGTGAAATTTTCATTCATATCTATGTCAAACAATTTTTCTGGGTGCACTATCAGCCCCACCATTGCCCTGGTTGTAAAATTCCTTGCAATAGATTTCTGGGTTTATGTGAAATTTTCGTTCATATCTATGTCAAACAAATTGTCTAGGTACTTCTGTAGGCACTTTAATAACAATTTTAATTCAGAATATACTCATATTAAATGACATGCACCGAAAATAAACCACCCAAAGTTAAAACTGACATATTCCAAGCATAAGATTCACACAGGATTGCCAAATATAACTCATAAGTAGGAGTAACGAGTATTCATATTAATTCCCAGAATGACATCCACTATAGCCAGAAGACTACCAATATTTTATGTTGTCAATAAACACATGTAAATAAGGTGTCAATAAACACATGTAAATAAGGGACAATGAGTATAGAAACCTGGGACTGGTGTGTTACTTTTGCTGGTTGCCAGATGTCTGTCTCACACACAATGAAGAGTACATAAGTTCATTTTATCCCCAGATGTTTGCATTCACCCATACCAGAGATAAGGAACTCGTGTTTCCCTTAGTAAGCAACAACAAATACATGAGTTAGTGATGCCAGGACTTCATGATAGTGTAAACTCATACTCATTTAGCTTATACACAACCTTCAGAGAGTAATTTTCTTGGTTGTTGCAAGGGTGAAAAAAAATTGTTATACGGTTAGGAAACTTGTGCTAATCAATATGATTACTCAGCCATTCTCAGCATATTCGTCCAGTAGATGGAATGTGGAATATTGGCCCTCAAGCTCAGGTAGATGCGGCACAACAACTCCAACCAGAACTAAGAACTTGTAAATGTATGTCTCAGCTAGTAAAAGAGTGTAGCTCAACCAAAAAAATAAAAGGGGACTCGTGCAGTGAAAGATTAAAGTTTTGTTTCTATTCCTTAGAAACTCATATGATGCCACCCAAAAATTCGAGGTGCTGCAGATTGGTAGTCGTGCCTATTTCTTCTTCACACTGAACCAAAAAGAGAAAATATGACTCCCTTTCCCTTGGCGTTTGAAGAGGCAAGGGATGCAAATAGAATCCCTTCTTCGCAATGACCCTCTCCTCCTGTGAAATCGAAGATTCATCGCATGACGTTGAATTGGAGGGGAAATCAAAGGGGTCGGAGTTGAGAGGCGTCACTGGGATGAGAACGAGTGATGGGAGATGGAGCATGTTGGGTGACAAGATTTCGGGTGGCAGCACCGCCCTAGTAGATATCCTTACGTTCAGATTGAGGCGAAGAGGATTGATCCCCAGACCTATCTGCATATTTCTCAAATTCTGATGCCTTTCGTGCAGCTTGAAGGCAGGTTTTCGAGGACCCACTTCGATTCCGGGAAGTGAAAGATTAAAATTTAGTTTCTTTCCCTTAGAAACTCATACGATGCTTCCCGCCACTCAAAATAAAAATTTCGAGGTGCTGAATATTTTCGCCACTCAAAATAAAAAATTTGAAAAAATTCGAGGTGTTGAATATTGCCGCCACTCAAAATAAAAAATTCACAAAAATTCGAGGTGCTCAATATTGCTGCCACTCAAAATAAAAAATTCGAGGTGCTGAATATTGGTAGATGTTAAGTGATCAATTCAATTCCTTTTTTTTTATTTGGGTGTTATTCTTGGACCATGATGTAGCCTCACCAGTGTCTAACTAAAAAAAATTAACAAAAACAAAAAAGATATAATTAACAAAAAAAAAAAAAAAAAAAACCCTGAGGAAGAACTAGATAAACCGAAACAAAAGAATTAAGTTCTAGGTCATGTCAAATGGAATAATAAACTAGCACAAACTCATCTAACCACAACTATTCCAATCAATACTAAGCCCAACTATTTTGAATATTGAGTTTGCATATGACTAAGTTCCAATATTTGATATCTTAATGATTTGGTTAAAGTTGAGAAATGCACAATAGATTGGCAACCTCAAGTTGACTACCATAACGACATTTAGACTATGCAATTATTTAATTTTATGATTTTAGTCTTTTGGAAACTACATGTAGTATTTTTGGCTCAATGGTGCCCATGCAATAAATTCTTGTTGAGCAAGATCCATATTACTAAAAATTAGATTTGGTGCTTGTAGGTATTTGTATGTTCTAATATGGGGCTTGGATATAGCCAATATGTATGTCTTTCTAGGGGAAACAAGAGATAGAGACTATGAAGAGTTTATTGGAGGAATGCATAAAACATTGATATTGAAAGGGATCGTCATTGATGGAAGTAAAAATATTTTGAGGATTCCTACGGGTTATGGAAGTGAAGATGTTTTTCCTTAAGAAAGTCCAAATATAGTGTCAGTTATTGTAAGTGATGATAAATAAGAATTCAACAACCAATAAATAATTGCATCTCTACATTGGTTTGAGGGATAACTTTGCATCTTATCATATGTAGTTACTTCTCATTGTCATAAGTGATGATAAAAAATAAATTCAATAGCCAACAAATAATTGAATTTGGATGCAGAGTTAGTCTATTGTATGTAGTTACTTCTCACTGTCATCACTTTTTGACATTTGTACATATGTGCATGAAGAAAAATCAAACCAATGATATATACTTCAAAGGAATTGTGAAATAAGTCTAATATTGATGAGAAAATTAGAACTTATGTGGATAATAAAAAAGCCCAATTTTGATCTAATGTAGTAATTCCATCTGTAATATAAATGACTTCACTTAAATTCCCTTGATAAAGTTTGACATTTCATTTTCAATCAACCAAATCTAAAAGTGAGGGACACAGGGTTCATCAATTACCCTTACTGACAACATAACTCAAAAACTAGCATCCATAATTTTACCACATAGTTGCATAAACTCAAGGGTACTAGTGTGCCCAAGTAGTCATAATAGAGGCGGGGAACATGATACAATTTTGAAATGGTAGATCATAGATGAAAAAATAAGTAAAAAATTTCAATGGGACCATGTTTATCTAGTGAATATGGTGGCATGTAATTAGGCCAACCATCAAGATTCACTTCTTCACAGGCATAAATAAGAGGTTTCGGCGAGGTGAAATTTATTGGTTAACCAAAAAATAAGTGTGATGCATCATTCCAAGCCATTTCTCCCACAAGTGATGGCACCCCACATCTTAGGAATATTTGAAATGAAACCTTAAAAAATTATTGATACACACCCACAAAAGGAAGAACATAGCATTTATTGCAACATTCACTTGTCATTTACCCTAAAATAAACATGGAGAGAATGATAATATGTGTCACTGATCTATCCCCCAGTGCATGCACAACTTCTCTACTCCATCAACCACCAATTAAGGAGGGCTTACTAATAGAAACACGTAGATGTAGAAATAAATGAAAGATAGAAGGATAACTAGAAGAATGAGAATGTGAATACCTATGGAGTTGGGGTTCACATCTCCATTATCATTGGGATGGACTTGGGTTTTGGGATTCTTGTCACGATCCATTCATGAACACTAGCCACCACTTTTTAGAAACCTCCTTTTCTATCTCTTTTCTCATATCTTCTTTTATTACCAGGGACAACCACAAATGTAGATAGATATCTATAGAAACAATAGGCACTGAGGACATCAGAAAATTCCCCCCTCGCTCACATTTTCCACTTTTTTTTCATTTGAATGCTTAGTAAATAGAAATCTCAAACATGTCAAACACTTGCCACAATGTTTCATAGAACCTCCTTTTCTATATATTTTCTCACGACTCCTTCTATTGCTGGGGACGACCCCAAATGTAGATAGATATATGTAGCAGCTATAGGTGCCAATGACATTAAAAAAATCCTCCCTCACTCACGTTTTCCACTTTATTTTCATTTGAATGCCTAGTAAATAGAAATGCTGAACACTACGACGTCTAAATGGGGGAACTTGTTATTTTGGTCTTCTGTGTTTTTTAGTATGTAAGAGTTGTTGGTTTGATAGAAGTGCATGAAGGTGGTATTGAAGGAGGTATCGCTGGGGGTGGCAGTGATTCTGTGTGGAATTCTCCATTTCTGGTGCTTGGTCTAGAAATTGGTGTGCCTGGTGGTTTTGTGGGTGGTTCTTGGTGTCTAATGGCAATAGGAGAGTCGCCCTTTTGGAATACATAGAGTCGATATCCTAGTGTGGGTTGTGTTAATCTTCTTGGGAAGTGTCAGCCTGGGGTGTGTTCCTCTCGCCTTCTCCTTCTCCAGTTGTTCGGGTTCTTGTTGAGTTTCCAAACTGGTGGAAATATGGTAGGGGGACATAGTGTGTGGTTTCCTGAGGAAATTTAAGGGTGAAGAGAGATCTGGTTTTTGGGTGTGGCGGTAGGGGAAAGTTCCAGTAGACTAGAATCTGATGAAAATTGGAGTTGGCCCTCTTGGTTTTATCATAATGCGACCATCCTCATGGCGTGGAAAATCCTCACCCCTGGCCAAGCAAGGATCTGTTGGCTCAGATGATATGGAAATAGTGGTGGTAGGAGTGTACCGAGGCGGTAAGACCATTAGTCACTCCCAGCTTATTGGTGTGGGAACACAAGGCGATCGTGGTGGAGGGAAAAAAGCCTCCCGTGGTGGTGGAAGTGTAAGGTCACAACAAACGCAACATCGGGGTGGTGGAAATAAAGGAGGAACAACTAAATGGGGAACTTGTAGGCGTGTAGCTCCTGGCCCGCGGTAAATTCAACATTGCTTTCTAGAAAACTGTTGGGACCTAATTCAAACTCTGATATATCGGGTGGATGTAGTGGAATGGGTTCGTAGGGAGGAGCATGTTGAGTTTATGGCCACTTTGGATAGGATGCACTACTTCTAGTTCCAGGTCAGGGAGCGAGTATTGGTGGTGGTCTAGTGAGGGAAAAATCACCTTGTAGAAAAAGTGGAAAATTTGGACACTTGGCTCGCACACATCGAAGGGCATGTCCATTGCAACTTCCTTCCACCACCCCCTCTAGGAACAACCCTGGAAAACCCGACTTCCATTACGTCGGATGACTAGTATGCTCTCATGTGTTTTTTATGTATTACATGTATTTTGGTGTCTTTGACCCTCTCATTTATGGATGTTGTCCTTAGCCTCATTTTTGTATTTTTGTTACTTGTTGCAAACATTGGTAAACAAACCTAGTCGGGGTGAGATCGCCTGTTTTTTTCTTTATTGGTTGTACATATTTTTCACCATAAGAATGAGTATTGACTTACAAAAAGAAATGTTATGTTTATCTATTAATTAAATGTAAATATGAAGATTTGACCTTAGATTTAAAACAAGAGTCACACTTTTAACATAAATCAATGAAGTTTAAAGATTAAACTTTATGGCCAAAGAAATATAAATATACATATTAATTTGACTATTTCAATATTACCTTTACTAAAACTATAATGAAGGCATTAGTGTAAAGTATATAGATGATACATGCAATATTTATGTTAATTGTAGATGAATCCATCCGCAGTTTTAAACTTTAGAGACAAAAGAGTATTCAGAATTTTAACAATGTAAATGGACTCAAAGACCCTTTTGTCTCTAAATCTTAACACTGCAGATGGATTTAGAGACTCATTTAGTGAAATGTAACACTTCAATATCAAAATTGCAAATTTTCATTTATGGAGTGATACGATTAAAAATTACTAACATAAATAACTAATTCATATACTTTTTGTACTTGTTATTTGGTCATATTTTTATTCTTGGAATATAATAGTCATTTGCATTAATCATTATTAATTTTTTCACTTATTATCTAGTCATATATTTTAATCCTAGACTAAATTAGTTATTTAAGTTAGTCACTTTTACTTTAGTCATTTATTATATAGTCGTATATTTTATCCCTAGACTAAATTAGTCATTTAAGTTAGTCGCTTTTAGTTTAGTCACTTATTATCTAGTCGTATATTTTAACCATAGACTAGATTAGTCATTTAAGTTAGTCATTTTTAGTTCGGTCACTTAAAATTTCTCAAATTTAGTAGTATTTCACTTGAAATAATTGCGGTGACTAACGTTTTTAGTCACCTAGTCATTAATTTCATCATTTTCTACTAGTGATGGATCAACCATTGGAGATATATAGAGGTATCAAAGGGACAAGATCAAGGAATTCCATGAACTAAGAATGGGGCAACTCACATTTGATAACTTTTCTAATCAATTGATAACACTATTGTAATATGTGCCATTTATCAAAGATGAAGAGAGTAAAATACAATATTTTCTCAATGGATTACTAAGACCATTTCATGATAAGATAAATTATGAGGATCCTAAGACACTTGATTACATCATTAAAAAGGAAAAAAATTACTATAAGCAGTTAGAAAATAAGGTAAAAATCTATAAGGTTTCAGAGAAGGAAAGGCCATTGAAATGTTGGGGTTGTAAAGAAAAACAGCTGTTTCATGAATTCCCTCACCAAAAAAAAAATAAGGATGTCCCATTTGAATTTCATACCCAGGTACTAGCAACTAATAATATAAAAGTCAGTAAAGCAAAGATGAAGACTTTGAAATGCTAGGGTTGCAAAAATGAACACCCACTTCGTTACTGCCTTTATAAGAAACACGAGGGAAGGGGCATCTCTTATTTCCAAGAGACTACCTCAATGAAAAAATATACATAAGTTTGTTAAAGGTTGGTACAACTGTGGGAAATCAACAGGAAAAATCCCTAGCAGTGGTAGTAGAGCTTGCTAAGAGTTGGTTGGTGCTTGGATAAATTAAGAAGGTTGAATCACCCACCTTTGGTGCTAAGGTGAAGAGAAATGAGGGAGCATCCCCAAAACATATTCAAGATATTTTAATGATATTTTCCTTATAAGGATAAAAAATTCAACTTAAAGGTATCTAATGGAAACTCTTCAAAGCGATAAGCTCTAATAGAATGAAAAAATTACTCTCTAATGGAAACCATGGTGTAATTGCACAATTTTGGTCACTAGATGTTAAAAAATTGTATCCTTTGCTCCAATGGATCTCCAAAAAGTTATCAACAATAAATCCAAGGTATTTTGAGAGGTTCCTAAGGGTCTTCCACTTGCTTGAGGTCATGACTATGCTACCCATTTTCAACCAGGAAGTGTACCGCCTACCATTATGCCTTACAAGTATATATATGCACAAAAGAGTGAGATTGAGTGTATGATTCAAGAAATGTTATAAGATGACATCATGAAGCCTAGACAACGCGTTTTATTTTCACCAGTGGTGATGGTTGGAAAAAAGGATGGTTCACGGTGTATATGTCTAGATTATAGATAGATTAAGAAAATCACCATCAAATATAGGTTTCTTATTATTTTATTTCATGAATTATTAGATCAATTGATTTTATTTAATAAATTGGATCTCTATTTGGGATATCATCAAATCAAAATGTGTGAAAAAAGACATTCCCAAAACAACCTTTAAAACAAATGAAGGTCATCATGAATTTTTTATTATGATATTATAAATTACTAATGCACCTTCAACTTTTCAAATATTGATTGATTATATTTTCAAACCCTTCCTTAGAAAAATTGTGTTAGTATTTTTTGATGACATACTAATTGATAAAAAATCTTGAGTAGAGTATGTACAACATGTTGATAGGGTCTTAAAACTATTGCAAGAGAAACAACTATATGGAAATATTTCCAAGTGTGCCATTGTGTTTCAAGAAGGGGAATATTTGGGTCATATTGTATCTTTTTAAGGTGTGAAAATGGATTATGGCCCATATACGGTGTTTCATAGGATTGGAAGTATGGGTTACAAATTGGAATTTTCTCAATATTTACATGTGCATCCATTATTCCATGTTTCTTTCTTAGAAAAGGTAATTAATGACATGATTACAGTCCAAATTATCTTACCAAGGATTAATTAAGAGAATAAAATCATAGTTGAACTAAAAAAATACTTGAAAAAAGGATTAAATAGTTACAAAATTAAGCAATTATTGAGTACCTCATCAAATGGAAGATCCTTCGAGTTGAAGATTTGACATGGGAATATGTGTTATTCATGTAGAAATACCCATAGTTGGTCAAATGTTGAGGATAACACTTTTTTAAAGGAGTTGGGCATGTTAATCCCTAGAGAAATCCTGATATTAAGTATAAAGATCCATGTAAAACCTTAATAGAGAGTTATATTTTTATTGTTATATTAGTGTGGTTGTCTAGACCATTTAATTGTAATTGTACCCTTTGTGTCCTATACATGTATTAACGAGGTCTAGTTTTAGACTCATCTAATCTTGTCTTGTACATTTTACATTGTAAAAGGTGGTTTCCCCCTTGAAGTGGAATGTTATTTATTTAGATTTTATCATTTCAAGACATTTGATTCATAATGTGTGACTTGCATCTTGGAGCCATTTTGAGACACATGGATAATTGGATTTCGGGGCACAAAAACAAAACTATGTATAAAAAATGAGTTCTTTAAGCTTCTACAAGTGTGTTTTTCTATGTTGAAGGTAAGCATGATCTCCACATGTTCTTGAGGTAAAATTTTACAAGTATGACCTTTGATAAAAAACTATATATTAGTTCAATCAATTAATTTTGAGAATATTTATAATCATGAATTGGTTAAGTGTTACCATATTTAAGATGTTGTCATAAAAGTGATGGAAATGTTGGAAATATAACAATATGTCCTTGTATAACAAATAGTAATTCTTTTGTTGATTCCATACATGTCAAAATGAAGATGCAACCCTTTTTTATGGGAAGGGGTTATGGTAATATGGCAGATCACAACAAACTAAAGTTGTCCAATCATGATGCATTGGAAAAAAGGGAAGCTAAATATAACAAGGCTACACCTCTCATTGCATTGGTTTTACATGATATAGATTTTTTTTTTATCTAATGCCTAGAATAACAAAATATTTCCAAAACAAAAAATGTTTGAATTGGATATGTGGGAGCTATAATTATGATAAGAAAGTTGTATAAGCCACTATATTACATGTTTTAGTGCACATTCATAGAGAAAATGTAAGATAATACATCATGGCACGCTATTATGCAACAATACTAGCGCATGTTTCTATTGTATACAACATAATCATGTTCCATATTACTTGACATACTGAAAATTCATAAAAGAAATATATGACACTACTTAATTCCATGTCTTCTTTATATTTGGTTGTAGTGTATCTTCAAAAAAATTGCACATCATACTTTTTGTACAAATGAGTGCATTATTACATGGTATAATTTAATTTAAATAGTGAACAACTCACAATGTTGCACCTTTTCTAGCTATAGAGAACTAGTACATGACATGTTTTTAAACATACAAAAAATGCATAAAATCATAGTATGACATAGTTGAATGTAATTCCTTATCTATAGTGGGACATATTAAGCCTTATTTAAAATGATTCACCAAAGTGCATTACAAGGAAATTAAAAAAACTAACAAGTGAGATTTTGCACGATATGATTTTATTTGAATGTTAAACCACATATAGTGATGCACTCTTTGGGTTCATGAATGAAGTGGGAATATCTAGACTATAGACTAAGGGATTGACACATATTTCAATATAGGGAGTTAATGCACGAGTGAGTATAGAAGTTGGTGTATCTAGGAAACAACAAGAGGAGAGGAACTACAATGCAATATAAAAAAGTGTACAATATAGTAGATTAATAAAAAAAAATGGAGGTCAATTCATCAAGAATATGGTTGCATGATATTATGATGTAGTGTTAGAAACCTTGAGCACTACTCAGAGGTAGGGTGAATCAGTAGTGTACCTTGTTATACATGTTTACCAATTTAATATTCTCAACTAATGCATGCATAAATTAACTAGCAACACATTAGTATATCATCACATAAGCATATAAACATGTGAGAAGCTAAACCAAAACACAAATGAGAGAAACAATAAAAAAACACAACACTAATATACATGAGAACACGATATGTCTGGGGGAAAACCCTCTCTGGGAAAAAAAACCACCCTTGCCATTGTTGCGCTGCTCTGAATATCTATTATGTCAAGAAAAATGATATATTTTACATAGATTATTGGCCACCATAACTAGGAGACTCGACTAAAAACAATAGTTAACCTGTCACCACATACTAGGAGACTCGATCCCAAAAATATAGTGATTTGATAACCATCAACTATCCTAGGTATCACTGGGTAGAAAAAACCATTTCCACAACACTGCTACTAGAACCACTAACATGGAATCACTACTCCAACTTATAAAACACCCATTTGTCGGAGGCCACTACTCCACTACTCTATGTGGACCTTGAGTTCATTAATTTTCAAACTGGATCCAAGACACTAGCTTGACAAGACTAATCTTTACAATATCAAACCCTAGCAGCAAGATAGACTTTGCAAATCATGATAAAAAAACACCACAAACAATATTCTCTCTACTCAAGAAATAGTAGCTATAATACATACATAAAATCTCCAACAACATAACCATCTAAAAACAAAAACAAAACTCATAATTAGCCATAACAAAGGACATAAAACCATCAACAAACTACAACCATAAAAAAATATGGCATCCTACCATATGCACCAGAAACCCTACAAAACAAGTGTCAAATAATAGTATAGATGCACTCCTCAATTCATGCTCTGATATTAACCTATGAATCAACACATTCAACCTATAATTTATCTTTTCTACAAATCTAGTTTTTAAACTGATATTGTGCTGCAGTACTATGCTTCAAAATTCTAATCTGCTCACTCAACAACCATCTACACTCATAAACTGATGTATCTTTTCTCACCAATATGGTTGGAGCATTATTCCTCTATATAACCCTCTCTCACTCTCAATCACACCAACCAACGATATCTCAGATCCAAAATGAAGTATATATAAAATGATGGGGAATTCCACTTTTAGATTGACATAAAAGGTGTACAAATTTGACGAAATCCATCCATAACTACCACTACTTGTGCACTAAATGTATTCACACCCATTGGAGGAATATTTCAACCATTATTAATCTTATCCAATTAATTTAGAACCTTCTAAGAATTACCAAGTCGAAATACCCTTCATGTGCATGAGGAATGCAGAGAAATTTGTGTAGAGCCTCATCCACACCCACAACACTGGAAAATATTAGTTAAAAGTCTTCGAGTCGCATGCACAAAACTATTGAAGGGTTTCAGTTGCACACATGACACACTCTCCAAGTGGTTGAGTAAAATTTTAGGAAATGTCAAGCGAAATTCAACTCAGAACCTCTGCCAACTACTTGCACACCTTATCCAACATTTGTACACACCTCCAAACCTCTGCCAAGCTCAATGACACCTCTACAAGTACGTTAAACATAACAATCAAATTCCACCATAAAGTTGACCTAGAATCCAATAGATCAAGAGTTGACATGAGTGCCAACAAGTTATCTACTCTCTGAAAACACCTACACAAGCTACAACACCTCTGTAAATAATTAATTAGAAGGCCAATACACCTCTATAATAAGTCATGAGCATGAGCATGAACTTAGAGAACTAGACAACTAACTCCTCAATATATATCAACACCTATAACACCTTTCCATCAGATCTTTGCATCAAATCAATGTCTAAGATATCAACATAAAAAACATGAGAGATACCAAATCAAAGCCTTCAAATAGACCACCATGAGGTTGAAACCAATGCATCATCTATATCATCACAATGCATCACAAGGTTGAGATCAATGCATCATGTAGACTTTCATAAGGTTGACATCAATTCCAACACAAGCTAGATGCAACAATGAAAGAAATGCTAAAACTAGCTATTTGAAGCCATGATTTGTGGCATATACAATCTAGACATGTTACATTATAGTAGAATTTTCCAACTAAGTTGCGTAGAAATGAATACAGATCTGCCATATTTTTTGGAACATTAGGATCCAGATAATTATGAACCAAAACCATAGAATTTTTATTACTATGTTTTACTCCAAACCACTCTCACAAAGTCAGAAATGCAGGTTGTTATGGAAAACTCACATTTGTGTATTTTAGAATGGTGACAACAACTATTTTATAAGAAAAACATATGGTTTTCAGGCACTGAATGTATCTGGGATGGATCATGCTAGATCTGTGGAAGCGTGGATCTCGAATTTTCTATTAGCAGGTTTGGTAACATATATTTCCAAATCTATATCTGTGTGCATTTGAACAGGCGCCTCTAATAGCTCATGATTGGAAATGGTTTTCTTGAAAAAAATAAACCTTCCATAAGTAGGATGAGTATTTATTTTCCTCAAGTGATTTTTATGCAATTATTCATTTGGCTCATGCTATGGAAGGTGCTCCATATCTGATGCTTATTAGAGAATACCTTTGTATAACAAATAACAAATAACCATGAATAGATAAAAAGGGATTGAAAAGCATGTCCACTATCAATATACAGTGGGAGTGTTAAAGAAACTCCTAAAGTAAATTTAACAAAGAGATAAAATTTTCATAGCTAGCTAACATAAGATATACAAGGCACATGAAAATAAACAATGCTAACACTAAACGACTCTATTCTCATAACAAAAAGGGAGAGAGTCAAGGCCCACTAGTTCTTGATGCCAAGGCCTAGAGAGGTAGCAAAGAAGAAGGGTAACTATCAGAGTGAATGATCATTGTCAAGGGACCAATATCGTGTTAGATGATCTCATCTGGAGAGGCATCTGAGCCAAGGGGTCCTGCATGCCTGATCTTGTGAGGAGCATACAAAATCTAGGAAGTCCATTTCTTTTAACATCCAAGGTTGTGAGGAAGACATCGATAGTGAGTTTCTGCTATTTTTAAAAATTTTCAATCTTTATATTTTATAAGTTATTTTAAGAATATGTGACAGAATGTCAATCTCTTGATTCTAATTTGTTTACACTAATATTATTCTTCATTGATAACGACATCAAAAACCTATAATCTACTTTTCCAAATTGATTCTTAATTTGTTTGTGAATCTCACTATTATAATCACTACAACTTGATTCTTACTTTTGCCCTCAAACCATAATACTATGATCATACACCATTTATATTTTTTTGTTGTATTGTAATTTAGGACATAAATTTCAATAAATAAAGATTTTTTTTCCAACAATTAGAAATAATTACAAATGCATGTTTCTGGGAAAAAGTATTCAAATGCCCATTATCCTCACTGTTTAATAAATCCATGAGAGACATGGAATTTGATCTTAGCTTCTTGCAAATATCCAATCCAATGTACAACAACAAGTGCAACTGTTAGATCACAAATAATGTATTGATATGGAAACTAATAAATTTTTCAAGTTTAATTTGTACGTGGTGTCTGTGATGCCTAAAACATAGTTTTTCAATGTTTAAGGATATAAGGTGCACTAAGAGATTTAACTTGAAGAATATGTGAAGCCAAGTTTCTTTTAATTCATGGTGTTTTCATATGCCTTGCTATTATTTTTGTGTAATATTCCAAAATTAGCATGCAACTAATTGGAATATTGATTTTTGCTGATTTCACTTAGGAGATTAATAAATGGGTAAGGAGGCCCATACATTTTAGAAATATGAATAAAATCCCTCATAGTGTGAAAAGGGATAGTCATAAGAGCTGGATTTCACACCCTCATGTGTGAAAAGGGGAATTTGCATGTGGACAAGGTCAAGTTTGACCAAGTCAACAATGCTGGGATAGGAGGTGGAGATCATCTTTTGAGATAGTGTAGAGATAGTGGGAGGAAGATTCTTTGGTGGAGGAAACCCTAATGAGTGGGATATATGGTGAGAGGGATTCCATTTGTATAAAAGGAGGGCAAGGGAGCCATAGCAAGATATGTTATTGATTATTGATTTTGTGGTTTGGTTAGACTATTTGACATTCTCTTGCTGTTTAGCAGAGTTGCTGTGCTGCTTAGCACAAGGAGTTCCTGTTTAGGAATTTCTTCTCCTTTCAAGAGAGGTCTCTTGAGGGAGCTTGCACTTAATTCCTCCACATTCAGGCTTAAGGCCAAGCCACCTCCTTCAGCTACAAGGTTATTTATGCTGAAGTATAACGTTGTGTTGCAGGGTGTTGCAGTGAAGGTTTCACAACACCACTCCCGGAGCTAGTTTTTCAGAGGAGGAAGCTTCCATTCCTTTGGGATATTATTGAGGAAGAATTTGAGCTTATTTCACTATATTTGGCATCAGGCCAACCATTTTCCATCATCTATAGCGCAATCCCTCTCCTTGACTGTGTTATTTCAGAGAGCATTTGCAGTGAGGGGTTTCATTTCCTGATTGGAGGGTGATATCTTTAGTGTTAGGATCAAACTTTCACTTGGAATATCCATTGGAGGAAGTCTAATTATTACGCTTATGCATCATCTTCAGCCATCTCCATTTAGTTCTTCAATTGGAGATGCTACTCAGTCTTGGGACTGCAACTCTGACATTTTGCCATTTTTTGCATATTTCAGGAAATCCTT
This sequence comes from Pinus albicaulis, assembly GCA_034641835.2. Taxonomy (NCBI): domain Eukaryota; kingdom Viridiplantae; phylum Streptophyta; class Pinopsida; order Pinales; family Pinaceae; genus Pinus; species Pinus albicaulis. Next base: position 698,989,918 of record CM076569.1, read on the forward strand.
TCCGTATTGACTTGAAATTGAGTTTGGGAGCCTATATCTTCACTCCCAACATTGTATGGGCCCTACATTTGTATATTTGTGTATTTTCACTTCTCATTGGCAGTTATCTCTAATAAAATTGTGCTGTCATAGCCTTGGGTATTTTCTGTGTAGCAGTGATCTTCATTTTCTTGTACATGTTCTCTTGAGGCTTGTTTTGCCTAGATTGAGTTATTATTTACTCAAGGATTTGTATTCATTTTCTGCTATGAGATTAATATAATGGCTATTTGGATATTCTTAAATTTTATGAGTTGATTTACACTGCTACTTTCATTGTTGTGTTTATGTATTACTGCATCCCCATTTTGGGATATTACAGTGGTATCAGAGCATAATCTTGGCTTAGCCTGTGGAATCTCAGCCAATATGCTATCAAGAAGACAAGAAGAAGAGAAGATGAACATAAAGGACAAGAAGAAGACTCCATTATTTGGAGGAAGGAAGGAAGAAAGGCTCTCAAAGATTCTTTCTCAAACTATGCAGAGTATTAAGAGAGATCTTAAGGAGATGAGAAGGGAGATGTGTAGAGAATCTCCAAGAGAGTTTGAATCTAAAGAAAACTCTAGATTTTCATATGATGAGTGTCAGCATGCAGCCACACATCATGATGCACAACGTAGTCCTATGCCCATATTTGGTATGAGGGAGATAGAAGAAGAAGAAATGCCTCAGAGAGAAACTCTTAGTGATTTTCTGCAAGAGTATGAGTCTCAAAATCATAAGTTTAGATATCATATCACTTTTCTGGAGTTTTTCAAGATCAAGGTGGAGAGAATAAAGCAGCATAATAAGAGTAGATTTCTCCTATCTACTTTTGATGGTTCACCTACATGTTCAGCTATAGCTTGGGTGGAGGAGCTAGACACCTATTTGCAGCAGCACCAAATTTCTGAAGATGAAGCCATCAAAGTTGCAACACTGCATTTTGGAGGTAAGGCCTAGGCATCGTGGATATTTGAGTCTTTTTATTTGAAAAATGAAAATACTTCTTCTTATGCAAGGTTCACTAAGGCATTAGTGGAAATATTTGATAAGAAACATTCTGAAACACATGTGGTGGGACTAAACAAACCTAAACAAACAAAAACCTTGCATGAGTTGGAGGAACCTATCAGCCCAATTCCACTTCAGAAAACCATTGAGGAGGCTGACATCTTGCATCATACCTTGTTAGAGGCAAGAAATCTATCTCATATTTTTGAACAAAAGGGCATGGAGATCCCTTTTTCAAAATACGATCCAATTCTTGGGAGGTTGCCCATTCATATTGAAGAGGAAGGAATAGTTGAGGGAAACAACGCTGTCATGTCTAAAGAAGACCTAGCACCTCATGCAGAGGTAGATGGAACACTTGCTCCAACTAGAGGGGTTCTTGTATCATTGCAAAGAATTCCCCAGGATCTCATATGTGGAGATCAAGGCACAACCCATGATCAGCATGTACCATTGTTGACAGATTGTGAAACCATGCAGATGGAAGGAGGAGGTAGGGAGGATGATCAACATAATTTGATGAGAATCACACACCCCTATCTATTTCAGAGGGTTGATGCATAGAAGAGGGAGACTGGATTGCACAGTGAAGGTAGGGGAAAATTTGTCCATTCATATATGTAGTCTACTCTTGATGTTGAAGTCTCATTGCATGGAGACATTTCACCAAGGAGACCACCAGATTAGTAGATGATGAAATATGCTTCACATTTTGAGGCACCACTCATTGATTCCAGAGGAGTGGAGACCTTGGGAGAGCTTGATACAACGCTGAGAGTCTTGGGTAGAATCAAGGAGAGGAGAGGCACTCTATCAACATCATCATTACCCACTCTCATTTCAGATTCTGCACTGTGGCAGGAGCAGCATGGAGAGGATAGCAACCTTCCAACTTGCATATTTGGAATCATAGATGTCAAAGAGGAGGACAATTATGTCACATATGTTCTTTGTGATAGATCATCAGCGTTGTCACTTTGGAGGATAGATCCATATTGGAAGTCCCAGCTATTAGTGGATTATTCCAAGGATCTTTCTACTTGTATGATATTGGATAACTAGTTGCATGAGAAGGGATATTCAGTCAGATATGGGGTAATCCACTATCATAATAGGATCTTCTTATCTAGAGCTTTCAAGCTTAAGGAGAAGTTGCTACAAGCAGCTCATGAAGATTTCATTTCCAGCCACACTTATTCTATGAGAGCATACCACACCATCATGGAGGGGTATTTTTGGGAAGGCTTTGAGGAGGAGATATATCATCATATGAGGAGATGCATGGATCATATGGAGAAGGAGAAGATACATAACTCTTTTGAAGAGTTAGCACATCCACCTCTTTTCTAGGCTTTGAGGATGAGAGGAGACTCATCTATGAGCCATTCCATTTGCATGGGCAAAACATATGGTAAGGGTACTATTTGTTTGCATAAGGATTTGTATAATGTATATGTGCAACCCTTAACCATATATGTGCAGAATATTGCTCAAGGAAGGAGCATTCTTCCTTCTAGAATTCATGGTCTACTTGAGGCCATAAGAAGTATTTGGTGATGACCACTCCCTAGAAGGACTTGGGAAGATTGTATCTTTTGCAGAGCATGCTCACTTTACACCATACACCATACACTTTCTCCAAACTTGTGAGGATATTGGGGCAGCAAGAAAGTGGTGGGGAGGCCACCCATCATTTCATTTTCTTTTGCAGTTGAGAGTCAAACTACGTTGGTTGCATTTGAGGGACCATTGTCCTTCTCCCTTGCTACATATGGCAGCAAGTATGATTCTAATAATGGTTCCCTATGTTGCTGTTGTTCTCATTTTTATTGGGAGCATGATTGGGGGAGAGACACATTGGATGGATGTGTCCTTTGGGGAAGAGGATTCCCACACTTTTTGCATTACATGTTCTAATGGGAGCATGGGAGGTGATATGGCCACCACAACAAAACACTTGTTTATTTATGAGGTGGGCCATGAGATTGCTTGGAGCACTTGGGATATGACTCTCCTAAATCATTGGGAGAAACTTTTCTATGAGTTGCTAGGTCATGTTGTGCAACAACAGTTAGGAAAACTGCACTATGACCACTTGGGAAACTGTTGGTACCTTTTAGCTCTACATGAAACCTTCAGTACTACCCTCACTTGGATGCCATATGATGGTGATTTCCTATTCATCATTTATGGGATGGTTTGGGCCAGCATGATTCACAACGTTGGAGGGAAGATCTTTGGAGATCCAATTTTCTTCTTGCCACTTGGAGGCAACACTTTTGCAGCCCAAGAGTAGAAGATACTCTACACTTATCATAAGTGGAGAGGAGGACAGCGTGGGGTAGGCTATTTTTCCTACCATGTTCAGATTTTCAGCCCACCTAACTTGCAAGAGCCAAAGGTGGAGGAGGATTTGCATGAGTTACCATTTTGGAGGGTGGCACATTTTTTATGGATGATAGCTTGGGGATGGGAGATTCATATGGGGATGGTAGATCCCAATGTATATCAGACCTCATGCCTCAAGAAGGCCTTTAGACAACCCATTGTTGCCTCCATGGATGTTTTACATGATGATATCTATTTGGGATGCACACCAAAATCTAGCTTGCATACTTGGGAGGGGAAACTCGGAGATATATTGATGAGACAACATCTTGATCCTTGGAGGATTTTATAATATGAGGATGCTACAGGGGGAGAAGAGGAGGCTCTTCAATTCTATCCTTGTAGTTGCTTGAGGACAAGCAACATTTGGGAGGGGAGGACTGTAATATTCCAAAATTAGCATGCAGCTAATTGGAATATTGATTTTTGCTGATTTCACTTAGGAGATGAATAAATGGGTAAGGAGGCCCATACATTTCAGAAATATGAATAAAATCCCTCATAATGTGAAAAGGGATAGTCATAAGAGCTGGATTTCACACCCTCATGTGTGAAAAGGGGAATTTTCATGTGGACAAGGTCAAGTTTTACCAAGTCAACAACGCTGGGATAGGAGGTGGAGATCATCTTTTGAGACATTGCAGAGATAGTGGGAGGAAGATTCCTTGGTGGAGGAAACCCTAATGAGTGGGATCCATGGTGAGAGGGCTTCCATTTGTATAAAAGGAGGGCAAGGCAGCCATAGCAAGATATGTTATTGATTATTGATTTTATGGTTTGGTTAGACTATTTGGCATTCTCTTGTTGTTTAGCAGAGTTGTTGTACTGCTTAGCACAAGGCATTCCTGTTTAGAAATTCCTTATCCTTTCAAGAGAGGCCTCTTGAGGGAGATTTCACTTCATTTCTCCACATTCAGGCTTAAGGCCAAGCCACCTCCTTCAACTACAACATTATTTCTGCTGGCCAAGCCACCTCCTTCAACTACAACATTATTTCTGCTGAAGTATAACGTTGTGTTGCAGGGTGTTGCAGTGGAGGTTTCACAACACCACTTCCGAAGCTATTTTTTCAGAGGAGGAAGCTTCCATTCCTTTGGGAGATCAGTGAGGAAGAATTTGAGCTGATTTCACTATCTTTGGAATCAGGCCAACCATTTTACATCATCTACAGCGCAGTCCCTCTCCTTGACTGCGTTATTTCAGAGAGCATTTGCAGTGAGGGGTTTCATTGCTTGATTGGAGGGTGAGATCTTCAGTGTTAGGATCAACCTTTCACTTGGAAGATCCATTGGAGGAGGTCTACTTATTTATCTTATGCATCATCTTCAGCCATCTCCATCCAGTTCTTGAGTTGTAGCTGCTACTTAGTATTGGGACTGCAACTTCAGCATTTTACCATTTTCTGCATATTTTAGGAAATCCTTTCCGGATTGACTTGAAATTCAGTTTGGGAGCCCAGATCTTCACTCCCAACATTGCATGGGCCCTAAATTTGTATATTTGTGTATTTAAACTTCTCAGTATCAGTTATCTCTAATAAAACTGCGTTGTCATAGCCTTGGGCATTTTCTGTGTAGCAGTGATCTTCATTTTCTTGTATATGTTCTCTTGAGGCTTGTTTTGCCTAGATTGAGTGATTATTTCCTCAAGGATTTGTATTCATTTGCTGCTATGAGATTAATATGATGGCTATTTGGATCTTCTTACATTTTATGAGTTGATTTACACTGCTACTTCCATTATTGTGTTTATGTATTACTGCATCCCCATTTTGGGATATTACATTTTGTGAGATAACTGGTCTAGAATCTAGTGATGAAGCTTCTAGTATTACTACTGAGGATGAAACTTGTTTGAAATTCTTGATGCGAGGATGAACTAATCTAAGATTTTGAATGCTTTTAATTTTTTTCATGTAATTTTGCAGGTGAAGCACCCCTTGTCATAGCTCATGGTGTACCATAAGAGTTTTTTCTTGACCAAACTGCACCAGCTTATTATGTGATAGTTAATAATACCTTGTATGATGTTGTAATGTTCCGTGACTTGCAGTTATCAAAATATGGGGTAGGAATTTGCTAGTCACATTTAAGATTGGAAAAAAGTACAAACATTAACTTACTTTAACCCAATTAGCAAAATCCTTATGTTGTCAATTGAAATTACATTTCTTGATACTTTTCTATTGACTACACTGTTAATATCCTCCTCAACAGTATTTCAGGTGAAGTGAAAAGATTTAACAAGTTATGATTTTGTGTTAGGACCAATATAAAATTTTATGGTTGCATACTATTTATTTTGTTACATATTATAAAATGCATTTTTTCTTTGTACCAAAAGTCTGATAGAACCTTTCACATATTTCAAATCCGAGTAGCTTTCCCAACCTGGTTCTTTATATATTCCTTCTTTCTGTCAAACTATACTGGATAAAATACCTATGTACTACCTTTCTTATAAATGATGTGTCGAAAAATCACCTAGAATCTTCATAAGTTTTTACCAAAACCAGTTAAAGAGGCTACTATTTGCATGTATTAATCCCATGGTACAGGTTTATTTTAATCGGCTCTCTTAGGCCCTCTTATAATAAAAAAAATTTGTAGTGTGACCTTTGATGACCAAATTCAAATATATATATAAATTATGGAGATTTAAACCAGGGAATATATACTTACAAAGTGGAATTTCTTGATTTTGTTGAATTTGAATAGCTACAAGAATCTCATGCTTCAATTTTTTGCAGCAATTCAGTCATTTTAGTCCTTCTCTTAAGCATTTGACAATACCTATCCATTATTTCCACTAGACGACATAACTCAATATCAACTGGCTACATTTTGGTTGAATGTACAAGTATATCTTTCTAATTTCCATACCTATTGTTTCATTTCATGCTTGTGGACTTTTATGATTTTTTTCTAGAAAGTAAAAAGATTATTTTGTGGGTGTTGTTTTCAGTGATTTCTCTTTTGATTTATTTTGTTTGTTTTCATCATCTTGGATACTTACATTTTTCTTGATATGTATCAATACTCTATGTTTTTTGAAAATCATAACTTAAGCATGTGATATTCTATGATATATCTATGAAAATCCATAACTTTGAACTACACTTATTCGAATGAGGTGGGGTTTTTACAAGCCATCCATGACTTTGAACTACATTTCTTCCACTGAGGTTGGGATTTTACAAGCCATTGCACCACAATTTAGAAAAAACAAGACAAAGCTAATATTGTTGCTTGTTGGCAAAGAAGATGTAGACCCCTCAACAAATGCAACATATGGTTCCCTCGTAAAAAAATTAAAATTTTTGAGAAAATTTGTTATTGGAATCATGGTTCCAAAGGACTACATCTGGTCAGTCTATACGAACTTGTATTTACAAGCTCCTACAAGTATTTTACAAGATGCATGCTCTGCAGGGCTGGAAATATTTGCTGCTAAATTTTCCAAATCATAGATATGATCGAGTAAGGGAATATCTTGCATTTTTGGACAACAATAATTTTGCAGTTAATGGCATCCTAATTGATTTCTCTATAACAACATAAGAGGCTATAGGTATGGATTTCATGATGCTTAACCTCTTCCAAATTCCAATTTGTGCAATCTCTTACACATGTAGGTCTATAATTCTTCTTTTGTCTTTTAAGGCTAGAATGTTTTTATAGAAATAAGTATATGTATCTATTTTTCAATATATTTCTTTGTTGATCAAGATTCTTATAACTATAAAATAATTGGATTTATATGGACTAATGGTGATACAACTTGCTATGCTCAGAGAAATGTCAGTTCAATTCGTATCCTGCTTCCTATTTTTCATTTTTTACCTTTGCTTTTTAGCTCTCTAATATAGTTTCCATTGGAAATATTGAAATATATATAGTATTATGTTTGCACTGATAACATTAGTTGTGCTTCAACTAGTGGTTCCAGGGAAAACGATAATAATTTATTACAATGGAGCTAGTGGTGACTACTCAGGTTATATGGATATTTTCCATCAGGATGCCATAAGAGATGGAGTTGACTACATTGATTTCTCGGTCCAACTAATAAAATATGGTGTTCTTATCTGTAGGAAATCACCAAACCATATGATAGTAACAAATATCTTATCAAAATATGTTTTATCCTTCTTACATAACAATCGTACCAGACATCAAAAAAATGGTGTTAGACACCCCAAATAACAATCTAGGCATCTTCACGTTTGATATCACATGCAATGAAATTCAAATCTTGACACATAATTTTGATCCAAGCTGGCTAAATTAGTCAAAATAATAGAAAATCTCTTCCTTGCTCACTTGTTAATTTCCAAAGTTTGAAAAGTGTAATCATTTGAATTGTTTCTCAAATGATCATACATTGTTAACTTCTCCCTTTTTTATCAATAATAATTGAGAACTTTAGCTCTATTGAACTATAATATGTTCACGGAGTTAAATCTTGCACAATACACATTATTCATTTGGTTTCCATGTCAGAGGGAAACTGATGTGATACCGTGATATGGATTTTTTTGGACTATGAAACAAACATTTGCAACCCCTTCTATAGATGGCTATAATATTTTAAGGAATCCTACAGAAGCTAATGTGGGGAAATACATGAACTTTTCTACCTTTTTGGAATTTTCTTAGAGTCAAGGAAATGTTCGTGTCATCATCAACATAGAGGTGTAATTTTTCAATCTCATTAGTAGAGGTACAATTCTTCAATCTCATAAGTAATCCAAGGAGTTACATCTAAAATAGTTCATGAAATAAATGTAAATAATATATACTATAAATTGTATCTTCTTTCTTGATGTTTTTCACAGAATGCACAAGTTGTAGCATTGGCAAGGAACCTTATCATCGTAGAGGCCACTAATTTATCTCTAAACATGAGTAGTTACTAGAACATGACAAATAGGATAATGATACAATTTGATGAAAGTGTTGTGCTAATGGATTTCAATCCGTTTACAAAATTTAAGCATAAAGAGATTCTAACATTGGGGAGATCAATTTTTTTTTCATGTTGTAGTATTAAGGAGGAATGTGATTTTCCCGACTTCTCAGTGATTTCTTGTAGATACCACAATTATTGTCAAGTGCATGCACCTTTACAATATGTCAAATTTTTTCTTTTTTCTTAGAAATGAATTTGGATTGCTAGCCTCATTACTATACAAGAGGGGTACTACTTCAAATATTTATTTAAGATTTTTTAAAATCAATGTATATATGAAATTTCAAGGACTACCATATCTACTCACATAATTATTTAAAGGGTTCTAGCTCAATGGAATAGGGCTTGCCTTATAACTAAGAGTTTGGTGGTTCGACTTAGTGACCTAAGATGAATTAATCAATGATATTATAGTTTATTTTTAATTAAATATTTTTAATATCAATTTATTTCAATAATAATGAAATATTTAAGACAATACACAACAAATTTTTTTTTTTCTCTCAAGTTAAAACAATTTACGTCTCTATGTAGTAGCTGCTGAAAACAACAACTTCCAGAGTACGAATTATTCTGCGACTACATAATTTGGCTTCACAGCTGACAATAATTCCATCATACTAAATCCCTGAATGTAGTTCAACGAGAGGAAAATTCCTAAATGTAAATTCACATAACATACATACATGGTTGTTTGGCCCAACTTTCCGTTTCGATTTACAAAGAAGTATGTTGATATTCATTATCGGAATCGTTCATCGTCGGAAAACTTTTGCAGCCGGAAGCCTGTGTTACTGAAGCTTGTGTTACGTCTGACATCTTTCAATTTCTTCGCATTGTCTAGCAGGGCACTCAAGGCATGCAATTCAATTCAAGATAGAGGGCTACAACGCCCCCGCGGATGCCAGCCAGTTCAAAGGAATAAATGTACAACTAAATGGTTAACACATTGCAATATAAGTAAGGAAATATTGATTATACACCGATTAAGTGGGTGGGCTCATGGCAATTCAATTAATTGATTTTTAATTATTAGAATTTTTATTGAAAATTTAAGTTATCATTAATTAGCTAACGTGGTGTAGAGCAGTTAGTGATGGGTGCACTTTTAAGGTATAGTTGGTGACGGGGTGCACTTTTAAGGCACTCCGTTTGCAACTTCATCTGCAAGGTCACCGGTTCGAAACCCGTGGGTGACATGGGAGGAGAAAAAATGGAAAGATTAAGACTAGTCTAAATATACTTAAAAAAAAAAAAGTTATCATTAATTAATATTGGTTTATGGAAAAGTTAAATTTAAAAATAAAATTATAAATATGAATATATTTACAAATTTAATTATTATTACATATTATTAATTAATATTGTAATTATTATTGATAATTATTTTAGAAATTTTATTTAAATAATTTTATATTTTGAAAATTTATAAAAATTGATCAATTTAAAATGCTATAGTTATTTTGAATGTTATTTATCATAAAATTTATATTTTTTTATTTTTAATGTCTTATTTTTTATAATTTAGTGTTATTTTCTATAAGTTAGTATTGTGTGACATTGTACATCTAAGGAAATGTGTATTTTTTTTTCCTTTTAAAATAAAAATAAAATATTTTTTAAATAAAAAACCATGTCAACTATAATTACAAAAAATGAATATATTTATTTGGTTAGTGATTAGTTTTAATTAAAAGCATTATAAAATATCAATAATCATACTTTCATTGTGCTTGATTTTTTTTTGTTGGTATTACAACACAAAAGATGTGATAATAATATTTCACACTCACTCTCAACCATAAATAAAATATTTGGATGCTCATGTGAAATAACCTAATTTTATATCAATTAAAAAAAAAAATATTGTTGGATGAAGAGAAACATTTTATAGTCTAATATGAGGGAGATGTATAGCAAGTTGACATGTGTCCCTTTTAAAAAAAAAATAAAAAAATTTCTAATTAAAAAAACAATATCTACTATAATTAAAAACAAAAATGAATATACATTTTTTTTTACTTTAAATTAAATGCATTATAAAATATTGATAATCCTTTTCTCATTGTGCTTGGTGGTTTGTTGTTGACATTACAACTAAAAAGATGTAAAAATATTTCACTCTCACTCTCAACAATAAAAAAAATATTAACAAAATTTTATATTAATTTAAAAAAATAAAATAATTAAAATTATAGAAAAAATATATATTTCGAGTTTTGAGTGTGGAAGATTATAATTTGTATGCTTGTTAAAAATATTTCAACGCAAAATTTGGCTAAACTATTTAAATATCCATACTATATATATGTAAAAGAAAGAAAGAAAATAAGTATATATGAAATTTACAAATTATTAATAATAAATAAAAATTAGATTATAAATAAAATATTTAAATTAGTTAGACTCTTTTTTATTTACCTAGTTTACACTAGTTGAATCAATTTATACATTAAAAAATGCAATTTTGCACATTAAAATTTTTTATATTGCATTATAAAAGAAATTTGCACTTCAAGAGATTTGATAGGTATATGATACTGAAACTATTTTATCATGGAGAATAAATCAACTGTATTTTATATTTCTTAATAAATCCTTCACAAACTTGATATTTAAGTGTATACATATATTATTCATTATTTTAAATATGTAAAATAAATAAACACCAAAAATTTTGTATGAGACAGTTGTTTATGAGAGAACCCCTTTTAGATTTAAACCTTTGACTTCTTAGAAAAAAGCACATGCCGTTAACTATTAGCTATTTTTTATTATTTCCAAAAATGTAGTATACTTAAGATATGTTATTAAATTTATGATCATAATGTAATAAATAAGTATTATGTAACAATAGTCATATGACAATTATTATGAAATATAATCATTAATATGTAATAGATTAATTATAGAAAATTTATTAATTGATATTTATTTACTACTTTAGGATAGTATTTCTAATAATATACCTTACGTATACTACATAAATCTTCCACAAATTTAAGAAGGTTACTTAAATTTGATGAGATTTTTTGAAATCACTCGAAAAAATGGAACCTTCTGTCACTTTTTTCAATAAAAAAGTATTTATTATTAGGGACATGCCTCCTATTAAGATTGTATCCTTAAATTAGAATGAGTTCCTAGATTTTCTAAAGTTTATCCACATAAAATCTAAGGAACCTTAAATTTGATTTGAGGAGGTTGTTAAAAGTTAATTCTATACAACCTCCATTAGTTTGAGAAGGTTATTCAAAATAGATTTTGTGCAACCTCGTACTGTTAAATTTGGAAAAGGTTCCTAGATTTCCAACAGTTTATCCACATCAAATTTGAGGAACCTTAAATTATAGTAAACCTCTTTTGATTTGAGGACGTTGCTCAAATTTGATTGAAAATGACCTCATTTAGTTTGAGATGGTTATTGTCAGGAAATTTAATTGTTTAAATTCTATTACATTCAATTGTCAATCTGTGGTCATCAACTTATAAACACCAACTTTGTATGTGTCAAACTAATATATAATTGATTCTTAAGTTATGAAATAACTTTTACAAGCTAATGCTCTAAGACATGCACTATAAATAAAATTCTATCCTAATGAAAATTAAAGGGCTACAATAATATATATATATATATATATTTTTGTATCAATGAGATTATGTTTTCAAGTGCAATTTGTGAACTCCAATCATAGTCCTTTGTTTAGAATTAGAGGCATTAAATGGTTATATGATTCCTTAAGAAGAAATTTTGTTCTTTAACCTTCAAAGCCTAAGTTCTGTAGGGGGGATCTACAATTTACAGTTAAAAGATAAAATTTAATCACAAAGAAAGTAGAATGGTACAAGTTTGTTGGATCAAAACGATTATGTTTACAATATTATTTTGAGATATTTGATCACAGTACTTTGTTTTTCATTAAAGACATTAAATAGTTTTTCAATTCCTTAAAACTCACTTTCGTTCTTCAACCTTTAGTGCCTAGCCTATATAGGGAATCCACACTTTTGCAATGGACATACGAAAGTTCAAGAACTAAAATGATAATGATTTGAAATATTGATCTACAAAATAATAATAGAAATAAAAATGTATCTAATTACCTAATCTAACTAAGAAATAAATTAATTTGCAACACAAACGAAGTAGGGAGGGCTACATGTTCACTTTCACTACAAAGGGAAACTATAGTATAAGTAATTTGCTATGAAATAAAACTCATAATAGCATCATTTATATTAAAAGAGGAATACACAAGTTCACATTACAATTTTAAATACAGTCTGGATAGAGTTAACATGGATCCACATATACTTTGTCATCAAAATACAATATACACCAACATATGACCTTCAAATTGGACCATATGAACAACTTTGTAATAGATATATTTATTCTTTTCTTGTTCAATCCTTTAATATTACAAGCATTGAAATACAAACTTTACTTTTTATAGATGTTATATAATATATGGTATGGTGTATTGAACCATGAATAACTCCCGAGGACATACAAACTTGTTAATTGTTTACATCCCAAAAATAAGGTAGGGGATAATGCCATTAACATATACAAATTTCACTGACATGGGTAATTTCTTGTACGTTAGAATATGATATTTACATGATACGACATGAATTAAAATATCCATGCCACTTTCCAAAACATTGAAATTGATTATCTATTCAATTGTTGTTGTGTTGTATGCATTGCCACCCTATGTTTGACTTGAGCATTGACTGTGAGTTGGTGCCTTTGATGTATAACCTAGGAGCAATCCAAACAACACAAATCCATCTTGATCCACCTAGAAATGAAAACCATGTGGCATATTTTACCTTGGGTGTTGTGAAACTAGCTCTAAAAAGAGAAGAAAAGAGATATAAGCGCCTTAGAACTAAGCCACTTTGAGGGGGCAACCTCTAATACATTACATGAATGAAAAATTCTTGGATGATACAAATGACCAAAACCTCCTATATATAGGAGTCCATGGGGCCACAATATAATCCTAACCGACCTAACAATAATAATTTAAGGGTACAATAATAACAATATGGGGGTTACAAGGGTGCAACAATAACAATAAGGGGGCTAAACTAACAATAATAAGGGGATACACTAGTATTATAGGGATCTAACATGCCCTTCTCCTTCAAACAAGTGTTGCCCTCAACGCTTGATTATTTCTGGATGCTTCTGTATAAAATTCTCATCCTCCCATGTGGAATCTTCAACAGGTAAGTTCTTCCACTTGTTGAGATAATCTGAAATTGATCGATTTGGTAGTTGTCGAGTTCTTGTTTCTGGGACTGCTTTAGAACTTATTTCATTACGATGTTGATCTTCTTGTTGTTTCATTCGATTCTGCACAAAAATTAGGTTTCATTTGAGAGTTGGAGAACTTGTTGTTGATGCTCGATGTGATCTTCCACTATTTTATCATCCATATTAGCTTTCATTTGATCCTTCAAACCGTCCAACTTAGCCTCCATTTTTTCTTTTAAATGATCTATGTCATCTTTGATTACTCTTTGTAAGATCGAAATTTGTTGCACTTCGTACCGTAATTTTGATATCTCATATTGCAATTCTTCCTCTTCCTGCGTCATATTTCTGAAGGCTTAATGGGTGCTAAATTATTTTTAGAAGGAATTTTATAACCCAGTAGTGATATCTATTCTATAGTATGCCCTTGGAATCAATTCAAACTAATTCTTCAAACAAGACTTATGTAATTCAAAAAAACAATAAACACCTTTTTATTGATTTTGAGGAGCTCGATATTGAAAATGAATTATCTCTTTTATTTCAGATCTTCAATATCTGAAATTAGGCCCTGTAGTAGCCCTCTGAATCTTATTTAGATTCCCACAAGTCTCACCTGATTTTGATTCTTCAAGGCAAAGTTATGTCCAATCTCCCACAATGACCTAATTATGGACTGGTTCAGTAAAGAGACCTTGTACGACATGCCACGTGTCAATGTTTCCTCCTTAGACTCTAAAATTGATAGAAAGGAAACTACAGTCTGTGTGCTTGAGGCCAATTTTTACAGAATCCCAATCTGATGCTCAGAGAGAGAGCTATGATGTTTTTCCCATGGTCACCTCTTTGAGATGAAATTCAAGAGCTTGAAACAATCCTAACTTCCGTAGATCATATCTCCAAAAATATTTCGAACCAAGATCTAAAATTTTTACGTGGTTCCTCAGGATTTCAGCTTCTCTTTGTGAAAATTTCAGCATCTGAACCCTCGTAGAAACAAAATTTATAGAGAAAAATCCACGATGACCTGTTTAGGTTAAATTTAGGAGCCTGTAAAAATCCCTAACTTCTAGAGATCATATCTCTAAAAATATTGCGAACCAAGCTCTGAAATTTTTTGAAAATGTTCCTCAGGATTTCGGCTTTGCACTCTAAAAATTTCAACTTCTAAATCTTCGTAGAACAAAAGTTATAGCGAAAATTCCAAAATGACCTGTTTGGAGCAACAAAACCCTAGAATCCAAAGCTCTGATACCAAATGTTGTGAAACCAGTGTTAGTGTCAGTCTTGTCATACTGCCATCAGTGATCAAAATTTGCTCTTTTGCATTTGCATAGTAGGAGTCTCATACTATAAATTTTTATCGCTCCATTAGGTCATGGATCCACTAATGGTTGGGGTCACTTCATCAGTTTTCCCTCATGAAAAATACTTGCTGGTTCTCCTCTCTATGGTCTTCAGTCATGATTCATTTTCACTCTACAGTTCATTTTATTAGGTCATAGGGTTTGGTTTCATTAGGTTTTAGGGTTCCACCATATTCAAATTGATGATGAAAGTGTCAATAAATATCAGCAAGGACGTGAGGATGCCAAATAAACTCAAAAGCATGGTATCTAGAAAAGTCAAAGAAGTTGTTCTTTTAAGCTTAATATAATTTTCACCTCAGAACATGTTTTGAGGTGAAAATAGGGTACTTTGTTTTTATTATCATTTCTTATGTAATTTTATGTTTCTATATGTAATAAGTTGAAACTTCAGAAGCTGCTATCTCCATAAATCCACTGTTAGTATTTCGCAGCCCGTCACCAAGGGTCAAAGGGGTTTTTTTCTCTGCCTGGTTTTCAAAGATGTTTCTCACATGATATTTAGTGCAAGACATGTTGTAAATGTGTTCATCAGAAGGAGCTCGGAAAAATCTTTCCAACGGTATATCACACTCCCGAAAGCGGCTTCTGGATCGAAAAATATGCCCAAATGAATAATGGCTCAAAAAAGCACAACTCTCCCTTTTTTTCCATTATTCCGCTAGCCCTTTAACTTTACAATTTTCTCCTTTTTATATGATTTTTTCCCTTTACCACAAAGTCCCTTTTTCTTTTGAAATTTCCGTCTCCTACAAGCCCCAATGCGATGGCTCATCGCCGATGCGATCATCGCATTGCAACATTGTATTCCCGCAACACTTAACTCTGCCATTTTGTTTTCGCCGATGTGATAGTCCTTCATTGCATCACACGATCATTGCATTCCCGCTGCGCCGAAATCGCCATCTCCTTACCGCCGATGCAATATAATCACTCATCGCATCGTGCGATCGACTTCTGCCAGCACTTAACACCCACCATCTCCCTTCCACCGATGTGATCTCATCACAGCATCGCATCGTGCGATCGCTCCCTGCAACACTGAACCCTGCCATCTCGCTTTCCCTGATGCGATATCCCTCCATCACTTTAACTCCCGCTCACCTGATTTCTCTGATGCAATCATCGCAGCATCGCTCCACCTCCCATCGCATCGCTCCTTTGCTCCATCGCTCCCTCATCATTGTTCGTTCATCGCTTCCATCGCTTATTGCTCCATTCCCATCGCATCGGCTTATTCTCCATCGCTCATCTCATATCGAGATTTCCTCCACCTAAAGTAATCCTGCTCCTCTTCCCATTTGCGATTGCGATTCCCGGGCGCACCATTTCCTTCCGCTCTTTCCAAAGAAAAAAGGGCTTTTCTCCGTTAAATGAGGCACATTCGATTTTTTTGGGTTTAAAAGGGTTTTCTTCAGGTTAAAGGAAAAAAGCTCTCTGTCAAGGCCGTGAGCAAATTGTGAATACAGAGATCATTATGGCATCAACCATGGAACAACAACAAAAAATAAATGAGGGGGCAGCGTTATAGAGTTGTTTTCTTCCCATTGGCTAGAGTAAATATAACAGATTATACTTCCAGATAGTCAAATATACAGTTTCCTCTCTTTCAGAGGCATATTGTTGGGTTTTTCTATCTTCAGGTTTTGGTTTGGGGGCAGGTGAAACAACTCCTCTTTATACGGATTCACCCCCTGAGGCTTGTCTATTTAATGTAATTTTTTAGTCATTTGTAGGGTGTGGAAAAAGGGTTGGAATCATCGGGGTGCTCTGAACTTGATTGTACATATTTGTAACCAGTTTGGCATGAAATTAATAAAGATTTGCAGCTATTTTTTATGGGATCCCTGTGGTATGGAATTTTAGCACAGTTTCTTCTTTTGTAATCATTTGTTAAATGTTATGTATGCCATCATTCATTCCATTGATTTATGTTGAATGTTTCAAGTTATATAGGTAGAATCCATTGTTACAGTGCTATGCCTTGGGAAATCATTCAATATTTTATGTTTTCTACTGTTTGAGAAGGATTCATCTCATATGCCCTCCTCAGCTCCTCACCAGTCTTAAATACTTCACAATCATAAACCAAAAGGTGTTAAACTCCATTCCTACCTTGCCCCATAGAATACCCTGCATTTCTGATTTAATTTCCCAGACTTAAACTGCCCAACTCCATTTGATCCAAACAAAACACCAAAAAATCTATCAAAACCATTTCGAGCTACTATACCTAGCCTAAAATCATTTTTGCAGTCATCCTTGACTGTGATTTCTTACGGAGAGAGCCCTCTCCCTGCCTTGTATGGATAACTACAAGGTTAAGCGTGGTTTGTGGTTACCCTGGCTCTCCTTCCTTCAGCCTGAGGTCAATCTAGGTGATAACATAGTGGCGACCATACTGGGGAAGAGAAAAAGTAAGAACTAAAAGACAAATCTTCCCTGGAAAAGAATGACAAAATATCTTATCTAAATGTTGACGGTGAACAACAGTTGGATACATATGAAGGCTGAACCATTCACCTGACAACTCCATTCACTGAAAGATCCAGAAAATCACCACCTCATGGTGACTCCACTGTAGGAAGATCAGTGGCTTTAAGAATTTTTTCAAGATGGAAAGTGTTGCAAGAAGGTGTGCTCCCATGAGCCGAGATCACATTCCAGGTTTCCCAAATAAAATGCCTGAGGTAGATTGGCAAAGGAATTTTCCTTTGTTCAAAAATGTGAAAGGTAATGATGTTGCTCTTCATCTGGTGAGATTGCACATGCATGTGCGTAGATTAAAGATTGATTTTCTTGAAGATTGCTTGATGAATATATTCATGGTCACTCTGGAAAATGAAGCTCGATCTTGGTAGCAAAGTTTGCCTCTTGCTTGTATTTTTTGTTTAAAGGATTTTCACACCATATTCTTTGAAAGGTATAAAGAATCTTGTCCATCCTGAATATTAGTTCAGAACTGTTGTAAACATGTTAATAGTAATATTGAAAATCTTGAGAATTTTTATGGAGATGATGAATTCATGGACGATGAGATCATGGAAGCCCTGTATGAAAATCCATTTCAGCAGCATAGAGAAATCTTAGAGGAGACTTATCAAGATCAGTAGGTTGAGGATCTTTGTATAGTTGAAAATGATGGAAGACAAGGTCTTATTTCAGATCTGATTGCAACAAAATATGGTATGCATGAAAATGAGGTTCCAATCTCAGATTGTGATAAAGTCAAGCTGGCTAATCCAGATCTAGATTCAAAACGTGATAATGAAGAGTATGTGGTTACAGATCCCATGAAGGAGAGATCTATTGTTAAGGTCACCTCAAATGAAGAAAACAGAGTTGTAGACCTAAATGTTCTCATCCCATTAGAACAAAGTCTTCACGAGGAGGTAATCCATTCCCTCTATGAAAAGCAAGATGAGATCTTTGTTCAAGTAAGAGAAAAATTTTCTTTGAATGAATCTGTGGTAGATGATAGAAACATTAGTTTTGGGTTTCAAGAACAATATGAAGTTTTTTTCTCTTAGGACTGAGCAGTGTGATAAGAAACATGACAATCTGGTTGCATGTCATATGAAGATGATCAACAATATATTCAGACTGCAGAGGATTAGAGAATTGAGAATTGCCATTCGGATTTTTCTTCCCATGTCTCATTCTTTGAAATGTTTTTTCAAGAAGAAATTTGCTCACCTACTTGTTCATAATTTTTTGAAGACCAGAAGCACACTCTTACTGAGGTACATTATGAAGAGATATCAGAATCAAGAGAAAAAGGTACCTTGTTTCTTCTATATCAGTAGGAGGTAAATTTTCATGTTTTTCAGGATCCAGTGGAAAATCTATTGGAGTCAGCAGTGAAGCCTAATTATTGTAGTATGCAGTGATGAAGGATATTATTGTCAACTATGTTTTTGGCTGCCCAATTGTAAAGATTTATTACTGTCTAGAGAATTTGATTGGGAGAATCAATCAAGGAGGCATTTGCTTGATTGGTTACATTGGAATTTTGATATCGCCTGATTGTACACATGCTTTCAAAAAACAGGTGGTTGTCATCAGGATTTGAATCCCTCAAGTCTTAGTGATGTACTGCCATCAATGTTCAATTTTTAAGTTTTGTTTTAGTTAGCCTTGAGTCACTTTTGAGTTAGTTTATCGTGTCAAGTTTCTTTCAGTATTTAGTCTGGTTTTTAGTTATTAACTCCATTTCCCAATGGATAAGGCTATTAGGTCTATGATGTTCTTGGTACATCCAAGGAGCTACCATCCCCATTGGAGCCGATGTTAGTGTCAGTCTTGTCATACTGCCATTAATGATCAAAATTTGCTCTTTTGCATTTGCATAGTAGGAGTCTCATACTATAACTTTTTATCGCTCCATTAGGTCATGGATCCACTGATGGTTGGGGTCACTTCATCAGTTTTCCTTCATGAAAAATACTTGCTGGTTCTCCTCTCTATGGTCTTCAGTCATGATTCATTTTCACTCTGCAGTTCATTTTATTAGGTCATAGGGTTTGGTCTCATTAGGTTTTAGGGTTCCACCATAGTCAAATTGATGATGAAAGTGTCAATAAATATCAGCAAGGACATGAGGATGCCAAATAAACTCAAAAGCATGGTATCTGGAAAAGTCAAAGAAGTTGTTCTTTTAAGCTTAATATAATTTTCACCTCAAAACATGTTTTGAGGTGAAAAAAGGGTATTTTGTTTTTATTATAATTTCTTATGTAATTTTATGTTTCTATATGTAATAAGTTGAAACTTCAAAAGCTGCTATCTCCATAAATCCACTGTTAGTCTTTCGTAGCCCGTCACCAAGTGTCAAAGGGGTTTTTTTTCTTTGCCTGGTTTTCAAAGATGTTTTTCACATGATATTTAGTGCAAAACATGTTGTAAATGTGTTCATCAGAAGGAGCTTGGAAAAATATTTCCAACGGTATATCACACTCCCAAAATCGGCTTCTGGATCGAAAAATATGCCCAAATGAATAATGGCTCAAAAAAGCACAACTCTCCCCTTTTTTCCATTATTTCGCTGGCCCTTTAACTTTACAATTTTTTCCTTTTTATATGATTTTTTCCCTTTACCACAAAGTCCCTTTTTCTTTTGAAATTGTCATCTCCTACAAGTCTCGATGCGATGGCTCATCGCCGATGCGATCATCGCATTGCAACATTGTATTCCCGCAGCAGTTAACTCTGCCATTTCATTTTCGCCGATGCGATAGTCCTTCATCGCATCGCACGATCATCGCATTCCCGCTGCGCCGGACCCACCATCTCCCTGCCGCCGATGCGATCTCATTGCTCATCACATCGCGCGATCGACTTCCGCCAGCACTTAACACCCGCCATATCCCTTCTGCCAATGCGATCTCATCGCAGCATCGCATCGTGCGATCGCTCGCTGCAGCACCGAACCCTGCCATCTCGCTTTCCCCGATGCAATATCCCTCCAGTGCTTTAACTCCCGCTCACCCGATTTCTCCGATGCGATCATCGCAGCATCGCTCCACTTCCCATTGCATCGCTCTTTGCTCCATCGCTCCCTCATTGTTGTTCGTTGATCGCTTCCATCGCTCATCACTCCATTCCCATCTCATCGGCCTATTCTCCATCGCTCATCTCATATTGCGATTTCCTCCACCTAAAGTAATCCCGCTCCTCTTCCCATTTGCAATTGCGATTCCCGGGTCCACCATTTCCTTCCGCTCTTTCCAAAGAAAAAATGGCTTTTCTCCGTTAAATGAGGCACATTCAATTTTTTTGGGTTTAAAAGAGTTTTCTTCAGGTTAAAGGAAAAAAGCACTCTGTCAAGGCCGTGAGAAAATTGTGAATACAGAGATCATTACAACATCAACCACTGAACAATAGCAAACGATAAATGAGGGGGTAGGGTTCCAGAGTTGTTTTCTTCACATTGGCTGGAGTAAATATAACATATTATACTTCCAGATAGTAAAATATACAGTTTCCTCTCTTTCAGAGGCATATTGTTGGGTTTTTCTATCTTCAGGTTTTGGTTTAGGGGCAGGTGAAACAACTCCTCTTTCTACGGATTCGCCCCCTGAGGCTTGTCTATTTAATGTAAATTTTCATTCATTTGTAGGGTGTGGAAAAGGGGTTGGAATCACTGGGGTGCTCTGAACTTGATTGTACATATTTGTAACCAGCTTGGCAGGAAATTAATAAAGATTTGAAACTATTTTTTATGGGATCCTTGTGTTATGGAATTTTAGCACAGTTTCTTCTTTTGTAATCATTTATTAAATGTTATGTATGCCATCATTCATTCCATTGATTTTTGTTGAATGTTTTCAAGTTAGATAGGTATAATCCATTGTTATAGTGCTTCGCCTTGGGAAATCATTCAATATTTTATGTTTTCTACTGTTTCAGAAGGATTCATCTCATATGCCCTCCTCAACTCCTCACCAGTCTTAAACACTTCACAATCAGAAACCCAAAGGTGTTAAAGTCCATGCCTACCTTTCCCCATAGAATACCCTACATTTCTGATTTAATCTCCCAGACTTAAACTGCCCAGCTCCATTTGATCCAACAACAACACCAGAAAATCTATCAAAACCCTTTCGAGCTACTATACCTAGCCTATAATCATTTTTGCAGTCATCCTTGACTGTGATTTCTTACAGAGAGAGCCCTCTCCCTGCCTTGTAGGGCTAGCTACAAGGTTAAGCGTGGTTTGTGGTTACCCTGGCTTGCCTTCCTTCAGCCTGAGGTCAATCTAGGTGTTAACAACTAGCTCCAAAAAGAGAAGAAAAGAGATATCAACGCCTTATAACTAAGCCACTTCGAGGGGGAAATCTCCAATACATTACATGAATGAACAATTCTTGGATGATACAAATTACTAAAACCTTCTTCTATATATAGGAGTCCATGGGGCCACAATATAATCCTAGCCGACCTAACAATAATAATTTAAGGGCAAAATAATAACAATATGGGGGTTACAAGGGTACAACAATAACAATAAGGGGGCTAAAATAAAAATAATAAGGGGATACACTAGTATCATATGGATCTCACATTGGGGGTGCATATATATGACAAGTAATGATTTGGGTTACTAGATTTTTATTAGTGTTAGGAAATCTAATACTCACTATAGAAAAGGAATGCTATAACTCAAATAAATCATTAAAAATAAAGGAAAAGAATTGAATTTAACAACATCACACCTTATGAGAATGTGATGATCATAATGAAAATTATTGTGACAAAAGGGGAATGATAATAAGCTATACGAGGGAGTAGAAAGGGAAAAACTCACACTTCTGATAGTAGTAAAGGCCTCAAAATGAAGGCCCAATTTCTCCCCCACACCGGAGACTTTGCAAGTCCTTATGCAATCTTAGGTGAATATCGAAAGCTAGATCCAAACATTTCCCTCAAAATGGATGAAAACTATGTTTCCAACACCTCCCCTAATTATCATAATACAAGGGTATATTTCACATATATCATCTCAATTGTCTCTTTAATCTACTTTATTAAATTTATAATGTTTGTAAACTTATTTTAAATTTTAGATCTATGGGCTATAGAACACTACACATAATAAGTGAAAAAACTAACTAAATCATAATAGAACAAAACCATTATATAGTGGGAACCCAAGGATGATAAGGCCCTTATTTTCTTAAGCCCCCAATAACCATGTCCATATTGTGAAAAAAATAATAATCATGTCTATATAAATATTTTATGACAAAGATACATTTTAACGAATCCGTGTTGTGTCCATTTAGCTCAAGAAACTCAAGTTAGTGTCCCTTAATTTCTTCCTCGACCATGGTCTCAAACTCATCCCTAGTTCAGAAAGCTTCAGATTATCCATAGTGCAAAAAACCCCATATAAATTCCCATATGTCACATTAAGAATGATGATATCCTATACAAGGTACGGGCTTTGGTTTGAGGCCTTATTCATGTCCCTTGGTCCCTAACGACTTCATCTAGAGCTTAAGGGCCTCATTTTCCTCACATTCCCATTGGCAAGGTCTTGAGATCCATTTCTACAATCCACGACATTTTAGGAGAAACTATATTCCACTTAGAGGCAAATATCCTCATTTTCCAAAATTTCCCAATGACAACCACCACTAGTATACATAGATAATATGTATTCAATATATGTGTGTTGATATATATACTAGTTATACGTATCAATATATATTCTATAAAACATAAGAATAAGAGGTTAGTATATACATATATGCATGTGTGTGTGTGTGTGTGTTGGTATATATACTAGTTATATGTGTCACTATATATATGAATGTATATATTGACATATTTCTAGGTGTGTGTATATATATAATGACATATTATGTAACTGTATATATGTTTGTATATATACCCATAGATATATCAAAATTATATTCATATATATGTCGACACATATATACCAATATATATAATCACATATTATGTTGATATTTATACTATTATATGTCCCAACATACATGTAGTAGTAGTATATATATTGAATACATAACAATGTTGGCATACTAGTGGTGGTACTAGTGGTGGTCCTAGTGGGTAAGGACAATAAATAGATATATTAAAAGATTAATACTTTAGTTTGGGGTCGTAAAAGAATCCTAACATGGTATATTTTAACCCTTTTATCATTTAATATTAATTCATCTATTAAGAAAATTTTATGTGGTTGTCCCTAAGATGCCAGGTGTTGTCCTTACACCATGGTTAGGTTCGTAATACAAATCCCTGTCCCTTTTATTACTAGTGTTAGTACATCGACATAATATGTATTCAATATATATATCTATTAATATATGTTGAAAAATATACCAACATAATACAAATCCCTAATATTCCAAAAAATGTAATAGTTCTATTAAACTTGTAAGATAAATATTCCATTTCTTGTGTGGTGGTCCTCATTTTGGTCCTCATTTTGTAAGTTTTCCCAATGAGGATCACCATTAATTTATTGACATAATATGTATTTAATGCTACCTGTATCTATTAATATATGTTGACAAATACCAACATAATATCTCTATAACTACATATATGTTTCTCTCATCTCCTTATGAAAGCACCACTTAGACCATTTTCCAAAATAAAAGATATGTTCATATTGATTTCCACTCTTATTTCTTTGCACAATAAGTCAGTGATAGTTTTTAAGTAACCTTTTTTCCCTCAAATTCCTTCTACCAAAATGTAAAATTCCATCTATAAAGGACAAGTGGGTTACCCCAATGAATTCCATAACTTGTATATCTCTAAATAATACATTTATCTTTGCTTCGACAATCAATCTATTAAGAATTTTTGCTACCAACAGAAACAAAAATGGTGACAAGGAGCATCCTTGCTTGAGATCCCTAAAGTTCATGAAGAAACACAAAGGAGAGCCTTTTATTGACACTTCAAATTTTGAATATTCCAACCACCCCATAATCGAATTAATAAATTGAAGTGATAAAACTATTTGAAGAAAAACTAATATGAGAAGGATCCTTTTCACTTTGTGATGTGCCTTTGAATGATTAATTTTCATACCTATTATGGGTTGTTATATAGTTTTTATTGAATGAAACCCCACATATGTTTCCCAAAAAAATCATGAATTTTTTTATTAAAACTAACTATAAATTGTTCCTCTAAAATGGAAAATCAATCATGGTCAACCATGGTGAATCATGGTTCACCATCATAATACTTTGGTTTATAATATTTATCTTAGTGTTTATCATATAATTTTATCAATATCAAAATCAAGCATGGTTAACCATGGTCCAAAGTCACATTGAGACAAAGATTGTCTCAATATGAAAATCATCTATGATTAACCATGGTCCAACACTGCATTGTGACAAATATTGTCTCAACACTACAATCAATCATGATTAACCGTGGTCACATTGTGACAAAGATTATCTCTTGGTCCAATGTCACATTAATTAATTTTCATGTATGGTCAACCACGTTTATTTTAGGGTTTATAATATTTATCTTAGGGTTGATATACCTTGGGTTTATAATATTTATCCCTTTGGTTTATGTGTACCTTCCAGACCCAATGTCACATTGTGTCAAATGTGTCTGATATTGAAAATCAACCATGATCGACCATGGTACATGACTCAGTGCTGACAAATTTTTTCTCGGGTCTCGACATTACAATCAACCATGGTTAATAATGGTCAACCATGGTCAATAAACATGGTCACATTGTGACAAATATGGTCTCTTGGTCCAATGTCCCATTGTGACAACCATGGTCATCCATGGTGAACCATGGTCCAATGTCGCATTCTGACAAAGATTGTCTCAATATGAAAACCAACCATAGTCAACCATGACCAACCCTTGTCCAACGTTGCATTGTGCCAAAGGTTGTCTCAATATAAAAATCAATCATGGCCAACCATAGTCCAACGTTGCCTTGTGTCAAAGATTGTGTCAATATGAAAATAATTTGTGGGAAACCATCTTTATTTTAGGATTTATAATATTTATCTTAGGGTTTATATACCTTGGGTTTATAATATTTATCCCTTGGGTTTAATATTATTCCCTTGGGTTTATAATCCCTTGGTTTTTTAATATTAATCCCTTTCGTTTATAATAATTTTCTTAGGGTTTATATACCTTGTGTTTATAATATTAATCCCTTGGGTTTAATATCATTTCCTTGGGTTTATAATACCTTGGGGTTTTAGAATTAATCCCTTGGATTTATAATATCAATCCCTTGGGTTTATTAGCTTAAGTTTTCATATCCCTTGTGTTTATGAATCCCTTGGTCCAACATCACATTGTAACAACCATGGTCAACCAACATCCAATGTCGTATTGTAAGAAAGTCTATCTCAAGATGAAAATAAACCACGATCAACCATGTTTATTATAGGGTTTATGGTCAAATCGTGATAAAGATAGTGTCTTGGTCCAACGTCGCATGGAGACAACTATGGTCATCCATGGTCAACCATGGTCCAACGTTGCATTGTGACAAACATTGTCTCAATATGAAAATAAGTCATGGTAAACCATGACCAACTATTGTCTAATGTCGCATTGTGCCGAAGGTTGTCTCAATATGAAAATCAATCATGGTCAACTCTAGTCCAACATTGCATTGTTACAAAGATTGTGTGAACCATGGACAACCAGGTTTATTTTAGGGTTTATAATATTTATCTTAGGCTTTATATACCTTGGGTTTCTAATAGGTTTTTCTCAATATGAAAATCAATCATGGTAAATCATTGTCAACCATGGTCCAATGTCGCATTATTACAAAGATTGTCTCAATATGAAAATCAACCATTATCAACCATGGCCAAAAATCGCATTGTGACAAAGATTGTCTCAACATTACAATTAATCATTTTCAACCATTGTCAATAACCATTGTCACATTGTGACAAATATTGTATCTTGGTCCAATTTCACATTGTGAAAATCATGGTCATATGTGGTCAACCATTGATCAACGTTGCATTGTGACAAATATTGTCTCAATATGAAAATCAATGATGGTCAAGCATGGCCAACCATTTTTCCAACATCACACTATGACAAATATTGTGTCAATATGAAAATCATTCATGCTCAAAAATGTTTATTTTAGGGTTTATAATATTTATCCCTTGGGTTTAATATTATTCCCTTGGGTTTATAATCCCTTGAGTTTTTAATATCAATCCCTTAGTTTTATTATTCCCTTGGGTTTATAATATTGATCTTAGCATTTATATACCTTGGGGTTTATAATATAAATCCATTGGGTTTAATATTATTCCCTTGGGTTTATAATACCTTGGGGTTTTAGAATTAATCCTTTGTATTTATATTATCAATCCCTTGGGTTTATCAATCAAATTGTTCACATCCCTTGGGTTTATAAAAACCTTGGTGCAATATCGCATTATGAAAAAGATTGTCTCAATATGAAATCAACCATGACCAACCATTGTCCAACTTCACATTGTGCCAAAGGTTGTATGAATATTTTAGGGTTTATAATATTTACCTTAGGGTTGATATCCCTTGGGTTTATAATAATTTTTTCCCAATATTAAAATCAATCATGGTCAACCATTTTATACCACGGTCCAATGTTGCACTGTGACAAATATTGTCTCAATATGAAAATCAACCGTGATCTGAGCCATGGTCCAACATTGCATTGTGAAAAAATTGTCTCGACATTACAATCCATCATGGCCAAACATGGTCGATCATGATTAAAAGTGGTGAATAACCATGGTCACATTATGACAAAGATTATCTCTTGGTCTAATGTCACATTGTGAGAACCATGGTCATACATGGTTAAGCATGGTGCAACATTGCACTGTGACATATATTGTCTCAATATGAAAATCAACGATGGTCAAAAATGGCCAACCATTATCCAACGTCGCATTGCAACAATGAATCGTGTCCATATGAAAATCATTCGTGCTCAACCATGGTCAACCATGTTTATTTTAGGGTTTATAATATTCATCCATTGGGTTTAATATTATTTCCTTGGGTTATAATCCCTTTGGTTTATTTCTCCCTTGGTTTTATAATATTTATCTTAGGTTCTATATACCTTGGAATTTATAATATTAATACCTTGGGTTTATTATAGATTTTTCTTAATATGATAATCAATCATGGTCAACCATGGTCAATAACCGTTGTCATATTCTGACAAAGATTGTCTCTTGGTCCAATGTCACTTTGTGACAACCATGGTCATCCATGTTCAACCATGTTCCAATGTCGCATTGTGACAAAGATTGTCTTAACATGAAAATTAACCATATTCAACCATGGCCAACCATTGTCCAACATCACATTGTGCCAAAGGTTGTCTCAATATGAAAATCAATTATAGCTGACCATAGTCCAACGTCACATTATGAAAAAGATTATGTCAATATGAAAATCATCCTTGGTCAACCATGGTAAACCATGTTAATTTTAGGGTTTATAATATTTATCTTAGGGTTTATATACCTTGGCTTTATAATAGGATTTTCTCAATATGAAAATCAATCACGGTCTATGATTTTCAACCATGGTCCAATGTCGCAATATGATAAAGATTGTCTTAATATGAAAATCAACCATGGTCCAACGTCACATTGTGACAAATATTGTCTTGACATTAAAATCAATCATGGTCAACAATGGTAAATAATGGTCACCGCAAATAACCATGGTCACATTGTGACATATATTGTCTCTTGGTCCAATGTTACATTGTGACAACAATGTTCGTCCATTGTCAACCATGGTGGAACATTGCATTGTGACAAATATTGTCTCAATATGAAAATAAACGATGTCCAAGCAAGGCCAACCATTTTCCAAAATTGCATTGTGACAAATATTGTGTCAATATGAAAATCATTCATGCTCAACCATGGTCAACCATTTTTATTTTATGGTTTATAATATTTATCCCTTAAGTTTAATATTATTCCCTTGGGTTTATGGTTAGGGTTAATCTTATAATCCTTTGGGTTTTTAATATATATTTATTTTAGTAGTTTAGAGTAATCCTAAGCACCCGGTTGCAACATCGTGTCCTTGAGGCGGGTGCCTTAGCGATTGCACCTATCATTGCTCTACACCCACACGTGAAATTGCTTTGGGTTTTTAATATTAAACCAATGGGTTTATAATATTTTTCTTAGGGTTTATATACCTTGGGTTTATAATATTAATCCCTTGTGTTTAATATTATCCTCTTGGATTTATAATACCTTGAGGTTTTAGAATTAATCCCTTGGGTTTATACTATCAATCCCTCAGGTATATCAATCGAAGCGTTCATAACCCTTGGGTTTATCAAACCCTTGGTCCAATGTCACATTGTGACAACCATCGTCATCCATGGTCAACCATGGTCCAACAATGCATTATAAGAAAGATTGTCTCAATATGAAAATCAACCATGATCAACCATGTTTATTTTAGGGTTTATAATATTCATTATTTACTATTAAGAAATTATTTTATTTTTAATATTATTATTTATTATTATTTAAATTAGTTCATCGATAGATGTATATATATGCAAGTAGATGTGTTGATATTTTTATTTAATTTAAGTCAACGAACATAATTAAATTTGGGGCGAATATATGCAGAATATTCTTCGTCTTAGAAGAAATCTATGAATGTTCCTTATCCTTTTGTGCATTATTATGGGTATTAAATATTTTTTAATCGATAAATCCATTGGTTCAAATTGGAAGAAGCATCGTCCAACATGTGTTACGATTTTAGTCGAAAGCAAGTTGGTAGTGGGAAATGGAAGAGCCACCGATCAGATGATGGGGCTTCCATACTCTTCCACACTCAGTAATGCCTAATAACAAGAGGATTCTAACATAACGTGATGTCCTGGATGACGAGGCTTTCTTTGGCACCAAAATCAGCCACTATCCACCATGTCCAACACTAGACTTCATCGAAGGTTTGTGCGCACACACTGATGCAGGTGACCTCATTCTGCTATTCCAAAATGATGAGGTGGGAGTCTTTCAGGTTCTTAACAAAACAGGTCATTGGGTTGATTCAACACCAATGAAAGACACATTGGTTATTGACGTTGGTGATCAATTGGAAGCCATTAACAGTGGGAGATACATAAGTGCATGAAATTCTGCATTGGCTATTGACAATGGCAACAAAATGTTATCGAGATCATTTTACAATCCATCATTTGATGCAATCATATCTCTGGCTCAGAGTTATCATTGTACCCAAAGTTTATGATCAGTAATTGCATGAATGTTTACACTCAACAGAAATTTCTTCGCAAAGAGCCATGATTCCAAGTTGTGGAAGCCTAGCCGTGCTGATCTCAAGTAATATTTATGAATCTTATGTTTATGGATAGAATGTTTCTCAAATTTTCTTATGTTATCTCAAAGTTATAATAAATTTGTTTATACATTTTTGTATTGTTAATGCCCAACCAGTCTAGGCCATCACCATGAACGAACTAGGTGTGAGGCTCCAGTAAGCTATGCCGTCCAATCTGGGTCAGGTTGCTGCATTTCTATGTATGTATTGAATTAGGTTGTTTTTGTCATATTATATGTTATGTTGGTTTTTTATGGAATGCTTTCTTATACCCGCTTGTTGGTTAAACTAATCCTGGTTTTAGGGGTGGATTTATTCATACTAACAACATGATTGGAGGACACGAAAATTACTGCGATCCTATGCAGAACATACATAAAAGAATTTGTTAAATATATTATTGTGTATTTGAATTACTTTGTAAGCAAAGCTATTAATGTGAATGAAATTGAATGCATCTAGAGTAAATGCTCTGTAATGCTTAGCAGCTCAGCGCTTTCCCTAAATGTGCTATGATATTCAACAAATTTCATTTGATTTACACAAATCTAAAGTTCTAGAGAAATACAAAAATCAAAATCCTCTTTTAGAGGCTTCTATGACAGCAGTTCAATGTTTCAAATGTTTTAATCTTTTAAATTTTAGATTTATTTATAATAATTTATTTTTTTATATAAAGTGATTGCGCCCTTTATAATATGAACAATGGACTCTACCAACAAATTCATTGACATCGACTTGTAACCAAGTAGTCGGATCTGCAAAAAGAAGTTATTGAGATGATGGATGATGTCAAGCTAGTATGAAAACTCCCATGGCGAGATCATGGAAAGATAGGACACTGAATGGTTGGGATTTTGTCCCTTCAATAAGCAAAGAGAATTTTCACTTTGAGATCTCTGGCAATTATGTTGATTTACTATCTCATTCAATTTCTGCCAGGATCTGCTCAAAGTCTAGAAAGACAGGTTTTCTGGTGATCTGGGCCCTACTTGCAGAAATGGGTGAGTAACATGGAGGTTTGAGAGTGCCATTAGAAAATATAACCATCAAGTGCATGTAGAGTGAAGCGTTGTGCAGTCAATAGTGAAGAGAAGTGATGAAATGGGTCTTTCATGGATCAATTCTTGGTTCATATGTTTTCGTTGTGACGCTGCATATTAATAAGAAACTGTGTGAAAGAATAAATTAAATTTATTGTATTAGTTTCTCGCTCTTGTGGCTTATCATGCAACATGCAAAACCACTTATAATTAATTATTAATTTTCATAAAAGTACTTTTCCTGAGTTTGGATGTATTGTAATTTAACGTTTAAGAAAATGACTTCTATCTTTCATTTTTCTCTATAATATTTGAAAGTTAAATTTTAATAAAAGACTAAATTCAAAAAATTCTATATAAATTTTATAATTTAAATATTATTGACAAAAAAAAAACTATATATTATTTCTATATATACTTATATATATATACTTATTTCTATTAGAGATGCATGCCAGCGGCTGAAAGCCGTATTAATCAAAACCATATTTTGTGAGCATTCTAAGCTGATACTCAAATTAATCCAAACCATATTTTGTGAGCTAACAAAATAAGTAGCAATACCATACTGATGAATAGTATTTGTTTGTTCTATGCATGTCTGAAGAAAGCTGAAATATATCATGGAGTTACTCTGGCTAAGAATACGCATAATACCATACAAGAAAATATTTTTCGTATGAGGAACAATACTATGACCCTACCGTGTCTTCGGATCTCTTCGCTTTCTTACAATACAGTATACATTATGTATTCCATTTGTAATCCAATTCTTTTATGGAGAACATATCAGTCTATTACTTTAATTTTAACCTTTTCAATTTATTGTTCATCTATACAAATTTGTATCTAGCGGCCTTCAATACCATGTACCTGGGTTATCATATCATGTCAATGGGATGTAATAGTCGACACATTAGAAATCCATGAAATTTGATATCTTAAATCCTAGCCTATTTTTATGTAATCAACTCCAATTCAATGGTTAACAGTTTGGATTCTCGGAGAGTTCTTAGAGAAATTCATAGGAATAAAAAGATGATGATATCAGCGTTTTAGATGATGTCAAATCTTGAAAATCTTTGACCCACTAATCTTCCCATAAATGTTAATAAGTGAATACCTTACTGATCTGGATAAAGGTTCTCTAGAGATAGTTAGGCACTTGTCTGTTACACCTATATGAAAGTGCTCAAAAGATAATTAACGTTATCATTATTTTAAAGCTTTCAATCACCCTGAAAAACCCTATTTATTTTGAGTCCTTTATTTAAGTTAACATGGATAAATATAACCGAAGCCATAACAAATTAATTGACATAAATCATACATATGTTTTCATATACTCATTTGTTTTGATAAAATGGATTATTATATTTGATTTATTTATTTAAATATTTAGAAAATAAATAAAAGCTGAAACATAAAACATTTAGTATATGGACTTTCTTTCATGTACATATCTATCGAGGATTATTGTTTTGTGATCACAATTACTTGACATGAGCCCTCAGAATCAATCTTGGGCGTATTTCTGTTTCCGTGTTTTTGTTTTTTTATGAAATGTGTTGCAGACTTTGAACCCTCTCCCTTCAATGGAATTCTTGAGATGTGCAATTATAGAGTCAAACGTAATGGTGAGAAAAATGGCGGCTGGGGCTTTTTGGATAATAAGGTATTTGGCCACACCTTATTGATCAAATATAATATCTAAAAGGTTCGAAACTTTATACACTGTATAGAGACAATAACTTGATGAAGATAAAAGGGTCATACATTTGGAGAAGTTTCACTAAAGTAATGATTGGGTTCAAAATGAGATTAAAATGGGCATTTGGAAACGATCATAAGAGACACATTGCTCTGGACAATATACATAGTTCCCAAAAGGATGTGAGATTAAATGAAATTTTTTTGGAGATAATTAATTCTGGAGTTTTTTCTTATTTGTATCAAATTATCATTCGATGGAAATCAAGTTTCCTAGTCTGGAAAGACGTTGAGGAAATGGGACTATAAGGTCAAATGGTTGAATACTTGCATGATTATACAGAACTCCTTTTCATGGCTGGCCTTTTTCACAACACATATCGGGATCATATCGCTTGGAGTGGACTTCTTCACAAGGAGTTGGTGGTGGTGGCAAAGACATACATATATTAAATGGCACAAACATATGACTTACAGACCCCTTCATGGTATCAAAACATTTGGAAATGGAACATACTCCTCAATATCATCATGTTCACTTGGTTGGTATGGAAAAATAAAATCCTTAAATGTGATATTATCATGAAAAGAGGATACTTGGGACCTGTGCGTTGCACACTGTGCAAACATTAGTGAACATTTGAGGTCTAAAATGGGCCTCTTAAGAAAAATGTACAACCAAAATAAACTTTATAACAACTAATAAGATTCAAGATTATGATGTCAACCATGGAGATGATTCACCATTTTTGGGGTAAGCAAGTAAAAAGATTAAAAAATAATAAAATAATAAAACTATTTTTTCAGTTTGTATTTTCAACTTATCTCCTTAAGGTTTTACTCAAATTTCGAGCGGGAGTACTCGTTAGATGAAAAATTTAATTCCTCAGTACCCATGTTGCATAATTTCGTTGGAACCTGCTACATGAAAAATGAGAAATACATGAAAAAACGTGATTGAAATCACATTTTTTCATGTATTTCTCATTTTTCATGTAGCAGGTTCCAACGAAAGTATGCAAAATCACGTTTTTCATGTATTTTTCATTTTTCGTGTAGAAGGTTCCATTGAAAGTATGCAAGATGACTACTCCTTGGATGATGAATCAAATCTTGCATCCAATGAGTGTTCCCAATCGAAATTTGAGTAAATTCATAGGGAGATAAGTTGAAAATATGAGTTGAAAAAACAATTTTTTTCTTTTTTCCTATAAGATTATTTCCGCTATTATTGTAGAAATTCCTTAGGAGACCCATTTTAGACCTCAAATTTATCCTAATGAATGATTTGGAATCATGCATTCATAGTTTTATATTTTGTCATACCACGAAGGACGTCAGGAGGTACCTCACACAGACTCTCTAAATTATGGGCACACAGGGGCAAAACATAGAACAATGCATCATAGAGTGGGATGTGGGAGATAACAAATAAAAATATCTTCCTTTTTATCTATTTTGGAAGATTTGGAAGGCCATAAATCATTTTTTGTTCGAAGGAGTGCCGATAAACACCAACATGATATGCCACCACATTATCTCCTAGCTAGCTAATACCAAATTTGAAAGTTCTTGCAAATATTTATCTTACCACAACATACCACCATAAATCAATTTTCCTGCATGTCTTTTCAATGGAGTGGCACAACACGGAAGCTGTAGATGCAGTTCATGGCTCAGGATCAATGAAAGGAAAACTATAAAATCCACTGGAATGGTGGTTCAGGTACCAACACTAAGGCATAAGTGTTGGCATTATGGGGATTACTCTTGTTTGCAAAAAATATATAGGTAAATTCTTTACATGTTTATAGAGATTCAAGAACTCTTATTGATGGGATCAATAGACACACAACATTCGATCCTCCCCTCTTATCTGGATGGATTTACCATATCAAACAAATCACGAGCACTCTTCTAAACATTTTAGTTCAACACATCTACCATGAATAAAACATGGTAGCAAACTCACTCTCAAAAGAGGGTCTGAGTGGTGCTCATGGGGTCATAAGGAAAAAATATATAGAATACAACCACAAACGAGAGGAGGGATTTTTCCATCTCCTGTAACATAACAATGCTCCCCTATTTTTTCTGCGTTTTGATCTTTTGCAGTAATGATGCTTGGAATTTTTCTATCACGTGGAAACACTATGTTCGTGAGTTTTTTTTTTTATGACAGTTCTTGTTCATCGCACCGTCTGTATAACAACTCAATATAGGAATTTATGTTATATTATGGCAACATGTACTGGATCATAAGTTTTAATATAAAATCCAATGTTTTTTTCCTAAAAAAAAGGTGAGAAAAATTATTCAAATATAATGAGAGGTTGATTTTGAACATGGACTTATAAATATTTGCATCGTTACGAAGTGAAATTTTGTAAATATATTAAGGTAATTTAATTATATCTTCCATTTAAAAAAATTTGATACAAAGTCATTTTGTATGCATATTGTAGCATACTCTTCCAACTAAGTAGTTGCGTTTATTTGCTCCCCCAACAAAATAATTCACATAACCTAGAATACATTGGGGGTTTTATACATAGTTGGTACAAAAGCAACTAATATAAATAAATATAATTTTTAGTTTAAATAAATTAAATTTCTAATTTTATGAAATAATTAAATTTATAGATTATATAAATCAATTTTATAAATTCAATTAATTTTTATTTTAAATAAAATAAACACATAAATCCAAAATGTATAAAAAAAACTAAAATATATAAATATAAAATTTAAATTAGATAATTTTTTATTTTATTTTTTATGAAATAATAAAATTTACAAATTATATAAATCAATTTTATAACTTAAAATAATCAATTAATTTTAAATAATACTTTTTCTTTTATTAAATGATAATAATAGTTATAATGAGATTAATATTGATTGTTTATATTTTAAGAAGGTAACTATGAAATATATTTATTTATTTATTGTATTTTTTTTTAAAGATTGTTTCGATATGAAATATTGGACCATGGTAAACCATTATCCAATGCCGGATTGCGACATGGACAACCATGGTCAATCATGGTCAGTCATGCTCAATCGTTGTCAACCATAGGTTACGATGGTCCAACATCGCATTGTGACAAATATTGTTTTAATATGAAAATCAATCATGGTCAACGATGGTGAATCATGGTTAACCATCATAATACCTTGGTTTATAATATTTATCTTTTTGTTTATCATAGAATTTTTTTAATATGAAAATAAATCATGGTCAACTATTGTCCAAAGTCGCATTGTGACAAAGATTGTCTCAATATGAAAATAACCTATGATTAACCATGTGGTCCAACATGGCATTGTGACAAATATTGTCTCGACATTACAATCAATCATGGTCAACCATGGTCACATTGTGACAAATATTGTTTCTTGGTCTAACATCACACTAATTAATTTTCATTCATGGTCAACCATGTTTATTTTAGTGTTTATAATATTCATATTAGGGTTTATATACCTTGGGCTTACAATATTTATCCATTGGGCTTAATATTATTCCCTTGGGTTTTTAATATTAATATCTTTTGTCCAATGTCGCATTTTGACAAAGATTGTCTCAGTATGAAAATCAACCATGATCAACCATGGTCCAACATCAGATTGTGACAAATTTGTCTTGACATTACAATCAACCATGCTCAAACATGGTCAATAACCATTGTCACATTGTGACAAAGATTGTCTCTTGGTCCAACATCACAGTGTGACAACCATGGTCATCCAGGGTGAACCATGGTCCAACGTCGCATTGTCACAAAGATTGTCTCAATATGTAAACCAACCATAGTCAACCATGGCCAACCCTTGTGCAACGTTGCATTGTGCCAAAGTTTGTCTGAATATGAAAATCAATCATGGTCAACCATAGCTAATGTTGCATTGTGACAAAGATTGTGTCAATATGAAAATCATATGTGGTGAACCATCTTTATTTTAGGGTTTATAATATTTATGCCTTGTGTTTAATATTATTCCCTTGGGTTTTTAATATTAGTCCCTTGGGTTTATAATATTTATCTTAGGGTTTATATACCTTGGGTTTATAATATTAATCCCTAGGGTTTAATATTATTCCCTTGGGTTTAAAATACCTTGAGTTTTAAAATTAATCGCTTGGATTTATAATATCAATACCTTAGGTTTATTAATCGAAGTGTTCATATCCTTTGGGTTTATCAATCCCTCGGTCCAACGTCACATTGTGACAACCATGGTCATCCATGGTCAACCGTGGTCCAACGTTGCATTGTGAGAAAGATTGTCTCAATATGAAAACCAACCATGGTCAACCATGTTTATTATAAGGTTTATGGTCACATTGTGACAAAGATAGTGTCTTCATCCAACGTCGCGTGGAGATAACCATGATCATCCATGGTCAACCATTTTCCAACGTCGCATTGTGAAAAACATTGTCTCAATATGAAAATAAGTCATGGTAAACCATCGCCAACCATTGTCTAATGTCACATTGTGCCAAAGGTTTTTTCAATATGAAAATCAATCATGGTCAACCATAGTCCAACATTGCATTATGACAAAGATTGTGTCAATATGAAAATCATTCGTGGTGAACCATGAAAAACCATGTTTATTTTAGGGTTTATAATATTTATCTTACAGTTTATAATATGTTTTTCTCAATATAAAAATCAATCATGGTCAACCTTTTTCAACCATGATTTAATGTCGCATTGTGACAAAGATTGTCTCAATATGAAAATCATCCATGATAAACCATGGTCCAATATCGCATTGTGACAAAGAGTGTCTCAAGATTACAATCAATCATGTTAAACCATGGTCACATTGTGACAAAGATTATCTTTTGGTCTAATGTCACATTGTGACAACCATGGTAATCCATGGTCAACCATGGTGCAACGTTGCATTGTGACAAACATTGTCTCAATATGAAAATAAATGATGGTCAAGCATGGCCAACCATTGTCCATCGTCGCATTGTGACAAATATTGTGTAAATATTAAAATAATTCAAGCTCAGCCATGCTTATTTTAGGGTTTATAATATTTATCCCTTAGGTTTAATATTATTCCCTTGGGTTTATAATCCCTTGGGTGTATTATTCCCTTGGGTCTATAATATTTATCTTAGGGTTTATATACCTTGGAGTTTATAATATAAATCCATTGGGTTTAATATTATTCCCATGGGTTTATAATACCTTGGGGTTTTAAAATTAATCTCTTGGATTTATATTATCAATCCCTTGGGTTTATAAATCAAATTGTTCATATCCCTTGGGTTTACCAATCCTTGGTCCAACATTGCATTATGAAAAAGATGGTCTCACTATGAAAATCAACCATGACCAAACATTGTCCAATGTAACATTGTGACAAAGGTTGTATGAATATGAAAATCAATCACGGTCAACCATAGTCCAATGTCGCATTGTGAGAAAGATTGTGTTAATATGAAAATCATCTATGGCAAACCATGTTTATTTTAGGGTTTATAATATTTACCTTAGGGTTTATATCGCTTGGTTTTATAATAGGTTTTTATCAATATGAAAATAAATCATGGTCAACCATTGTTAACCATGGTCCAATGTCACATTATGACAAAGATTGTCTCAATATGAAAATCAACCATGATCCGACCATGGCTCCACATTGCATTATGACAAAGATTGTCTCAAAATTACAATCAATGATGGTCAACCATGGTCAATCATGGTCAATAACCTTGGTTATAGTATGACAAAGATAGTCCCTTGGTCCAACGTCACATTGTGACAACCATGGTCATCCATGGTTAAGCATGGTGCAACGTCGCATTGTGACAAAGATGATCTCAATATGAAAATTAATGATGGTCAAACATGACCAACCATTTTCCAACGTTGCATTGTGACAAATATTGTGTCAATATGAAAATCATTTGTGCTCAACCATGGTCAACCATGTTTATTTTAGGGTTTCTAATATTCTTCCCTTTGATTTAATATTATTCCCTTGGGTTTATAATCCCTTGGGTTTTTAATATTAATCCCTAGGGTTTATTGTTCCCTTGGGTTTATAATATTTATCTTACTTTTTATATACCTTGACATTTATAATATTAATCCCTTGGGTTTAATATTATTCCCTTAGGTTTATAATGCCTTGGGGTTTTAGAATTAATCCCTTGGATTCATATTATCAATTCCTTGGGTTTATTAATAGAAGTGTTCATATCCCTTGTGTCTAACAATCCCTTGGTCCAACGTGGCATTGTGACAAAGATTGTCTCAATATAAAAATCAACCATGGTCAACCATGGTCAACTATTGTCCAATGCAATATTGTGCCAAAGGTTGTATGAATATGAAAATAAATCATGGTGAACCATATTCCAATGTCGCATTGTGAGAAAGATTGTGTCAATATGAAAATCATTTGTGTTCAACCATGGTAAAATATGTTTATTTTAGGGTTTAGAATATTTATTTATGGTTATATACCTTGGGTTTATAATATCCTTTTCTAAATATGATAATAAATCATGGTCAACCATGGTCCAATGTCGCATTGTGACAAATATTGACTCAATATGAAAATCAACCATGGTCCAATGTTGGATTGTGACAAATATTGTCCCAAAATTATAATCAATCATGGTCAACCATGGTCAATAACCGTTGCCATATTATGACAATTATTGTCTCTTGTTCCATGTCACATTGTGACAACCATGGTTATCCATGGTCAACCATGGTCCAACGTCGCATTGTGACAATGTCTTAATATGAGAATCAACCATAGTAAACCATGGCCAACCATTGTCCAACATCGCATTGTGCCAAAATTTCTCTCAATATGAAAATCAATCATGGTCAACCATAGTCCAACATCGCAATATGACAAAGATTGTGTCAATATGAAAATTGTCCCTGGTCAACCATGGTCAACCATGTTTGTTTTAAGGTTTATAATATTTATGTTAGGGTTTATATACCTTGGGTTTATAATTTGCTTTTCGCAATATGAAAATAAATCATGGTCAACGATTTTCAACCATGGTCCAATGTCGCATTATGACAAATATTGTCTCAATATGAAAATCAACCATGATCAACCATGGTCCAACGTCGCATTGTGACAAAGATTATCTCAACATTACAATCAATTATGGTAAACCATGGTCAATAATGGTCACCCATGGTCAATAACCATAGTCACATAGTAACAAAGATTGTCTCTTAGTCCAATGCTACATTGCAACAACAGTGGTCATCCACGCTCAACCATGGTACAAACATTTCATTGTGACAAAGGCTGTCTCAATATGAAAATCAACGATGGTTAATCATGGCCAGCCATTGTCCAACATCGCATTGTGACAAATATTGTGTAAAAATGAAAATCATTCATGATCAACCATGGTCAACCATGTTTATTTTATGGTTTATAATATGTATCCCATGGGTTTAATATTATTCCGTTGGGTTTATGGTTTAGGGTTAATATTACAATCCTTTGGTTTTTTAATATTAATCTATTGGGTTTATAATATTTATCTTAGGGTTTATAATATTAATCTCTTGTGTTTAATATTATTCCCTTGGGATGATAATACCTTGGGGTTTTAGAATTAATCCCTTGGGTTTATATTATCAATCCCTCAGGTATATCAATAGAAGTGTTCATATCCCTATGTTTTATCAAACCCTTGTTCCAACGTCACATTGTGACAACCATCGTCATACATGGTCAATCATGGTCCAATGATGCATTGTGAGAAAGATTGTCTCACATGAAAATCAACCATGGTAAACCATGTTTATTATAGGGTTTATAATATTTATTATTTATTATTAATAAATTATTTTATTTTTAATATTATTATTTATTATTATTTAAGATATTATTATTATTATTATTATTATTTAAATTAGTTCGTCGATAGACGTATATATATGCAAATAGATGTGTTGAATTTTTTTTTTTTTTTAAATTTAAATAAATGAACATGATTAAATCCGGGGTTAATATATGCAGAATATTCTTCATCTTAGAAGAAATCTACGACTACGCTTTCTCCTTTTGTGTGTTACTAAGGGTAATAAATATTTTTTAATCAATAAACCCAGTAGTTTGAATTAAAAGCATTAGGGGATTTTTTAGGTCTAAATGGGCCTCCTAAGGAAATTATAAAATAATGGGGTAAATAGTAAAATAACATTAGATTATATCATAATTATAAATCTTCCGGGAAATCACATCCAGAATTTTAGAACCGACGCGTTTCGAACTACCAACTGTAGTGATTAGATTACATCATCAAATTTTAGAGGGAAAAAAGAAAAAACTATTTTTTCAACTCGCATTTTCAACTTATCTCCCTATTCATTTACTCAAATTTCTATCGGCAACACTCGTTGGATGCAGATTTTGATTCATACTTTCAATGGACCCTGATACTAGAAAAATGAGAAATACATGAAAAAACGTGATTGCAATCACGATTTTCATATATTTCTCATTTTTCATGTGGTAGGGATCAATCATGTTTTTTTATTGTATTTTTCATTTTTCTTGTAACAAGGTCTATCGAATGTATGAAACAAGGGTACTCCTTGAATGAGGAATTAAAATTTTCAATCAATGAGTACTTCCGCTTGAAATTTGAGTAAAAGCTTAGGGAGATAAGTTGAAAATATGAGTTGAAAAAGTAGTTTTATTATTTTATTATTTTTTAATCTTTTTATCTTTTTACTCCAAAAATAGTGAATCATCCTCGTGGTTGACGTCATCGTCTTGAATCCTATTGGTTCTTATGAATTTTATTTTGGTTGTAAATTTTTCTTAGGAGGCCCATTTTAGACCTCAAAATTCCTCTAATGAGGCACTCTGCGATGTGTGTTACGATGTCAGTCAAAATCCAATCAGAAATAAGAAATGGAAGAGCCACCAATCAGATGATGACGCTTCCATACTCTTCCACACTCAGTCATGCATAATCTCAAGAGGAGTCTGGTATGACGTGATGGCCCGGATGAAGAGGCTTTATTTGGCACCAAAATACCCCACTATACACCATTTCCAACACCATACCTCATCGAAGGTCTACGCACACACTGATGCAAGTGGCCTCATTCTGCTATTCCAATATGACGAGGTGGGAGTCCTTGAGGTTCTGGACAACATAGGTCATTGGGTCGATGCGGCACGTTGGTTATTGACGTTGGTGATCAATTGGAAGCCATAAAAAAAGACAGGTACAAGAGTGCATGGCGTCGTGTGTTGGGTATTGACAATGGCAACAGAATGTTAGCAAGATCGTTTTACAATCCATCATTTGATGGAGTCATATCTCTAGCTCCACGGCTCCTTTTTCAACTCAATGAAGGCTCAGAGTTATCGTTGTACCCAAATTTTATGTTCAGTGATTGCATGAATGTTTACACTCAACATAAATTTCTTCGCAAAGAGCCACGATTCCAAGTGGTGGAAGCCTAGCAGAGCTCAAGTAATATTTATGAATTATAATTAATTATTAGTTTTCATAAAATTAATTTTCCCTCATTTAAAATGGTTAAAACATTTGTTTGACTCTATTAAGATTATTTAAATTCATTTAAAATTGTTAGAGCATTTGTCGAAATATAATTTTATTCATAAGATTTTTTGATTTATTTATTTATTTTTTATTTATTGTAATTTAACTTTTTAGAAAATGACTTCTTTCTTTCACTTTTCTCTATAATATTTGAAATTGTAATTTTAATAAAAATCTAAATTCTATATAAAAATACTAAATTCTAAAATTCTCTCTAAATTATATACATTTAAATATTATTTATTAAAAAAATCTATATATAACAGTTTTAAATTTCGAATAAATAAAGATATATTTAATGTGTATGGAATAGATATCAAGATTTACTTTTTCCTTTGTCTATCCAATTATAATAAGCATATTTATAAATAATTTTTTTTAATTGAAAAAAAGCATTCAATTATAATAAGCATATTTATAAATAATTTTTTTTAATTGAAAAAAAACATTAGTTTTAAGTTTTAAATAAATAAACACATATTTAAAATAAGATATTTTTATTGAAAATTTAAATAGTTCAACTATTTTTTTTTAACTTTAAATAACATAGTTTTAAATTTCCGATAAATAAAGATATATTTAATGTGTATGGAATAAGTATCAAGATTTACTTTTTCCTTTGTCTATCCAATTATAATACGCATATCTATAAATAATTTTTTTATTGAAAAAGGCGTTAGTTTTATGTTTTAAATAAATAAAGACATATTTAATGTGTGGGAACAAGTATGAAGCTTTCGTTATAAGTTTTAAATAAATAGTGTGAAGTATCCAATTATAATAAGCATATCTATAAATAATTTTTTTATTGAAAAAGGTGTCAATTTTAAGTTTTAAATAAATAAAGTCATATTTAATGTGTGGGAACACGTATGAAGCTTTCGTTTTAAGTTTTAAATAAATAGTGTGAAGTAAGTATTATGATTTTATTTTTCAAGCATTATAATTTTCTTTTCCTTTTATTAAATATATAGATTAAATATTTTTCAAATTTTTCAAATTTCAAATTTATTTATATATTTAAAAAAATGAAATAAAATTTATAAAACAGCAAACTTCATCATGAATAAAAAACTTTATATTTATTAAAAATAAGTATAGGTTATTCTAAACATTTTCTAATTAATCAAATTACAATAAATAGTTAGGTGATGCACTTATTAAACAATTGTTAGTATTTCATTGTCTCTAAAAGTAAATGTTGATGTTGATTGTATCCATATTCATTGAAAATAAAGTAAACACTAAAAAAAATTAAATTTGTAATAAATTGAATATATTTTATTTATATTTTAATTTATTATTTTTACACTAAGAGGTGTATTTATTTAAATTTTTGGGTTAAATTGAA
The DNA here is from genome assembly GCA_034641835.2 of Pinus albicaulis. Lineage (NCBI taxonomy): Eukaryota > Viridiplantae > Streptophyta > Pinopsida > Pinales > Pinaceae > Pinus > Pinus albicaulis. Next base: position 699,033,542 of record CM076569.1, read on the forward strand.
GTGAATGGACAACAATAAATTTTAGGGGAATATTTTTAGTTGTAGAATTCGGGAGTGTTGTGATTGGATGAAGGAATGATATTTTGGGCATTTAAACGTTCAATAAATTCAAACGACATTAGTTCAATTCGATTTGAAAGAAGACAACAAGAGCCTGCACAATTAATAATCATGTAAGCATAGCCCAATTACTTAAATGTCAATCATAACAAAATCATGGTCAACTATAGAGATACCATAGTCGAAATATGGTCAAAATTAACCATGGTTAACCATGGTCAACCATGGTCCAACATCACATTGTGACAAAGATTGTCTCATTATGAAAATAAATCATGGTCAACCATGGTCCAACTTCATATTGTGAAAAAAGATTGTGTCAATATGAAAATCAACCATGGTCAACCATGTTTAGTTTAGGGTTTATAATACTTATCTTAGGTTTTCATATTATTGGGTCAATCATGGTCAACCATGGTCCAATTTCACATCATGACAAAGATTACCTCAATATGAAAATCAACCATGGTCAAACGTCGTCAATCATTGTCAACCATCATCAATCATGATCAACCATGGTCCAACGTCACATAGTGACAAAGATTGTCTCAATATTAAAATCAACCATGGTCAACCATGGCTAATCATGGTCAACCTTGGCTAATCATGGTTAATCATAGTCGAATGTCGTATTGTGACAAATGTTGTTGTAATATGAAAATCAATCATGGTCAACCATCGTGAACCATTGTCCAACATTGTATTGTGACAAAGATTGTCTCAATATGTAAATAAACCATGGTTAACCATGTTTATTTTAGTATTTATAATATTTATCATAGGGTTTAAATACCTTGGTTCATATTATTTATCTTAGCGTTTATCATAGAAATTTCTCGATATGAAAATCAATCATGGTCAACCATTTGTCAATCACGGTCAATGTGGTCCAACGTCACATTGTGACAAATATTGTCTCAATTTGAAAATTAGTCATGGTTTATAATATTAATGCCATGGGTTCAATATTATTCCATTAGGATTATAATACCTTAGGGTTCTAGTATTAGTCCACTGGATTTATTATTCCCTTGGGTTTATAATATAAATACCTTAGGTTTATTAATATAATGGCTCATATTCCCAGGTCATAAGGTTTATAATATTAATCCTAAGGTTTAATATAAATCCCTTGGGTTTATAATCATCATCAACCATGGTCCAATGTCCCATTGTGATAAAGATTGTCTCAATATGAAAATAAATCATGGTCAACCATTTTCAGCCATTGTCAACCATAGTCAATCATGGTTAACCATGGTCAAATGTCACATTATAACAAATATTGTCTCAATATGAAAATCAACAATGATGAAGCAGGTCAACCACGGTCCCATGTTGCATTGTGACAAATATTATCTTAATTTGAAAATAAACCATGGTCAGCCATGATTAACCATGTTTATTTTACCATTTATTATATTTATCGTAGGGTTTATATACCTTGGTTTATACTATTTATCCTAGGGTTTATCATAAGATTTTCTCAATACAAAAGTCAATCATGGTTAACCATGGTCAATCATGGTCAACATTGGTCAAACATGGTCGACCATGGTCAATTATGGTTAATCATGCTTAACCATTGTCAATCATCATCACCCATGGTTAATAATGGTCAACCATGGTTCAATTCACATTGTGACAAAGATTGTATCAATATGAAAATCAACCATGGTTAAACATGGTCAACTACGGTCCCACATCGCATTGTGACAAAGATTATTTGAATATGAAAATCAGTCATGGTAAACCATGGTCCAACATCTCATTGTGACGAATATTGTCTCAATATGAAAACTAAGCATGGCCAACCACAGTCCCACATCATATTATAACAAAGATGGTATCAATATGAAAATCAGTCATGGTTAACCAAGGTCCCACGTCACAATATGACAAATATTGTCTCAATATGAAAATTAAGCATGGTCAACCACGGTCCTAGGTCACATTATGACAAAGATTGTCTTAGTATGAAAATCAGTCATGGTTAACCATGGTCCAAAGTCACATTGTGACAAATATTGTCTTAATATGAAAACCTACCATGGTCAACCATGGTCCAACGTCACATTCTAAAACAAATTCTCTTAATCTGTCGCATGGTCTAATGTTTCATTGTGACAAAGATTGTCTCAATATGAAAATCAACCATAGTTAACCATGGTCAACCATGGTCAATAATCATGGTCACATTGTGACAATGATTGTTTCTTGGTCCAATGTCTCATTGTAACAACCATGTTCATTCATGGTTAACCATGGTCTAATGTCGCATTGTGACAAATATTGTCTCAATATGAAAATCAACCATGGTCAACAATGGTCAACCATGGTCCAACATTGCATTGTGACAAATATTGTCTCAAAATGAAAATAAATCATGGTCAACCATGGTCTAGCGTCGCATTGTGACAAATATTGTGTCAATATGAAAATCAACCATGGTAAACCTACTTCAACCATGTTAATTTTAGGGTTTATAAGATTTATATTAGAGTTTATATACCTTGGGTTTATAATATTAATCCCTTAGGTTTACTATTATTCCCTTGGGATTATAATATCAACCCCTTGGGTTTATTAATATAAGGGTTCATATTCCTAGGGTATAATATTATTCATGGGGTTTATAATAATAATCCTAGGGTTTTATATAAATCCCTTTGGTTTATAATCATGGTGGACCATTTCAACCATGGTCCAATGTCACATTGTGATAAATATACATATCAATATAAAAATCAACCATGGTCAACCATCATCAACCATGGTCAATCATGGTAAATCATGGCCATATTGTCTCAATATGAATATCAACCATTGTCACATTGTGACAAATATTGTCTCATAGTCCAACATCAGACAATGACAACCATGGTCATTCGTGGTCAACAATGGTCAACAATGGTCAACAATGGTCCAATGTTGCATTATTAAAATATTGTCTTGATATCAAAATCAACCATGCTCAGTTATTGTCAATCATGGTCAACCATGGTCCAACGTAACATTTTGACAAATATTCTGTAAATATGAAAATCAATCATGGTCAACCATGGTTCATTGTCACTTTATGACAAAGATTGTCTCAATATGAAAATAAACCATGGTCAACCATGTTTTTTTTAGGGTTTATAATATTTATCTTAAGGTTTATATACCTTCTCTTTACATTATTAATCCCTTGGGTTTAATATTATTCCATTGGGCTTTTAGTATTAATCTCTTGTGTTTATTAGTTCCTTTGGTTTATAATATCAACCATTGTCCAACATCGCATTGTGACAAATATTGTCTCAATATGAAACTCAACCATGATCAATGATGGTCAAACGTGGTACAACATCACATTGTGAAAAAGATTGCCTCAATATGAAAATTAATCATCATCAACCATGGTCCAACATCGTATTGTGAGCAAGACTCTGTCAAAATGAAAATCAACCATGGTCAAACATGTTAATTTTAGGGTTTATAATATTTATATTAGGGTTTGTATACCTTGGGTTTATAATATTAATCCCTTGGGTTTAATATTATTCCCTTGAGTTTATAATCCCTTTGGTTTTTACTATTAATCCCTTGGTTTTATTAGTAATTTAGGTTTACAATATTAATCCCTTGGGTTTATTAATATAAGGGTTCATATTCCTAGAGTATAATATTATTCACGAGTTTTATAATATTATTCCTAAGGTTTAATATCAATCCTTTAAGTTTATAATCATGGTGAACCATGATACAACATCACATTGTGACAAAGATTACATCTCAATATGAAGATCATCAATAAAAATTGTCTCAATATGAAAATCAACCATGGTCAATGATGTTTGTTTTAGGGTCTATAATATTTATCCTAGGGTTTACATATCTTGGCTGTACAATATTAATCCCTTGGGGTTAGTATTAATCCCTTAGGTTTTTAGTACTAATCCCTTGGGTTTATTAGTGCATTGAGTTTATAATATCAATCCCTTGGGTTTATTAATCAAGGGTTCATATTCCTAGGGTATAATATTACTGATAATGTTTATAATATAAATCACATGGTTTAATATAAATCCCTTGGGTTTATAATACATTTGGTTTATAATATAAATCCCTTGGGTTTATCATCCATTAGGTTTATAATATAAATTCCTTGGGTTTATTAATTATTTCGGTTTATAATAATAATAATCACTTAGATTTATAATATTAATTCCAAGGGTTTATAATATTAACAAGACCTTTGGTTATGTTATCATAATAACACTTAGAAATATTTTTTGAGTCAATTGGTCAAATTAGCTAGGGTTTTAATTTTTCTCAAAATAAAATTTCATGTACAAAGTGTCATTTGGTCATCTTCTCATTATGTAGGGTCATTTTGAATTTAAATGGGGTCAATCATAAAGGTTAAAATCCAAACTTCTATATGTGTCAGGCTTATTTGGTCATGATTGGAATTTAGACAGTTTTGCAGAAATTCGTAGCAACTCGAGTTAGGGAAATCGAGGGTTTGCTACAGAATTTCTTGACACTTCCGTAGTAGATATATCTCTTCAAACACCTATTCTGCTATGAAAGTACGTTTCTATTGTTAACATTACATTTTTTAAAATTTTTGTGGGTCAGAGTTAGACTTTACCTTTATCCATTATTCCTAAAGCATTCACACCATATAGGCTCATTCTCCATCGCTTTCATTCCACTTTAGGTTGGTATTTATGTCATAGAAAAGAGTCCATTTCTTTCATAGTTTGTTTAGCTGTCTTTAGGAGGAATTGCAGGTGTCAAGAAGGATCTATCAATGTGTTGAAGCCATGGCATAGAAAAAACAGTATAAAGGAGGCTTTGTTGTACGCTATGAACCCATGGACATGAACCTATTGAAGGAAGACCCTAATTTCATTCAATCATTTTCTAGTGTAGGACGCCTTCATTTTTTCCAAAAGTTTTAGGGTTACCATGGGGAGATTGCAAAATATTTTTCCATCAATTTCACAGGGACATAATCAAAGGTGGGCATGCTAAATTTTCTAGTATCCCCTGATACAATTTCTCGTGCTACAGAGATCCCTAGGAATGGTGAAATGTGGTTCAAGGTTAAGAAGTTTCAGCTGCTCAATTGTGATGAATTTCTCAAGGAAGAACACAAAGGGATTGACATGAACTTGCCATAAATAGCATTATTCCAAACTTGTAATGGTCATCCAGAAGTACTTTACATGTGAAGGCAGGTTAAAAATGGTTTATCAGTATCACTTCATATTTCTCTTGCATTTCACAGGTAAATAGCCTCTAGAAATTCCTTTTTAACTTTATAGAATTTTAGGGAAGATGGCTGACAAGGTTTAGGCCAAGCCTAATGCTAGAAATACCTTTGTTTCTCATCATGGTCTCATCAAAGTATTGGTTGTAGAAGAGCCCAATAGGCTTAGCAGATATTGGCTTACCTTCTTATTTTTGAGTGGTTATGAGTTAGATGTTGCCACACCTTCTAGGAAAACTCCAAAATCTCAATCAGTAACCCCTAGGGAAGAGAAGAAAATAGAGAAGGAACCTGGTATGAAGACTTCCACAAGCACTGAAAGGAGGATGACTGGAAAAGAGAGTAAAGGGAAGGGAAAGCTAACTGATATCCTAGAGGCCATTTATATTGAAGAAAGTCCATATTTTCAGCCTGTAGAAGTGAAAAAGTGTTAGTCATTAGTAGTTTTTTTCTTTCTATAGATTACTAAATTTTTATCCCAGATTTCTAGAAACAAAATTCATGAATGTTGTAAGTTCTAGAAATCTCACTACCTTCATTATCCTTAGGATAAATTTTCACTATTTTACTACTCTAGTAAGTCATGGGCAGCATACCACTCCCAGAAGACCCATCATGGGCTCAAGCTACTCATCTTCACTGTGTTTCGACACCTTTGAACTTAGCACCCAGTTTGGCCTTGCCTAACCCCTCCATTTTCCATCTATTATCACTAACCAACCTACTTTTTCCCATGTTTACCAGATATGTTAAAGCATTGATAGTCTCAAAATCCCTCTATAAGCTCTTTAGATCAGTCAAGTTCATATATTTCTATATCCTCAAATACACTCATTGATCAAGAAGCTCTTCTTTTACACTGTCAAGATCCCAAGCCTAATCTCAGTCAAGGATCAAGTCCAAGGAATTTCTCACTAGGTCACTAGGGTTTCACAAATTGTAGGGTTATTTTGAATGCTCTTAATCAATTTTTTTCATGTGCTAAGAAGGCGAAATCAAATGGGAAGGGAAGTAAGCAACTGTTTGTCCAATTTTGATAGAAAAACCTTCAAGAGATACCTCCTTGATCAAAGCACAACGTTTGCAAAAGACAGCTGCCCATCTTAGACATTTCTGCAGGAATCAATGAGATGGCCATCAGCAAAAAAAGAGGTAAGGAGAGAGACCAACTCCTCCCTAAAAGGACATTCACAAAAAAGGAGAGACAACATGCCTAAGTTCAAAGAAAATCAGGGTTTTATGACTAATTGGCTAAAAGTGTTGCCTAATAAGGAGCCAAAACCAAAACCACAAGGATAGAGGTACATTAGCACGACTGTGGATAAATTGAAGATTTATTAAAAATAGAAATGAAGATGAGAGACTTCCATGATGACAGCAGGCAGAAGTTGAAAATGATATCAGAAGGTGACTTACATAATTTGTCAAGGCAACATTGTTTCACTGCACCAAAGGGAGAAATTGTAAAAAGTATCAGTATGAGGGAGCCTAAGATTTCAAGTGTAGTCAAAGGTCTTCAAAATGGTCAAAATGAGGAAAGCATGAGGTAAAGTGTCAAAATAGAACACCAAGAAAATCATGAGTTTGTTGTTGAGTGTCTAAAGTTGTCGAGATTCCAAGAATGACAAAGGAGACTAAATAATTTGTGTCATGGCACCTGCATGAGCAAAACAGAAGTGGCCAAGAGAAGACATGGTGGACATGAATTACAGTCTTTGGAAAAATATAGATGTCATTGTAAAAAGTAGTAAGAGGAGGAAGAAAGTCATATTTTCATGTCACCCATAAAGAGATCATTTTTTGTGTGTCTAAATTCACTTACTGCAAAGGTGAAATAAGTATCAGTAAAGGGATAAAAAGATAAAAAAAAACATTAGAAAAGGTGGGTTTTTGTTTCTAAATTATTTTTCCAAAGGTATAAAAAGCCATTGTTTATCGCTCAAGCCCACTTCTCATTTGAAAAAGAGGGTGGAAGGTTTTCAAAGAAAGATTTTGGAGTTTCTAGCAAGACTTAAGCAGAAAAAACACGGTGCTACGCTCCTGAAACATAGTGCTATGCACCTCTGCGTGACCCCTGTGTAAGGTGTAACAGAGCGCTGCGCTCCTATGAAATACTGCTGCGCGTTTATTGCGTGCAGGACTGCCCGACCACTCCGCCAGGTACTGCGCACTTGCGCTACCCGCTTACAGATGTTCAGAGGGGGCCTGGAAACCTGTTCAAAGACACTCGACAGGACCAGACAGTGTGAAAACTCTGCCTGTGCTGTGTGTTTTCCCTACCATTCCACACTGCACGAAGGCCCGACAGGCCTGAGCCTTGCTCGTTTGATAGCCAACCAAAGGCCATTCAAGCCAACCTGACAGTCGTGCAGAAGACTGACCCAAATACATGTAGCTCTACCGGATTTGCGCTCTTATCCTCCGCCTGGGAGCTACGCGCAAGGCCGTTCAGGCCGACCTGAGAGCACGTGCTCGAGCCCGAGTGCTACGCTCCTGTGCTACGCATTTAGCCAGGAAGCTTTTCAAGCTGTGCAAGCCTCAAAATTTGCTCAGAGCTCCTCCATGTCTCTACTTGGCACCTCTTGAGGTTTTTTTAATATTTATTTAGATCTATTGCCCCCTTTCATACTGTTTTGAAGGGCGAACTTAGAGAGAAAGGTAAAAAACCCTAAAGGAAGAGAAAGTCTTGGTCACCATGCTAAAAAACTCTGCTAATTGAATAACACTCACCCATCTACATGATAAAGATACAATGAGACTGCTTTTCTAATCACTCATCATTTTCCTTCACTTGAAAATCACTGCCATTCTCATTATCATCTCACTTTCCCTCTCCATATCATTTCACAATTAGTTTAGGGTTTTGATTTCAAAGAAAGAGTAGAGATAAAATTTCCAGATAAGGCAGTGGTGGCAGTGGCAAGGGAGGCCAAAGGCCTAGGGGAAAATAGAGAAAGGGTGGAAAAATAAATAGGTTTGAGCCTTTGAACACCAAGGAGTTGAAAGCCTACCCTACCACAATTGCATATTTCCAAGAGGTAGGTTGTTTTGATTTCTGTGAAAGGGTACAAAGATTCCAAAGTCACCCTGAGTTGACCATAATTTTTTTCCTCAACCTCCATGACCATTAAGTGCATCTAGCTGGGGTAAATTTTGAGCTATCCACCAACACAATTGCTATGGCCATTGGAATACATTGTATGGGAGAGAAATGGTTCAAAAAGGTGAATTTGGAATTGAGTCATTTTCAACCTTTCTTAAAACCAAGATACCAAGCTGATTGCAAAACTATTTTTCCCTTTTCCCATTTGTTCGAAGGATATGCCCCTTTAATGAAAGTCATCGTGAAGTATTATACATGTGAAGGGAGGTTTTCTAGATTTTATTCCTACCATATAAGACTGCTTATGCACTTCACTAGGGACAGGCTACTAAATTTTCCCTATTACCTTTATAGAAGTATTGATAAGATGTCATACGTTGTGCAAAAGAGGCCTCCTTCACAACTAATGTAGAGTCTTTTCCACCATTCTCTTATCAAGATGATTGTGTTGCATCAATTAGAGCAATAGGGTATCCCATGGGAAGTGTTCATCGCCCATGATTTTTTCACAAATCCACAGCCTCTTCCTCTACAAAGTTTACCCTCATCATCTCATCCACCTTCCTCCATTCCTCCATCACCCCTACTAACCATGAATCATCCTCTCCACATGAATCCTCTCCCCAAAAGAATTTCCCTCCTTCAGCTTATCCTAAAGCATCAGAACAAGAAGAAAGTGATGAAGAGCAAGAGGAAAATGACAGTCAGGAAGAAAGGACAAAAGATGAAGAAAAAGAAAGTGAAAATGAAGAAAATAATGATGAGGAAGAAACAAAGGACAATGTGGAAGAAGAAACACATGATGAAGCAGAAAGTGATAATCATGAAGAAGGTAGTGAGCCAAATGAGGCAGAAAATGACAACCATGAGGAAGAAAATGATGATAAGGAGGATGATGATGAAAATCAAGAGACAAGGGCAGGTTATGAAGAAGAAGACAATTTAGAACAAGAAAGCAGTGACAAGGCAGATAATGCAAAGAGTGATGAAAACAAAGGCAGTGACCCAAACAATGAAGAGGAGGACAAAGGCAATGAACAAAATAGTGAAGATAAAGAAGAGACAAATGAATAAGGAACAGATAATGAAAAGGCAGATTCTGAAGAGAAAAGCAATGATAAAGAAAAAGAGATAGAGGAAGAATTTAATGAATATGAAAAAAATGAGCATGACAGTGGGAAAAACAATGAAGATTATGAAGAGGACAGTTTAGGAAAAAATGACAGTGCAAAAGATATTGAAGACGATGAAAATGATGAAGATGCATAAAATAGTAATGAAAACACTGACAAAGACACCTCTAACAGTGACAACACATAAAATAATGATGTCAATGATAATGTTGCAAACATAGAGGATGATGATGAAGAAGAAAACATAATGAATGATATCCCTAATAATGATAACAACAGAGACACTGGGAACCAAAAGGACATTCAAAAGGTTGATGATAGTGGCAAAGGTCATGGTAGTGATGTTAGCATGAAGGAAAATGAAAGTACCTCTCAAGAGGGCAGTCAAGAACAAAATGAGGAAGGCATAAATGTAGAGATCATTGGTGAAAGGGAAGGCAATCTTGAGGTCAGTCATGGTAAGAGCATTCTATTAAACCAATTTGAGTTTCTCCCTCTCACATATCAAAGAGGATCAAGGCAAGTGTTTGATGCCTCCAAAAGGCAAGGGACCTTGCCATCTACATCAGCTCAAAGGCTTGACAAGGGAAAAGAAAATATGAAAAAGGATAAGAAAGGTAAGGGAGGCAGGCAAACTACTCAAAAACCACAATTCATTGACCTAGATACTGATAATGAAGATGAGGAGGTGGCCACTAGACTACTACTCCAAAGCAAAGATGCAAAAATCAGGGAGTGGGAGAGGGATTTTGAGATGGCACAAGGTGTCATTCAGTATTACAAAGATGAGCACAAGTACTTCAAGAAGATAAATAGGGGACTTTCTCTCTAGAAAAAGATGACCAAGTACTATGCAATGAAAAAAAACTTGCTTGTGCCAAACTGAAGGAAGCCCTCATGGAAATTCAAGCACTAAAAGAAGAAAAATGCCAAGCTAGGCTTGGAATCTTGGCATTAGCCTCCCTACAGGTCTCCCAAAACCCATGAGGCACTCATTCACCAAATTTGGGAAAATTTTGACAAGTTTTAGGTTTTTGCGAATTTTGAGGTCAAGGGGGTAGCACGCATGGTGCTACGCTTTTTCTCAGAGCATCTTCAAGAGGAAAGGCTCACATTTTTGGAATCATCATCCCAAATGTAGCATGCTTACGAAGTTTTAGATCAATTGGAGTTGTTTTGGTCCTTCAAAAGGGTAAAAAACACCCTAATTTTCACCATTTTGCCTGCTTTTCAGGACATGTGCTGTGCCTTTACCAGCCTTGGATTTTTTTCTTTTTGAACAGGTTGAAGAGGTCAAATCAGAGAACCAAGAGTAGATCTAGAACGTATACTCAAAGGGCTTTCCAATGGGCCATCACAGAGACTTTTCCGACATCGGGAAGGCTTTCAAAACACTGATGCAAGTTGAACCAATTTTCCTGCTCCTGTGCTACGCCCTTGGCATGGAAATTCCTCCTAAAACACAGTGTTGCACCCTTAGCAGAGGGAAATTCAACAATGTACACTTGGAAAGTTTTAGGAGGCTTTCCAGACATCAAATATCATTTTATTTGCTAAAAATGTCCGAAAAGATATTTTGTTTTAGATATTTTGTGCCTTGGGCCTTGCAAGGTCTCAAGAGAAATAATGACATTTCTGATTAACCAATAGGCTTCTAGATACTCTATTAGGTTTTTCTCCTCGTTTCTTGTTAAAAGGAGCATTTAGGACTCATTGTTAATGTTGGCTTTTGATGAGTTTTGAGAGAAATACATGGTTTTTTGAGGTTGAAGATCAATATGGTGTTATGGAGCTTGTGAATGATTTTCTTTGATTGATGATGATGAAAGCTTGCTTGCAGGATCCCTGAGTTTGGTGAATGGTGATGTGTCTCTAATTTGTTCATGTTTTCTTGTTTCTCATTATTTCCATCCTTCTATGTTGCAGTAGATCAGAAAAATATAGGCTAAGAAATGTTGTTTGAGGCACCTTAGTCCTTCCTGTTACTATTGTCTTTATGTTTTCCTCTGCTGGGTTAGTTTAAGGAATTCTTAGTTGCTTCTTATATCCACCTAAGCTTGTTTGTTTCATTAATGGCTTAAGAAAGTAGTTTTCAAGTATGTTTTATGGTTACCCCTACCTATTTAATGCTATCTAAACTCTGTTTATGGAATCTCTCTTTGATGGATTACTTGCTAGTTTTAGCCAAAGAGGCCATGTTTTGATCATGCCCTTTGTTTATGCTTGATAAGTTTGCCTCAAAGTTCTTTATAGCTTGATTGATGATGTCTAAGAGTTCCTTGTTCATTTATTAATGTCATTTGTCATCTTATATGTTTTCAAACTTTCAAGGTGAAATCAGTATAGTTAGATTGGTTTTCTTGCTTTCTGTGTTTCACTAAATTGTTCATCTTGAATGTCTATTTGTTTAATTATTGTCATTGAGTTAATGGTTTGCCCTATCTCATGATTATTATCTTTTTCTTATCAGTATTTGAGACTTTCTTGTTTATGGGTATATGAAAAAGGATACTTCACTGCTCTTTTCCCTACCTTTTTCACCAACTTAATGTTCATTACACTTCACACATAACCTTAAAAATCCATTGACCACACTAGATTGGCCCTGTGATGCACTCTGACTCATTGTTGAGATATCCATGACTTTCATAGACTCCATAGCCCAATGATTTGATGACCTCTCACTCTACCTATTCTACTTGATCATTTTACCCAACCCAAACAAACAAACAAACCATAAACTTCACAACTAGCCTAAAATCAACCATCTAAAGCAAACAAGTTCACATCCTTTGCATACAATAGAGAGATCCCTCTCTGAGTCCAGGAACTAGGTCATAGCACTCCAAAGACTAGTTTCATGTTACCTTGTGCATTTGGTCTACCAATCTGCTAAATCACGGGACCCTAATACAAAGGAAGAAACTCAAAAGAAGCGCAAGAGGGCCAAGAAATTTGATTTTACACAATAAGAACCACGTTTTGTTTTCAAACCTAGGAAACATGTTGCAAGATCAATGCAACAAGCTGAAAATATGTCAGGAGTGCCTTTATAAAAAGCACATCCAACAAAGAAAAGAAAAGGCAAAGAGTTTGTACAAGAAAAAAATGAAATAGAGGTTTTACAAGAACAATTGAGAGAATCTAGACAAGAAGTTATTGACTCTAAACTACTGAGGACACTACCCTTGCACATGATGTTAAAGAACATGTATAGAAGGAACATATGGCTCTAGGAAAAGACATGAATAAATCACAGAGACAAGTAAAAGCATTAGAAACTCAAATTGAAAAGATCAAAGCTGAGCTCTTAAAGAGAAATCTCAATATTTTTGTTGAAGTAGATGTCACTACTTGAATATGGTAAAATCATTATAAGTTTTCCTATACTATGTTGAACTAATATTTTCAAGATTGTGCATAGTTAGACAGCCTATTAAGAATGATAAGGAGGCAAAATAAATCATGAAAAATAAAAAAATCAGAGATTTTATAGTTTCGTAGCAACCCCCCATAGTTAAGCTAGATATTTGCTACGAAATTGCTGTAGCTTTTAATGGAGGATAAAGAAAGTGAAAATATCAGCTAAGGGAGTTCTAATGACATAATTTTAGCTAAAGTACATTGATTAAGACTTCATAACTTATAGGAAGATCATATGGGTAGAAGAAAGGTGTTTTTTGTAATTTTCTACCAATTTTTGTTACGAAATTGTCAAAGTTTGTTTCTATGAGTTATATAGTTTTGATTGGGAATCAACAGCAAGGAAAATAGATGGGCTACAGGTCATAGGAGTTTCCACATCATCAGACAAAGGACTCCTATTTTTCAGGAAGACATGTCAGCAGGTCAACCAGGTCAGCATCCACGTGGAAAAAACACAACATCACTCCAGCATATTCAATAGTTGGTTGAATTCGATGAGGTTCACCAATATAATTTTTTTGAGCTCATAAATGATAAAAGACTCCTATTTGTATTCAAATTCCGTTAAAACAAGAAAATACCTATAAACACTCGTATGTTTTAGAAGTCAAGTAGGATTAGGTCTCTTAGGTGTTGATCGAATCTATCCGAGGTGGCAGATTTTGTAATGGATATCTCTCTCTATATATTTGTAGTTTTTTTACTCTGAATGGGTTGATTGATAATGTAAGACGACCACATTTGTAATTTTTTCTCTAGTTAATATACATTTTCAGTAATACTCTATTTTTCCACCTGAGATTCAGTTTTGGCTTTATGTTATATCTTCATGCTTTTATTATTGTTATCAGTTTCATGGCTTAATTGATTACTTGGAATTCATGTCATATTGCTCCAATTTCCTTCAATTTGATGTGTTTAGCTGTAAATGTTTTATTTTACACCAGTTAGAAGCCAAAAAGGTCTCAGATTCCATAAAGAAGTGTTGTTGTAATTGCATTTTATCTTAACTTACTCCATACCCTATGGTGGCAGTCATCACACTCTCTTTCACCTACAAAATCACACATAGAAACAGAGTTTGCCATCTGAAATTTTGAGTTTATACAAAAAAAATTATAAGTATTTTTGAGAGAGCCCTCTTAGACTGGAAGGGCTAACTTCCAGTTAAAAGTTGGTTTGAAATAGTTACTCTTGGTTGGAGGTTGACACAGCCCAGCCTGTCCTTGACAAGTGATAACAGGTTAATAATATCAATATTTATTATATTATTGATAATATCATTAATATTAACATATTATTATAATATAAAAATAATTCTTATAAATTTCCATTTTATTTGTTATAATTATTATCATAGTTATAATATAATAATAATGTAATTTATAGTTATATAACTATTATTATTGTATTATTATTATATTTATATATTTATTAATATCAATATTAATATTAATATTGAATCTACATCCATTGATGTTTACTGGCATATATCAACCATATTCATGAATATTCCACTTCAACTATCAAAGTAAGTAAAATCACAAATTTGATGTTCATATAATATATGAGCAATACGATGCTTCTGATTATAATTTAGTTAAAGTAATTCAATTGAACTCTGAGTGGGGTTTAATCTCATCAAGTCTCATGTTCAAATTTTATTGAAGAGTTTCAGGATAGAAACTATTGTTGATGAAATTAAATTATCCCAAAGGGAACCCCTACTAATGGTCACACCATCCTCACAATAGTATCTTCATGGTAATAAATTCCATACTTACGATATAGTGATATGTGCTTTAATGGTAAGTTTCGTTGGGTGAAACCAACCAAACCAACGAAATTATGGGCTCTTGATAAATCATAAGATTTGGAATTTCTGGCTTGCGGGTTGCTAGATATACTCTTCGTGTTATAAGGAAACCACTAAGGTTGATTATGGTCCTCCATGGTTCAAAAAAAAGTAGCATCTATACTTCTATCCAATAATAGCATCCTCATGGTAATAGCATTAATACTTCTTCTGTCCAATAAATGAAGAAGCTTCCCACTCTAGGTAAATTATTCTTTTATCCAATAAAAACCTTAGCTCTAGCCTTAAGTATACCTACTTACTAAACAAACTATATATATATATATATAGATATTGATTACATATTTATATAATTAAATATTTTAAGAATGTGAAATTTGAACTAAGTCAAATATATCGATTCCACAATAGATACTCATGAAAATTCATGGCTGCTGGAAGGGATTTGTTGATAGAAAAGTGATTTGTGATTACTACCCGCACGGTCGATTATGCTTTGCAAACACTTGTCGTTATAGAATCCCACCAGCACGTTGTTTTGCATCAATGTAGGTTGTAAAAACGCCATAAGCAGGAGAGAATTCATGATTCTGAATAGTATTATAACTAGCATAACCACATTTACCAATGTGGTTGATATACACCGATAGGCGTATATGAAATAGATTTACAAGCACATTTACTAATGTGGTTGATATACGCCGATAAGCTTATATCCACCACCCACCACATTAATAACTGTAAGGTGTATTTTATTAAAGAATTACCATTTATAATTATTAATAACTATATAAATAATAATAATAATAATAGTATTTTATATTTATATAATTATACTTATTAAGTTAACATTATTTTGTATATTAATATAATATTTGTTGTTACATAAAATTTTGATAATATATTAATAGTTATATTTAAAACTTTAATATAATTTACATACAACATAATAATAACATTTAGTTCTTATTAATAATATGTATTTTACCATAATAATTATTATATATTTATGAATATAATTTCCAATCTATATATATATATATATATATATATATATATTATTTAATAATAAAATATATAATAATATTAATAGTTATAACTCAAACTATAATATAATTCAAATATAACATAATAATAGTATTTTAATAATATTTATAATAAGTATATATTTCTTACCAATATCTCCAATAATTTTTATATATTTATTAATATAACTCTTAATATATTTCATATATTTACTTTAAGTAAATTAAAAACCAAGGGATTAATAAACACACAAGATTATTAATATTATTAACCGAAATGACTAATAAACCCAAGAGTTTAATATTATAAATTTCCAATCAATTAGTAAGCCCAATGGATAGATATTATAAACATAAAGGATCAACAAACCCAAGGAACCAAATTAGAAGATAAGAGATTAATAGAAAACCCTAGGACATATATTTAACACCTAATATTGGGTTTTAATAAACCCAGGGGATTATTATTAGTATAAACACAAGGGATTATTAATATTATAAACACAAGGGATCAATAAAACCAAGGGATTGTTAATATTACAAACCTAATCCATTAATATTATAAACACAAATGATTAATAAACCTAAGGAATCAATAAAAGGAGAAAAATAATATTAAAACCTAAATGATTAATAAATGATTAATAAACCAAGAAAAATAAACATAATTGACCATGACCCATTTTCATATTGAGACATCCTTTGTCGCAATGCGACATTCCACTATGTTTTATTTTTCATATTGAGAAAATAATTGTCAGATATCATTTTTGGGATTCAACTGCGTTAAGTAAGTCATTCATCTATGACCATTTCCATCAGAGGTAGTCATAACTGACTAATTTCTCATGATTTTTGAATAGTCCAATTAGCACTCATCACTAACGTTGGACCATGGTTGACCATTATTATAAACACAAGGTATTTATATTAAACCTGAGGGTTAATATTATAAAACCTATGAATCATTTATACCCTTGGAACATGAACCCTAAGATAAATAAACCTAGTGGTTTGATATTACAAACCCAAGGAAATAATAAATCCAAGGGATTAATACTAAAAAACCAAGGGTTTATAAACCCAAGGGAATAATATTAAACCTAATAGATTAATATTATAAACCTTTAAGTATATAAACCCTTAGATATATACTATAAACCGTGAAATAAACATGGTTGACCATGCTTGATTTAAACATTGAGATAATCTTTTTTCACAATGCGACTTTTCACCAAGGATTACCATGGTTGGCCATGGTTGATTTTCATATTGATACAATCTTTGCCACAATGTGACATTCGACCATGGTAGACCATGATTGACTATGGATGACGATGATTGATAATGGTTGAGCATGATTTATTTTCATATTGAGACAATAATTTTCATAATGTGACATTGGACCATGGATTAATATTAAACTATAGGGCTAATATTTAACACTTAATATTGGGATTTAATAAACACAAGGGCCTAAAAAACCCAAACGATTAATAAAGTCTAGGAATTAATGTTTTAAACTCAAAAGATTAATAAATGCAAGGGATTAAGTGATAAACCAAAGGAATTATTAATATTATAAACTTAAGCAAAAAATAAACCCAAGAGTTTAATATTATAAACACAAGGAATTAGTAAACCAAAGGCGAAAATATTTTAAACCTAAGGGATCAAAAAATGAAAGGGATCAATATTAAAAACATAAGGGATTAATAAATCCTAGGAATTAATATTTTAAACCCAAAGTATTGTTATACCCACATGAATTATAATATTATAAACCTAGGGGATCAATAAACCCCAAGGATTGTTAATATTATAAACCAAACAAGTTAATAAACTCACGGGATAGACACTAGAAACTGAAGGGATTAATATTGAACCTTAGGAATAATATTTAACCCTTAATATTAGGGTTTAATAAACCTAAGGGATTAATATTACCAACCCAAACAATTAGAAAACTCAAGGGATTAATGTTATAAACCCTATGGATCAAAAAACATTGGGAATTATTACAATTATAAAAAAAAGTGCAGTGGAATCACTTCAACCACATTGGTAAACCCAAGGGATCATTAATATATTAAACCCAACATATCAATAGTATAGATACAAATGATTAATAAACCCAAACAATTAATAAACCCAACAAACTGATATTAAAAACCCAAGCGATTAATAAACCCTAAGAATTAATATTTTGAACTCAAGGGATTATTGATATTATAAAACCAAGGAACTAGTAAACCCTAAAATAAACATAGTTGACTATGACCCATTTTTATATTGAGACAACCTTTGTCGCAATGCGACGTTCCACCATGTATGATTTTCATATTTACAAAATATTTTTCACAATGTGACGTTGGACCATGGTTGACCATTATTATAAACACAAGAGATTTATATTAAACCCAAGGTTTACTATTATAAAACCCATGAATTAATTATTCCCTTAGAATATGAACCCTTAGATCAATAAACCCAACATATTGATATTACAAACCCATGGAAATAATAAACCCAAGTGAAAACCAAGGGTTTATAAAACCAAGGGAATAATATTAAGCCTAAGATTGTAATATTATACACCCTTAGAAAAATACTATAAACTGTGAAATAAACATGGTTTACCATGCTTGATTTAAACATTGAGACAATCTTTGTCACAATGCGACGTTTGACAAAGGATGACGATGGTTGGACATGGTTTATTTCCATATTGAGACCATCTTTATCACAAAATGACATTCGACTATGGTAGCCCATGATCGATAATGGCTGATGATGATTGATAATGGTTGACCAAGGTTTATTTTCATATTGAGAAAACATTTTTCATAATGTGACATTGGACCATGGATTAATATTAATCTATAGGAATAATATTTAACCCTTAATATTGGGATTTAATAAACCCGAGGGACTAATATTACCAACCCAAAGAATTAGAAAACTCAAGGGATCAATGTTATAAACCTAATGGATCAAAAAACCCAGGGAATTATTAATATTATAAACACAATTCCTCAATAAACCCAAGGGATTTTTAATATTATAAACCCAAAAAATTTATATTATAAATACAAATTATTAATTAACCCGAAGAATAAATAAAACCAACAAACTAGTATAAAAAAACCCATGAAATTAATAAACCCTAAGAATTAATATTTTAAACTCAAGGGATTAATAAAGCCAAGGAATTATTTATATTATAAACAAAAAGAACTAATAAACCCAAGGGTTTAATATTATAAACCCAAGGAATTGGTGAACCCAAGGTATCAATATTAAAAACATAAGAGATTAATAAAGCCTAGGGATTAATATTTTAAGCACAGAGGATGGATAAACTCACATGATTATTAATATTATAAACCTAAGAAATCAATCAACCTTAGGGATTGTTAATATTATAAACCCAACGAATTAATAAACTAAAGGGATAAAAATTATAAACCTAATGGATTAATATTAAAGCCTAGGGCTAGTATTTAACCCTTAATATTATGGTCAAATAAACCCAAATGATTATTAATACTAAAAACCCAAGGGATTAATATTAGCAACCAAAAGAATTAGAAAAAAGGGATTAATATTAAACCCTAGGACTAATATTTAATGCTTCATATTGGGGTTTAATAAACCCAAGGGATTATTATTATTATTATAAACCTAAGGGATTATTAATATTATAAACACAAGGGATCAATAAACCAAAGGAATTATTAATATTATAATCCCAAGACATAAACATTGTAAATAAAAATGATTAATAAACCGAAGCAATTAAAAAACCAAAGGAATCAATAAACCCAACAAACTAATATTTAAAACCCAACAATTAATAAAGCCTAGGAATTAATATTTTAAACTCAAGGGATTAATAAACCAAGGGATTAAGTTATAAAATCATGCAACAAAACTGCATAATTATAGAATATACATGCGGACCTGTGGGTTATGGCCCACATAAACTCGGAAGCTCAAAAAAACCAGATTGTGTTATCACAACTCAGTAGCTTTAGAAAGATCACATATCGAAATCCTTAACTCATCACAACCCAGCTCCCAAACAATATCAAAGTTCGTAGAGTTTAAAATATCAAATGTCACAGCTTATAACAAATAACTTTAACGGTAAAAAATAACAATGCCGATGCAAAGCATTGTGATGACGATATCGCATCGTATCATCGCAACGGAAAGTTTATCACACTTTGGAAATTCACACATTTATGTTTACATCGTTAATCGTTAAACCATATCGCATGCGATGTGCGATATACACATGGACCTTCGCCCGACATATGGCTCCCCATCCCATCGCAACTTAAACAATTTAACTTGAGATTGCTTAACACATAAATATAAAAGTCGCTTATTGTGATGTCTACCAACCGTCTTCTGTGATATGGTCCGTCCATCGCTGGCTATCATTTCTGTGACTTGATCGTCACCGTTATTTCCACTCGCACATTGACCTCTGTCAATAGAATCATGTCTGTAATAAAACTCGTTCTAACATATTTTGATCTACAACGAAGTTCATAGGAACTTCGTTCACTATTCATATTCATACAACCTATGATTTAAAAAAAATGAAATTAAGTAAACACACAAATAATACAAAATCCATATTATTCCTGGATATACATGAATTTCATTATTTCAACGAGCTCGAATTACAGGCTATGACCACTAAGGCATGAATCACAATTTCTCTTTGAGGCTACATTGTGCTCCTCCCCTATCATACAACATAGACTTTGTTTATAAAGAAATTAAAAAGCAAGTGGATCGTATAAGATCCACGATTTCATCCCATAATCACTTAACTAATCCCTGAGACCTCTCTGTTTTAATTACTTGGCAGATTATTAAAACTAATCATATCTTCTAGATGTATCGATTCCACCTCTGAGATAACAAATTTATCATTTTAACCACATTTCATGGAAATTAGCCCCACTTTTCCAATGGTTATCCACGTTTCTCCTTCCGCAGCTTTGAATTTCAATTTTAATTTAGGGTGGTCTGATGCACCTACATCAGACTCCCGAGGTACAAAAATTTTATGACCTCCTAGTCATATGCCTTCTTGATCTCTATAACAAGTCTGCTACTTGCTATCAGTCCCAAGTCCTTTTCTTTCTCTTAGTAATTCTACCCACATCCTCTATGGAATTTCCTTCATGATATTTCCGTAACAACATTCATGAACTGCAACAAAACCTCTGAAGTAACAAGTCCTTTGTGCTACACGATACCTCACTAATATTCTCTCCTCTGAGCTCAGTCTTTTGGCATCTCTCTGGTTCTCTCCTCTGGAACCGTTTGAGCACTCCTGGCTCTAGGCTGCTACAATCTTCTCACCTTCTTCTGCCGCTACCTGCACAAAATATAAAGACGACGTGCTTACCAATATTCGACATATTTGTACCTCCTTCCTTTGCACGTAGAATATTTTTCTGCTCTGATACAAAATGATGCAGTAAAACTGCATAATTACAGAATATACGTGCATACCTGTGGGTTATGGGCCCACATAAAATCGGAATATCGAAAACAACGGATCTCTCTATCACAACTCAACAGCTTTAGAAAAATCGCGGATCGCATTCCTTAACTCATCGCAACCCAGCTCCCAAACAATATCGGATTTCGCAGATTTTACAATATCACATGTCGCGACTTATAACAAATAAATTTAACAGTAAACAATAACAATGATGATGCGAAGCATTGTGACGACGATATCGCATCATATCATCGCAACCCAAATTTTATCGCACTTCGACAATTCACACGTTTAATTTGACACCATTAACCATTAAACCATATCGCATGCGATGTGCGATATTCACATGGACCTCCGCCCAACACATGGCTCCTCATCGCATCACAACTTAAACAAATTAACTTGCAATTGCTTAACACATAAATATAAAATTCATCGATTGAGATGTGCGCCAACTGTCTTATGTGATCTAGTTCATCCATTGCTGGCTATCATTTCTGCGACTTGATCCTCACCATCGTTTCCACCCTCACACTGACCTGTGTCAAAAGAATTGCTTCTATAATAAAACTCGTTCTGCCATACTTTTATCTACAGTGAAGTTCATAGGAACTTTGTTCACTATTTATATTCATACAACCTATCATTTAACAAGACTGAAATTAAGTAAACACACAGACAATACAAAATCCAGATTATTCCTGCATATACACGAATTTCATTATTTCATTAAGCTCGAATTATAGGCTACGACCACTAAGGCCTGAATCAAAATTTCACTCTGAGGCTACATTGTGCTCCTTCCCTATCATGCAATACAGACTTCATTTATAAATAAATTAAAAAACGAGTGGATCGTCTAAGATCCACGATTTCCTCCCACAATCACTTAACTAATCCTTGAGATCTCTTTGTTTTAAT
The DNA here is from genome assembly GCA_034641835.2 of Pinus albicaulis. Taxonomy (NCBI): domain Eukaryota; kingdom Viridiplantae; phylum Streptophyta; class Pinopsida; order Pinales; family Pinaceae; genus Pinus; species Pinus albicaulis. The sequence continues at coordinate 699,055,819 of CM076569.1, forward strand.
TACATGGAAGATTATTAAAAATAATCATATCTTCCAGATGTATTGATTCTACCTCTGAGATAACAAATTTATCATTTTAACCACATTTCAGGGAAATTAGCCCCCTTTTTCAAATGTTTGTCCATGTTTCTCCTTCTGTAGCTTTGAATTTCAATTTTAATTTTGGGTGGTCCGATGCTCCTGCATCATAAACCAAAGTAAATATTAATATTATAAAGTCAAAGAATAGATAAACCCAAGTTTTTAATATTATAAAGCCAAGGAATTAGTAAATGCAAGGGAAAAATATTATAAACCTAAGGGATAAAAAAATGTAAGGGATCAATATTAAAAAGAGAAGGGATTTATATTAAACACAAGTGTTAATATTATAAAACCTATGAATTATTTTTACCCTTGGAATATGGATTCTTAGTTTAATAAACCCAACGGATTGATATTAAAAACCCAAGGAAATAATAAACCCAAGGGATTAGTACTAAAAAACAAAGGGTTTATAAATCCAAGGGAGTAATATTAAACCTAAGAGATTAATATTATAAACCCTAAGTGTATAAACCCTTAGATAAATACTATAAACCTTGAAATAAAAATGGTTGACCATGCTTGATTTAAACACTAAGACAAACTTTGTCACAACACAACGTTGGAAGAAGGATGACCATGGTTAGCCATGGATGATTTTCATATTGAGACCATATTTGTCACAATGTGACATTCGACCATGGTAGACCATGATCGACTATAGTTGTGTCGATGATTGACAATGGTTAACCATGCTTGATTTTAATATTGAGACAATATTTTTCATAATGTGACATTGGACCATGGATTAATATTAAACTATAGGATTAATATTTAACCCTTAATATTTGGATTTAATAAACCGAATGGGACTAATATTACTAACCCAAAAATTAGAAAACTGAAGGGATCAATGTTATAAACCCAATGGATCAACAAACCGAGGGAATTCTTAGTATTATAAACACAAAAAATCAATAAAATCAAGGGATTATTAATATTATAAACCCAAGAGATTAAAATTATAAATACAAATTATTAATAAACCCAAGCAATTAATAAATGTGAAGAATCAATAAACCCAACAAACTAATATAAAAACCCCAAGAAATTAATATACCCTAAGAATTAATATTTTAAACTCAATAGATTAATAAACCCAAGCAATTATTAATATTATAAACCAAAAGGACTAATAAACCCAAAGGGTTTAATACTACAAACCCAAGGAATTGGTGAACCCAAGGGATAAACATTAAAAACCTAAGGGATCAACAAGCCCAAGGGATCAATATTAAAGACACAAGAGATTAAGAAAGCTAAGGGATTAATATTTTAAACACAAAGGATTGATAAAATCACATGATTATTAATATTATAATCCCAAGCGATCAATCGACCTTAGGGGATTTTAATATTATAATCCCAACGAATTAAAAAACTAAAGGGAAATTCAATTTCACCATCATTGCAACCAAAGAAAAAACATTGAAATTAACATATATGTTTTGTTGTCTCTACATCAAAAATCTCACTACAAAAATGGACTTGAAACACTCCATCAAAATTCATTTATCAAATAGCCTCTTCCAAAACACAACCAGACCGATGACAAAAGTAACACCAATTAAAATCAACAGGGTAATGATCATGATACTTAACGCTTTCCAACGAATCCCTTATTGTTTTCCTCCCAGCCTCCTTCCGTTGCACATGCAACAAATATTTTACATTTGCTTTCATTTCTTCTAGCACACGAAGATGCTCATCAATAAAATCATTATGGAAGCCATTTTTTCTATCAAAATTGTTCCGAAGATACGAAATAAAAATTATCACTCTAGAAATATTGTCCACTACTTCATTGTAATAGATGCCTTCATTATTATCCATATCTGCATTTCAAAGGCAAAACGACAAAATCAAAATTAATACACAAACGCACGAACACCTAAGAATATACATATATAGATATATATACATAAAACATAACACCCCATTTTTATTAAAGTAAAAAAACTTTATCTTATAAACCTCATGCTATAAAATAACCTAATGCTACATGAAATAAATGATATAAAAATTTCTACAAGTATAAACCTCATTAGAAATACATACTGTACACATGAAATGAGTGATATGACCCTTATTACAATAGTCAACAAGAATCTATAATTTTGTAAACTTAATGTTTAAAATCAAATATTATTAATGTTGGTAATCCTATATTTGTATTTAAATTAATGTTAATGTTTATATCAATATTTTTATTTAATATTAAAATTAATATTTTTGTTCAATATAAATATTAACATTCAACCCATTTTTATTAATATAAAAAAACTTAATATTATAAACCTATTTTTTTATTAATATCAAAAAACATAATCTTATAAACCTCATGCTATAAAATAACCTAATGCTACATGAACCAAATGATATAAAAATCTCCACAAATATAAACCAAGTGTCATTGAACACAAATAAACCTAAATTTATTAAACCTAATATTCAATCAAAATATTTAAATCGATGTTTAATGCTAATGTTCATATTAATGTATAGACACAATATTTGTTTAATATTAATATTAAACATCATTAACATTAATTAGTATACATAGTAATTACCAATATTATTATTGGTAATTTTTTGTATGGTGGTGAAATTTTTCATTATTATTGGATATCATTGGTAATATTAATATTAATAACATTTAGCCCATAATTTTGTATTTCATGATATAATATGAATTCACAATATTAATATAAACATGAACCAATTATTAAATTGATTTTTGATGATTGGATCATATAACTGGTTGTTTATATCTTAATGGTTCATTATAAACAAAATAACAATAGCCACTTAAAAAAAAGAAAAGTAAATTGAACAACATGAAAAACGATGTAACAACTTTCTTAGATATTACTATCAATATGATGAATGTATGCATCTCATTAATATATGAAAATAATTACTATATTAAAAGTAAACAAAGAGGACAATAAAATAGCAATTCAAAAAACATTCTATAAATAGGTGACAATATTATTAGTTTCATGTCATAGTGATATGGACTTCAATCTTGATTTTTAATGATTGGGTCATATAATTGGTTGTTTATGTTTGAATGGTTCATTGTAAATAAAAGGACAATAGCCACTTCAAAAAAAAAAAAGGTAAATTGAACAACATGAAAAACGATGTAAACAAATTTCTCAAATACTACTATGAATATGATGAATTTATTCATCTCATTAATATATGAAAATCATTATTATATAAAAGTAAATAAAGAGGACAATAAAATAAATCTTAAAAAAATTCTATAAATAGGTCACAATATCATTAGTTTCATTTCATAGCGATATGGAATTCAATCGCTCATCTTCTTTCTTCCTAATTGTAACATATGCACTATCTTTCATCTTGGCATAACATTGAAAAGAGAAAGGTGATGCAATGTGTAAACGATCTATTGATTTCACTCTTGATATGGTTGTGAAGGTTAGGCCTTGCTGCTCTTTATTTCTGATATCAATTGATGCTCATTCTAAATTCAATCCCTCTGACTTGTGGATTGTAAGAGCCCATGCCATGTTTAAAGGATTTTGTTTTCAATTTCCTCTTATCATTGGTGTGATAGGTGCAATGTTTGGACTGTTTGGATCAAATGGAACACCAACATACTTATCAAAAACAATAGTTATGAACATTGGAAGCTGAGGTGGCTTAGGGGTAGGCGTATAGAATATATCCTTCACATAACCAAGTGCACCATTCACCAAGCTAGCTTGAACCCATAAATAACATGTCAACATAACACATTGACCATGACACAATAAAACTTCACAGTCCAATTGATCATCATAAGAACAAATAATTTTTGAACGCCTTGAATTCTCAACAATACATTGTGCAATTGGAGAAATTAATGATTTTACCATATGCTTGTTATGGAAGGAGACCAAATTATTTGTTGGAAACATGTGAATTGATGCATTAAATAAATCCCTTTCTCTACGATGCAACCTCATGTCATCCCGTGACATAAGAAACTCCCAATCTTCAAGAACACATTATGCATTTCTTATGTTATTGAGGACTCTACGAAAATAAGAAATTTTCTCATTATTCCCTTGCTGGCAAAAGGTTATGTCAAGGGTGAAAAAAACATTGATTTTTTTCCACAAAAATTTCCCTATTGTATTACCTGCGTAGAATGCCTTATCTCTCATAGGAGGTAGCTAGCCAAGGTCACCCATAAGGATGATGGACCTTCCACCAAAAGGACAATTATTTTTCTCTAGAAATGCTTCTCTTAATCGAGAATATTTTTGCATGAATAAACTTCATCCTAGAAGTTCATTTCATCAATCAATATATATCAGATATGCCTCATTTTGTCTTGGAATATCGCCAGCGATTTCCCTTGTAGTGGTTGCATATATTTAATTGTAATTTTTAGAGCCGAGTGTATTGTTTTTGCATGTATATTAAAAGAAGTTATTCCTTTTTGGGGAAAGAAGAAGAAAATGATTTCTTCCATTAATTGAAAAATTAGAAAGAGCTTCAAATATAAAATGGATAAGGAAAGACTTCTGAGTGCCTGCAGTGCCCTGAACAATCATAAGAAGAGATTCACAAATCTCATATTCAACAAAGTGCCTTAAAACAATTTCAAAACAAATTCATTTTTTTTCTGCCAATGAATGTGGATATGCAAATGTTCTATTTGAAAGGTCAACAAATATCACCACTTGATTTTCCATTTGTTATAAAATTAATAGCTTCTTCTAAAACATCATCAGAAATATTTGTACTTTTCCAATCAAAGGATACATCAAAGTCCCTTCGACCAAGGGTGTGAACATTAGAAACATTCACATCATTTGGTGGAACCAAGCAATGGAAAATATGTCATTATTGAAAATCATCTTCAAGATTCATTTCCTGGTTAGAAAAATCATCATCTTCTTCATCTTCAATATTGTTGACAATTGATGGATTTAGATCTACATGCCATGCTCAATATCAGAAATTATTCTAATTATCAATAATAATTTCAGCTGAAAGCCCAATTTTCGCATGAATGTCACGAAATGGCTTGTACAAGAGAAATTATGTCCAACAAAAGGTTTCAAATTCGTCTAAAGCATCACTAGGAATAGAATAAAACTATGGCCAAACCCTAAAAATAACATGAACATCTCTAGGATTCAGCAGATTTTGTTTATGCTTGCTATCAAATGTCCAAGATCTTGTTGTTTCTATCAAATAACGATGTTCAAGGAAAAAATGTCTCTTCTGATATTGTTGAATAGAAGTATTCTCACATGAACCTTGCACGCCATCCCTTGAGATTTTCTAGAAAACCTTTCTTCCAACATTTAAGGAATCAAATTTCCGACTACAAACTACAATAGGTAGCTTAAGCAACATATGGTATGTTTCTTATGCTCTAATGTCATGATCAACAATCATTTCTGCAACAAAACTTCTGTATACACATAAAGCATGATCCTCAGATCCAATAGAATTTGAAATTCTAGTTAACATGTGATGATAAATTTCAAGCCTTTTTTATGCTTTTGATGCATACTTAGCAATATATTTCAAGACAACATACCGAGAAAACACTGGTTGGAAATCAACATTTGCATGCCACATTGTTAGAAGTTCAGTGTTATGTACATTGGGCTTATCATCATTTCTTTCCGGCTCATATTTTTTTCTTCTTTGATCCTTTATGAACAATCTAGATTCATCACAAATATCCCATGAATAATTGTACCGACATGTGAGAATAGTGCCCCTTTTGCACAAAGAAGAATCTAAACTACACTTTGTGTGCCTTTGGACACAGTTTAACAATTCTTTATAATCATTATGAGGATTGCAAGATAAAAAATGATTAATATTCAATAGGAAAGGGTCATCATTGAGGCTTCATGGAACCATTATGTTGCAATGATGTATGTCATGTGGATTCCATGCAGTTACATACTTGTAAAAGAATCCCTTTGAAATTTTTACATCATAAGCATTTGACCAATCAATTATTTCCATGTCAGGAGTGCCTTGCAACTATAGGAAACCATGGTTATGTGTTGAACCTCTACGTTGCTGCTCATATTTGAAGAAAATGAAGATATAGTTACTACAAACAATATAAATAGAATCATAATAAACAATTGACAAAGTATAGAAAATAAATTCAACAACACAAACCTGTACCAAAAGAATTTTACCAATCAAGCCTTTCCATGTTAGGAGCACCTTGCAACAATAGGAAACCATGGATATTTGTTGAACCTATATGTTTCGACTCATATCTGAAGAAAATTAATATATAGTTACTATAAAAAATATAATTAGAACCATAATAAATAATTGACAATGAATATAAAATAAATTCAACAACACAAACCTATACCATAATTCTTTAGCTTTAAGATATTTTTGGATAACTTTCTTTCGAAATATATTGAATCTATGGTGCATAAATGTGGCAAAAATATGAGGGAACTGGATAACATTCTCGATTTTCATACAATTCTCATTTAAAGAACGATAATGTGAATGTATGGGCATGAGGTTATGCAACTATGGAAACTTTGTGTCAGTTTCACTCAAAGTAAAAAATAAATATGGAAATCTCAACTGAGTAATCATGTCAGTCAATTTAGCCTGACACTTATGAGGGAAGAACCAAACTACATAAGATGCTCAACCAACTTATTATCTGGTAAATTATAAAGTTGGTGACGCAACTCGTCAATTGTTGTAGATGAGTTATCATGTAAATGTTTCTTTAAAAAAAGTAAAATAGTTGCTTGGCTCTGATGCTACATTATCATGTTCAAAAGGTAATATCTAAAGCAAGGATGGCTTCCAAATCTCTAGTCATAGTATCTAAGAAGATGCAATGCATACCCATGAAGTCCAACACTACAAAGACATGGTTGCAACCAATCAACATCACTCGTGGGGAAAAATGTGTGGAATTACATATCTAATAACCCCTCTATATTTTATTCACTAACTTGAGAGGATACAATATTGGGCCAATTAATTTCTTGAACATGTGAAGAATCAACATTATCTAGGAATGATCTAATTTCTTCCACTTCTCTCCGCTAATTTGGTAGGAGAGAAGCAAAAGAAGAAGGATGAGAGGGAAAATGATCATTAGGAAACCCTTCATTTAGTTTCATTGATCTTAGATTCTCCAATATCACAATAAACAAATTTAAGCTTGGATGAGACATTTGTTGATATTTCGGGAAGATAATTCACTAAATCATAGTCAGTTACATCATTTCGATAATATTGATCATGTTGGAATTTGGAAAGTAATGCAACCATCACTCAAGATCTTTTGACATAACATTAATAATATTTATACTAAGTGAGATGTCTCCTCACAATTAGAAAGTCAAGATATTTAACATGTTGAGGAAGACTTTGTACAATTGTATAAATATCTTGAGGAAATCTAATTGTGTGGCTGCTATACTTATATTTCCCACCTCGAGCATGTGTGATTGGAAAAATAGGATTGTCACAATCTATAAGAATTTATTTAAATTGAGTAAGAAATCTTTAAATATGAGGTTTCTCACTAGGATCCAGGTTATTATACTGACAAAAACTATGCACACCTCTTTCATTCTTACATCGTATGAAAACAGGTCCTTCATAATCTCTCAATTCTAGGATATGATTCTTGGAAAATGTTGCACATTTGGACAACTGACAAGCTATCTATCTTTGCATGAAATATTTTATGCACCGAAATAATGTTTTCATCAAAATGAATATGATTTCTATCAATCAGACCATTTCAAGGACCATTTGGAACAGTAAAATTTCTTATGAAACGTACTTCATCTTGAGGAACATGAGAAGTCCTTCCCAAATTTGAAACACGAAGAATGGATTTATGATAGGGCCTTTCCAAATTTATGTTCTGCATTTCTTGAATGTGAGAGGATGAAAATGTGTCTTTGTCATAAAACCTTATAAAATTCAATGCCAAAATAATCATAAATCAAAAAATAAAAAAGAATGAAATGCATTCAACATTTAAATTTGTTTGGAGATGTGGATGAAGGCTATGAGATGGTTCTTCTTCACTTCGAACATCAATGGATGGAACATTCAGGGAATTAATTTTTGTGCCACTATTCAGATGACTTGTTTCCTATTCAAGGAAAATACAATACATAACAAAATTAAATTTCCAACAAAATAAATATTCAAAAATGGAAAACAAACCAAATACATTGAAATTTTACATTAGTTTGACAATTTGATGTTTTTGATTCCATTTCTCCAACATGATCAAATGAAATCGTGTTTTTTCGATAAAAGGTTATAAAATACAATGTCCAACTTTAAAAAAAAAAAAAATAGATGAGAAAAAAATCAAATGCATTGAAAGTTTAGATTTCTTTGGATATGTGGAAGAACACTATGAGATGGTTCCACTTCACTTCTAACATGAGTAGATGGACCATATAGGAAGTTAATTTGTATGCCTCTATTAAAATGAGGTATCTCCTATTCGAGGAAAATAAACACATTATAAAATTCATTGTCCAACCAAGCAAAAATGAAAAAAATGAAAAAAAAATCAAATACATTCAACATTTACATTAGTTTGGAAATTTGATTGTCTAAGAGAATGCACAGAAAGGTTTTTACTTGCTTCATCTTCACTTCTGGGATTAGTATATGGAACACATGGGGAGTTTATTTATAAACCTCTATTAAAACAAGTTTTATCCTGTTTCAAGAGAAGAAAATACCTTATAAGTAAAGGAAAAATAATTGTAAATAGAGGAATGTAATGAAACAACCAGTATTGTAGCGAAAATGAAAATAGCATTTGGATACCTCCATTATTCCACGTGAAATGCTATCTGGGATGGTTGATTCTCTGGGAGGGACAACATTACTTTGATAAGGGGGATTGGAGTATCCAATGTTTCGAGTGACTGACTCCAAATTATCAAAAAAATGGCCAAGTACACTATAATCCAAATTATCACATAAAATAACATCACTTCCTCCACCATGGATGTTTTTCAACCTTTGGGCTTGCTAAGAACTGTTATGTGTAGATACAAAAGAGTTAGGGTGAACATTTGCATCCACGTTATCGACATGATGATCTTCCAGATTGCAAGATGTTTCCCCAATATTGTGAACATTATTGAGAAATTGGAAAAACATTTTGCAAACCAGTTTCATTAGTTTTTATATTATGTTTAGCTCTTCTTTGCTCATTTATTTCATCCCTATTTTTTTAATACCGTAAATGACGACTTTCGTTAGACTTGTCACGTGATCCTCGTGACAGATTTCATTTTCTTATATGCTTACTTGTGCCTTCAGATGGAATGTCTACAACGAATAATAAAATATTTATAATACAACCACAAACATGGAATAATAACATATTTACCATATAAACTAACATAGAAGCATGAAAAAGGCACACACATTTTTTTTCTTTTGGTGCCATATAAAAGATATTGAAAGTGTATATGGTCTTTTGGAAACCATATAATACTATAAAGATATATAAGCATTTTTTCTAACCATATAATGTAATTCAAAAATATTTTTTTGTGCCATAACTAATGTACAAAATAAAACAAAAATTCCTGAATTTATTTCTTCCATATTAAAAACATATAGGGAAACCCATAAAATTGGAACAAAATACTATAACAAATATATAACTTGGAATTATATCTAAATATTTGGAACTATATATTATTAAGATACAAATGTAAATATTAAAATGTGCACAAAAATATAACATGTCTGAGAACGATTGAGAACAAAGTAATAGAAATAACAAGTATAACATAATTCATAGTAATTATAATTATACATAAAAGTAAAAATGCAAAACATCCAACACTTTTACTTCTAATTAGGAAAATTTAAGAGCTCATTGCCTTAATGAAGAATATCTTCTCTATTTCTTAGTAAACACCAACAGTGTGAATGGTGAGTGAGTAATCTCAGATCAAAACGTTCGTTATGATAGAAATTGGTCTATGAACTATGGAAAATATAACATAGGATTCGAGCATGAGATGTATATATATATTTTTATCAACAAATATGGGCCTCTTTCTATTAACTATTTATATGTTTACATACAATGATCTGTTGGCACTCCGAAAACCAGAACAATGTCCAAAATTTCAAAAACTTCTCCGCCCATATCAGGAAACCATAGGAAAGTCTAGTCTAATGGCCCCTAACAAAGGTAGTAGGGCCAGAACTTCTGCTTGTAACTAGCTAGACCTACTAAGACTTCAGAAAATAGACATTACGGGGCTGAAATCACAGAGATAAATGATCATAACAAAAAAAGGAAGCCAAGGCACCTTATCAGTCTCGGTCCTGGTCATCCCCTCCTGGCTTGTTCGACTCTTTCTTGGTCTCGTCTTCTTCTTCTTCTTCTCCATCCACGTCATCTTCCATCGAGAGATAATTTTCAGGCCGCAGAATGTCAAGGTATCTGGCTATGAGCCTGGTATCCTGAAACTTTCCAAGGATTTTTTCCATTACTTGCCTGATGTTGCTGATGTTTTCCCCGATCTCTTGCCCAATTCGCCTCCTCTCCCGGATTAGACAGCCCAGGAGGATCCTTAACACCCGAACCGATTTCACCTCGACTCCCCTCCCATACTCTCTACACAGAGACTTAACCAGGCCCACCTCCAATTTTTAAATGGTGTAGGCATCCTTATCGTCATTCTCAGCGAAGAACAAAGCCTCCCAATCTAGTCTTCCTCCCCATTTCATCGACTGAGAATAATGCGTGTTTTTTCCACCCCCAGTGTCCTCTTCTCTTCCACTCCTTGTTCCTCGACCCACTCTCTAGTGGCCTAGAAGAGGGTAGACCTCTATCCTCTCTTCCTGATGTGAGTATCAACGGATCTCCTCCACAACCTCCATCGTCACTCCACCACCTTTCTGTTTGAGCACCCTGTTGCACCAGAATTCAACAATTCTGCCCTTGCCCTTATGCGACCATATAAATCCTTCGTGTTCTCCCCAATCTTCTGAGTTTCCTTCCCTCCATCTTCCTACAATAATTACTATGCTCGCACGTGGAGTGGGACATATGTGATGCCTTGTCCCCTCGGGATCCTGCATCCCCACTGCCTCCGCCTCCATTTTTCCGTTTTTCCTAATGATGATTACCATCACCGTCCTTCCCCCTGCTTAACCTGTCCTCCCCATGCATGCCTGCAGCCACGTCACCGATGTTGTGCCTCCACCGGGTGTTCAACCTCATGGTGAGCACGTGACACCCCTCCTGCCTTCCGTGTGACATAATCACCGACATCCAATGATGAGGTGTATATATTTAGGTGAAAATAAATTTATAATGATTCTACCATTATTGTGTGGGTATTTTATTTCATTAGTAATGAATCCATGAAGTTGGCATGTCGTGTTATATGAAATCAACATAGAATTTTTTCATAAATATGATATTCATGAAATATCATAATGATTTCATTATCTAGTTTAAAACAACCTCAATCTACGAGCGATGAAATATTCATCGTAATATTTATTTCTCTATGACTATTATTATTTCAATGTTATTTTACGAATCACAAAAGTCAATTGCCACATAGATAAGTGTTTGCCACGATTTCAGAGCTGATAGGATGAAAGTTTTAGCAAAAATTGTGTTTTCAATGATCTCAAGCTTTTGTGATTGCAACCTTTTCATTTTTCTTACCAAGAATGTGAGGGACATGCATTCCAGAATATCGCCTAAACCACTGTTCAAAATTGTTGGATATTCAAACTTTAGCTTCTCATGCCTTTCAACGTCATAATATAAATATATAAATATTTTATTGAAATATACATGTCAATGATACTTTTACAGTTTGATATAAGATGCATAATTAGATTGGAGTGATTAGAATTTTAATTTAATTATTATTTGTATTGAAAAATGAGTAGTGGTCATAAATTAAAGTTGTGATTTATTTCATTTTTCTATTTTTATTTAAATTAATTAATTATGATTTTTGAAAATGTGATAATCACAAGTCATGGGATTGTAACAAAATTTATTTACAAATTATATGATTCTCATAGTTAAGAATATTGTTATCCGTTTTTTTTTTAAAATGTGTATATGCTTAAGTTATTTAAACTATTTTTATAATTAATAATAATAATAATAATTTAAAATAAAATTATTATTTAGTTAATTTTTATGTTTTTCTAAATATTCTGTCATGAAGTAAGTGTCTTGATATCTATTAGCATTTACCAACTATTTAATGTATATGCCTACACTAGTTCCTACCTTAATCAACATAAAATTTGCACACAATATTTGAAAATAAATAATAATAATAAAATAATATTTTAATATGAAATGAATTATATACCATTTCTTTTTTAAAATACAATACTGGAATATTTATAATTATTGTATCAATGAACATTGACTTTACATATATAATTCCTATATTAATCAATATTGACTTTACATATAACATTTTACAATAAAATTAATAAAAAAAATATTTTGATGTTTTTCATAAATAAATTATTTCAATATAGACTTTTGTCTAATTATTTTACTATCATCTCACCAAAAATCATATTAAAAAAGTCTAATTAAATAATACAAAATATAGAACGATTACATTACATCATATCATTATTAGTCCTTGCCAACAATTGATTTTTCTATTAATTATTATTAATTCAGATTCATCCACCAATATGCTCATAACTTGTTAAACTGAGCCATGACATCGTGCTATAATATGTCACCCCTACCACTACCACCACTAAAAGCCTTGCCACGACCTCCACCATGGCCAAAAGTGCTTCTTACCTCCACTAGGCTTTCATGACCTCCACCACCACTACAGTAATTGCCTCTAGTTATGGTTGACAATTTCTCCAATTCTTCTCTATATCCAGATAAATCAGTTCAATATCTTCAATCAGCAAGTCATGGCCACCATCCATGTGCACAATAACTGAGACTGTCTTCATGGCTAATATATTATAACTCTAATAAATACCAAGGCATAATAATATTGGAACCTAAGGTATATATAAAAATTTGGTTTGTATTGTTAGCACAGTTCTTTGGTGAGTCATGATTCCATTTTAAATTTTCTTTTTTTAGGATTAGACTTTAAAAATTTCAAAAAAAAATTTGGTCACCACCGAAATTTCTGGTAGCACCTATTTTAGCATTTTCGGTCATTCTGTTTTAATTCTGTTTTTGTCTATTTTTCTTTTAATCCGATGCTACCAGAAATTCTTGTAACTTCCCCTGTTTTTAAACAAGAAAAAGAAAAAGTGCATCCGCTTTGTTTCAAGCCATGTTTTCATGTTTTAAATACGTTTTAAATCATGTTATTATGATTTAAACCACGTGATAGGATATTTTTGTGGTGAGTTAAGTTAAGTTTAAGTCGTGGTATACGTGTAGTGTCTAGGTGTCAATCCGCAATAACCAAATCCAGCCATTGATCACATCCTCTCTGTCAGCTAAGTTGGTCTGTTTTCATGTCAAGGTACGTAATTTTCGAATGGAAAGATCGTGGATCCGCAGGTTTAATGCAGTGACTGTTTGGATGTTTACGCATATAAATTGTCGGAAATTTAGGCCAATAAACCAACATGCAGTGGAGGTGACTTCCAATCGTAGATCCGATTATTTCAAGCCACCTATAGCATGATATCTGAAGTTACGCAGCCAATTGAAGACTATGATGGCTATCACATGGTGCATACTACAGTTAAGGATATTTTCCATCATGAAAATCTACTGCATGGGAGTATGAATCAACGTTGCTATTTTTAAACCACCAAAAAAGAAGGAACAATATGAGTTGTGAGCCTAGCTGTTGGAGAACGTGTTTTCTAGAGTTGCAGTTTGAGGAGCAGTCTAGATTTCAGACAGGATTTCAAAGGAAGACATAAGCAACACTTGTTAGGTAAGCTCTTCTAGCTCTACAACCTATCAATTTTCAGAGACAAAGTTATTAATTTATGAATATGACTAAAAGAGGAGGGAAGATAAAGCGAATTGAACCACAGAGTGCTGACCTATTGGATGAAAATTCGAAGGTGAGTGGATTTTTTGTTCAAGAAGGGTGGTATTCTTTGTGCACCAGATTGGGACGCTCTCAGTTAGGAGTAGTCGAAGAGTTTACAAACTCATTCAATGGACACTAAGCCGCAGTCTATGGTATTACATTGCAGGTTTCAACATATCCAATTGCTGAGGCATTCAACCTTCCATAGGAAGGAGAAAGGTGGTTTAAAGGTCAAGTTATCACTGGAGGTGACCTCAAAAGTTTCCTCAAGGATGGAAACAGAGATCCAAACTGGGCCAAAGGAATTCCTAGCAGCTACCTCAAAAATTAATGGGCATAAGCTATTAAACTCATCAGGAATTACCTCACTTGTGAAAGGATGTATACAGTAGTGTTTCTTTATCATATGAGATTTCTTTTTCATGTTGCAAGTATGAAGACCCTCAACTTGCCATACTTTTTGTTAAAGAGTCTGACAAAGATGTCAGCAAGGATTCAAACTCACACTGCTGCTTCAGAATACAGATTAAATCATCCAACTCTCGTCAAGGTGTTAGTTAAAGAAGAGTTAAAGAAAATAAATCAGACATGGGAACATTTCTTGTTTTATAGCGCATGCCAACCTGCACCTACACCTCCATCCTCGGAACAACACCCCCAGCCTGCAAAAAGAACCAAGAGGAAGGTTAAAAAGGAGAATATCCATAAAGCCAAGAGTAGAAAATAAAATATTTCTTCAGTCAAGGCTGAGAGAAAGTTGGAGAAAGGAGAGAGCTCCTCGGTTAATAAACCCAAGTCTATGAAAATGCCACCCCCCATTCCTCCTTTTCCTAATGTCTACACTAGAGCTTGAAGATGAAGGTCTGTAACTGCAGAGAAATCTAAAGCACAAATGCTACCAGAAATTCTAGAAGCAGACATTCAACAGAAGATTCAGAAATAATATCAACCCAAAAAGTCTGATTAAGAACTCCTTAAATATGCGGGGTATGAGATCAGTAGTAAGAAGAAGAAAGAGGAATCCAAACCTATTGCTGGTACCATAAAAATAGATACTTGAGACAACAATGAGTTCAGGCTTAAGTCCAAGGCTTTACACAATCCAAGCTTATTGATAGTGGTCATTGATATAGAAGAAAAATCTGAAAGGTTACAGACAAAGGAATATAATAAGAAAGATAAAATAAAATCCCTTCAGAGCAGCACTCAAAACCCTCAAAAAGAAGAAAGATCCAAAAAATTTCTAAGGAGGAGAAGGCCATTGCCAAGGAAGTAGCCACAAGAACAACCAGATCAAGATCAGCTGTTGACAGCAAGACAGACCTGGACAAGCTTGCTGAAGCTGCAGCCCACATGGAAGGAAGGTAAAAATGTTTTCTCATAAAGCACCTTTTTCCTTACTAAGTACAATTTGAACAGCAACTCAGATGTTAAAGAATATAAGTCTCCACAGGTTTACAGTATTTTTTGTGCATTTTTGAAAAATAAATAGAGTGCTACGAGAAATTCTGGTAGCATTCTAGTTTTTGCGCAGTTACATGTTTTTACCATAATTTATGGTAGCACCTGTATTAACTGATTTTGACACTTGTCAGAAAGAATTCTAAGCCAGTTAAGGAAAAATACAACCAAATGGATATAAAAAGTGATGGTTAAAAGTGGTTATGAGATTGTTGGAGGTCATATTAGATGAATATACATGGTTATTTAAAGACCAAAAACATAAGGAGACAAATCAGCAGAAAGAGGGGCAGCATGACAGCACACACAACAGTTCAATCCATATTTCTTCTCTTCTTTCTTCTACATCTTTCCTTTCAGTTATATTTCAATGGGATATGGTTGTAATGTCCTATGACACCTATGTAATGTTCGGAGTAGTGGTTCCTTATTTTTAGAAGAGATGGAGTTGGTGCCTCTCTTTCTATATATACCATTTGTAAATACTATTTACGAGTTGGATGTTGGTCTACCTAAAGACTGAATATAATAAAGAAAAGCCTTTTTTACTTCATGCCGTAGGATTTTGTGACTCAAGAACCATATAATGTATGGTGTGTCTTCGTTCTTTTTAAATTTCTTCTAATTATGAGCTGCAACATCTAGTAAGGTGTGAGTGAGAAACTGTTAAAGGATTTAACAGTAAATTATCTACTTTCATCTTCCTGCAAATAATATATGTGTCGTAGAACATGTTAGTGAATATTTCATAAAGGATTTTTGAAATACTTTATGCATGAAATCTACTTTCTAAATGTTGTTTACTTTGCATAAACAAATTTTGTGTAAAGAGCAATTATTATAGCTGTGTGACTGATTTAGGATATGAATATTTCCTAGACTAGGTACCAGTTAAATATATCCTCTCATTTGTTACACTCTTCTCCCTATACTAGAAATTTACCCATACAATTTATATTTGCCACAACTTGCCAAATGCATGAAAATTTTAAATAATATAAAAATCATTTCACATTATTTGAGAAGCCATCCCACCACTCAAAAAACCTTTAAAATTTGAAATAAACTATGATGCGTGAGCTTACTCCTTCTGCCAAAAATTGAAAACAAACCAAATACGTTGAACATTTACATTAGTTTGACAATTTGATGTTTTTGATTCCGTTTCTCCAACGTGATCAAATGAAATCATGTTTTTCCATAAAAGGTTATAAAATACAGTGTCCAACTTAGAAAAAAATCAAATGCATTGAACGTTTACATTTGTTTGGAGATGTGGATGAATGCTATGAGATGGTTCCTCTTCACTTCTAACATCAATAGATGGAACATATAGGAATTTAATTTTTATGGCTCTATTAAAATGAGGTATCTCCTGTTCTAATAAAATAAACACATAATAAAAATCAATGTCCAACTAAGTAAAAATGAAAAAAAAAAAATCAAATACATTCAACATTTACATTAGTTTGGAAATTTTATTGTCCAAGAGAATGCACAGAAATGTTTTGACATGCTTCATCTTCACTTCTAGTATTAGTAGATGGAACACATCGGGATTTTATTTCTACACCTCTATTAAAACGAGTTGTATCATGTTTCAAGAGAAGAAAATACCTTATAAGTAAAGGAAAAATAATTACAAATAGAGGAATATAATAAAACAACCAGTATTACAGCGAAAATAAAAATATCATTTGGATACCTCCATTGTTCCACGTGAAACGCTATCTGGGATGGATGATTCTCTTGGAGGAACATCATTACTTTGATAATAGGGATTTGAAGATCCAATGTTTCAAGCGTCTGACTCCAAATTATCAAAAAAATGGCCAAGTAAACTATCATCCAAATGATCACATAAAGCAACATCATTTCCTCCACCATGGATGTTTTTCAACCTTTGGCCTTGCTCAAAACTTGCATTTGTAGATACAAAAGGGTTAGGGTGAACATTTTCATCCACATTATCGACATGATGATCTTCCCGATTGCAAGATGTTTTCCCAATATTGTGAATATTGTTGAATGAGCATTGACCATGAAAACTATCTTGATCGGGAACACATTCTGAGAATGATCTATCAATAGGAAATGTTCTTTCCATTATATCATCCATACTACAATACTTATGAGAAATTGGAAAAACATTTTGAAAAGTGGTTTCATTGGTTTTTATATTATATGTAGCTCTTCTATGCTTATTTATTTCATCCCTATTTTGTTGATACCATAAATGACGACTTTCGTTACACCTGTCACGTGATCCCCGTGATAGATTTCATTTTCTTGTATGCTTACTTATTCCTTCAAATCACATGTCTACAACGAATAATACAATATTTATAATACAACCATAAACATGGAATAATAACATATTTACCATAGAAACAAAAATAAAAACATGAAAAAGGCACACAGTTTTTTTCTTTTGCAGCCATATAAAAACATTGAAAGTGTATATGGTCTTTTGGAAACGATATAACCCTATAAAAATATATAAGCATTTTTTCAAACCATATAACATAATTCAAAAATATTTTATTGTGTTATAACTAATTTACAAAATAAAAGAAAAAATGGCTAAATTTCTTTCTTCCATATTAAAAATATATAAAGAAACCCATAAAATTGGAACACAATACTATAACAATTATATAACTTGAAAATATATCTGAATATATGGAATTATATATTATTAAGATACAAATTTAAATATTAAAATGTGCACATAAATATAACATGTTTGAGAACCATTCAGAACAAAGTAATTGAAATAACAAGTATAACTTAATTCATAGTAATTATAATTACACATAAAAATAAAAATGCAGAACATCCAACACTTTTACATCTAATTACATCTAATTAGGAAAACTTAAGAGGTCATTGCCTTAGTGAAGAAGATCTTCTTTATTTCTTAATAAACACCAACCGTGTGAATGGTGAGTGAGAAATCTCAGATCAAAACGCTCGTTATGACAGCAATTGGTCTATGAAGTATGGAGAATATAACATAGGATTCGAGTATGAGCTGTATATATTCTAGGTGCAAATAAATTTACAATGAGTTTACCATTGCCGTGTGGCTCCTTTATTAGTCCCACTGCCCCTTGCAGCTGGGAGACTATTGTAATCAATTTTTTTTCGATTTGATTAATTTGGAAAGAAACAAAGTTTGCAAATCAAGTAATTAGCCTAAAGTCTTAAAGTTATATTTTTATAAAGTGTTTTTTTTACAACCAATAAGAAAATTCCCACCACTATTCCAACCACTTAGAAATTTAAAGAACTTATTTGGCCTCATATCGAGGCAAGATGCGAGAAAAAACTTAGAATAGGTTTCGATTCATTTGGAATGTTTTCATGAAATTGATTAATGCTAGCATTAATAGGCAAGCATTTTATGCTAAAATTACATGAACATATACTTTCTAAATCTCTTAATGTTTACGCATGGCTCACCATTGTTCATTGGTTTACTCATGGCTTACCATTTTTCATTAATCCTACCTACACTTTCTAGTGTGATGTCACTCTTGTCGACCATTGCTTCATGACCGAGAGAAGTTGTATTGGGGTTATTTAATTCGACTTCGACCCGAGTTGGTTTTGGGTCTTAACTTTGAAAAATATTTTGAGATGCAAACCATATTTGATTGAGAAATGGGAACATTTGCAAGAGGAGCTTCTCTTGGAGGAGAAAAATGCAAGGTATTTCTACATTTCCATTATCTCCCATCGGCCCCTCGGTGGAAATTCCGGAGAGCTCGGCAATAGTTACCTATGTAGCAAAAAAAGAGCTCGGCGGTGGTTACCTATGTAGTGAAAAAAAATCTATGAACGAGTGTCAAATTCCCCACTAGAAATCATACCCATCTATCAAATCGTCCAATTTTTATTGCGAAGAAGCGAGAGGAAACGAGCAAGAAAAATACAAAAGAGAGCAATATTGGTTGCACTCACTTGCAAGGGGTTGAACGACAGCAGTTGTTGATGTGGTGACGAGTTTGGTATTTCCATGGCACAAGAGCTTGAGAGAAGATAAGTTGTTACCCCCTTAGCGGATCTGAGTTGGGTGAAGACGAGAGAAGAGGCATTTCTTTGCTTGCATCGATGGATTTTGAGCTTTTTTTGTTGGGCATATGCATGTGCGGGATGCTAGAGGGCTCGGTTCGTTTGTTATTCCTTCTCGGAGCTTCGTTTTGAACTAATTCTTACAAATATTCTAGGAAGCACATAAGTACTTTACAACGGTTTGTCCTATAATATATTTTCTTGCTTTTTTTTCTCTGTTTTTACGGTTTGGGGGTGGCTTTGGGGGTCGTTACAACGGTAAGGCGGTCCTCAAGGGAGTGGTGAAGCGGTCCTAATTGATGTGATCATAAATAGGGTATGTTTGTATCTACATTTATTGTTGACTCGATTTGCTTCAACGGCCTATCTTTGTTGGTGCTACTACCTTGGCTATCGGTAGTCTTTGGATAAACTTGATGAACTTGTAGCATTTCCATGAATGTTCGGGATTCAAGAGTCCGCCATGGCTACGGACGGCTTAATATGAAGGTGATTCTTCCCCCACAATATGAATATGATTAAGAGAGCCTTCTAATTGTCAAGAGATCCTTCATTAGGTCATTAGGTGTCACGTGCATACTTCATTAGATGTACGAGTGCATGCTACTTTTATCTGTATTTACTTATTCGTCCCTACAATGGCCATTGGAAAGGCTCTATGTTCTATTTTTATTTATTGTCTTTGGTTATTCTTCCACTGAAATGGCCCCTGAGGTGAAGGGTGAGCAAGCACATTCGGTATCAATGTGCGATTCTGATTACACACTCTGCAAGCAAGCACATTCGGTATCAACGTACGATTCTGAGTATTACTTTTCTTACGCATGTATTGTTTTTTTTAAGCATCTTAACCTATAAAAAAAACTCAAAACTCAAATGCAAAATGATTCACTCTATTATTAATTCGAGATGATTCTTGTCCCTTAACCATAAATGGACTTACCTCTGTCTCCACATAATTGGTGGTTATGACATCTCGTCTCCCTAATGTACGGTTTCAACTCCTTTGACTCCACCCAACTATGGTTAAAGAGACGCTTCCACTCCACCTAGGAGTGTCCCCCTATAAATCACTCCAAAAACATCTATATTGAGCAAAACCCACTCATATAGAAAAAAACCCACAACATAAAATTACGGAAAGCCCAAAAGCCTTCTCAGTAAGAGTTCGGTCGAGTGCTTGGTAACAAATTTTCAACAAATTTTCGAATCATGTAATCCTGGAAAATGGACAAATTCTTTTTCTGGAAGAAAATAAACGAATAAAGAGCTCAGAACACACCTTTGTTCCGTGCGAGGAATCATCCAAGTACGAGATAATTAAAAAAACAATAAACATATATATATATATGATTGAAATAACCACTTTTAAGTTCTTGAATCCTAATTATCGAGGGTTTTTTCTCTTTCCATGGTTTCCGTATGAAACCATTCCATTGAGGTAAAAAACATTAACAACTCTACGTTGAAATTTGAAAATAGGTTGTAAAATAAGCCCCTTAGATTAAGAATAAAAACTAATGTCAAATAATTCTTCAACTCCATAGAAAATCCAGAAATTCTTAACATGAAAGTTTGTTTTCAATTACTCGATCACTCTTCAAGAGTGTCTTCCGATCCTCTTTCTCAACCATTGAACTCACTTCGAGTGTCGATAACGTGATTCTATAGTTCAAGTCTCCAAACCAAATTATTTGGCTACTTTGTCAAAAATCAATCAAATTTTAGACTTCACGAGAACAAAACAATAACAATTGAATCTCACGAGTTATACTTACTCATGTCCCATAATTATTTTTTGGCATCTCGATAGTGGGAGATCGATTAAAAACTCTCTATTTCAAGATTTACGTAGCATCGGCATTTTGCGGAATTCATCCCCTTCCTCGGAGGCAAGAATTTATATGGGTTTCGAGTTCGGTTTACTATGATTTCCATTCCTTCACAAGCTTCCTCCACGCAGCGGCTACTTCTTCCGAGAGATCGGCTTCGGGGCCAAATAAGTACCATCTGCGGGAGCGAAAAGGAAAGATCTCCCATGCATGCCGGGCGAGGTCGATCGGGTTCTTTCCCTCGACAAGCTTGAGCTTCTTCTTTAACCGAGACTCAGATTCGGGCCTTCTAGACTTCGCATAACTAAGCGACTCAATAGGATAGACAAATGTTGGTGGTGTTACTCATGCTTATGATGGCTTGTATGGCTATGGGTCGGAACCAATTTTTCCACATGGAAGTAACATGCATCTAGTCCTCCGAATCTTGTTTCCTTAACATCTCCTCTCCATAGACCAGGGGCTTCATTATTCGCTCGACATCTCCTCTCCGTAGATAGGTTATCATAGGCAATAATGGTAATGCCCTTAGCAATGGCTAGTTAACGCAAACTTGACAAGTTATGATAGCCATGGATGCAGCCAATGAAAGATATATGAAATGTGTCATCATGGTTCAAATTTAAATGTTGTAAAATTTTGTAAAATATGCTTGTTCGGTGGCGTTCATTCATGAATATGAAATGTGTCATCATGCTTAAGTGCAACTAAATCTATCATGATTCCAATTAAATTTATCAATCTTTTAAGTCAAACAACAACATCGACTTCATGGCATCATGGAAAATACTAAAAAAAAATACTTAACGTATGATTAATCTATATAATTCATTCACTTGAGATATGACCTCATCAAATGTATTTTTTGGTCTGTTCTCGTGATTAAATTGCATAGAGGTCTCTAGGGGGAAATACATATTCTTGTATGTTATCATTTATGTTTGAATAACTCCGCATACAGGGTCTCCGGGGTGAAACATTATTTTATGTTTATTGATTAGTTTTTTATTATCTATGCAGAGTATAGAGGAGTCTCCCACTGCCAAGCAAGAGAAGAAATAAGCCAAATTTCGAATAATTAACTCTTCAAAACTTAGCCCCAAACAAAATATATCATAAATATCAGACCTAGAAATTTATGTGCAGACCTTATCCCATATCTCACCCCTCCTAACACAGAGCATGCATAGTCTACCACTACGTCTACCCCTATGTCATCAATTTAAGTGCCACTTATATAACCTTTAACGAGAGATCCTGGGGAACTTCGGCATAGATTGTTGAACTACCCCCGGATAGATTGGATTCTATACAACCCAGAAATTATTAGACACGACTAGATGATCGATTCAAGCCACGAGCACATGTTTACACTCCCTTGCCTCCTTTCTTTCACTTGCAGGGAATACTCCCTGGAGCAAAAATTACCACCGCTAAAATTAAGATTTGTATTCATCTATGCCAACCTCGAAAGATCATCAATTAGAGACACGGTCAGCTTGGTCCAACGATTTTGAAACAACTAGATGATCATCCTTAGAATGAAAGGAAGTAGTAAAGAGAGAGATGCAAACTCTTGATTGCCTTATTGTCCCATCATCACTTGAATTACTAACAATCCAAGGATACTCACTTTGAAAATGAAGCTGTCCGATGTACGTCAATGAAAATTTGTCATTGTCGGTATTTGACAAATTTTAGCTCCATCCTTTGGCTAAGTTACTAGGATTGTCGAGACCCCGCCACCATGCTCAAGGCGAGGGGACTAGGCTGCGATGCAACCTTTCTTGTTTCATTACTAATGGATCCATGAAGTTGGCATGTTGTCTTATACGAAATCGCGTTTATCAGAAATATGATATTGACGAAACATGATAATGATTTCATTATTCGGTTCCAAACAACATCAATTTACCAGCGATGAAATATTCGTCGTAATGTTTACTTCTCTCTTACTATTATTATTTCAATGTTATTTGAGGAATCACAAAAGTTAATTGCCACAAAGATAAGTGTTTGCCATGATTTCAGAGCTGATAAGATGGAAGTTTCAACACAAATTGTGTTTTCCATGATCTCAAGCTTTTGTGTTTGCAACCTCTTCGTTTTGCTTACCAAGAATCTCAGGGACATGCATTCCACAATATCGTCTAAACCACTGTTCAAAATTGTTGGATATTCAAACTTCAGCTTCTTATGCCTTCCAACGTTATAATATAAATATATAACTATTTTATTGAAATATACATGTCAATGATACTTTTACAGTTTGATAATATAAGATGTATAATTAGATTGGAGTGTTTAGAATTTTAATTTAATTATTAGTTGTATTGAAAAATTAGCATTGGTTATAAATTAAAGTTGTGATTTATTTCAATTTTATATTTTTATTTAAATTTGTTAATTATTATTTTAAACATGTGATAATCACAAGTCATGAGATTGTAACAAAAATTATTTACAAATTAGACGATTCTCATAATTAAGAATCTTGTTATTTTTTTTAATTATATATATTAAATTATATAAATATTTTTATAATTAATAATAATAAGAAGAATTTAAAATAAAATTATTATTTAGTTTCCATTCGGGATGCGGTTGATTAATGGCATGGACGGGACGTGCCTCCCCAGCGCACTTCCCCATGGTGCTTGCCGGGCAGCCCACATGGCTCCCGAGCTTTCGCATTAATGAACCTCTTAATTCTCCTGCTCGCGCGATTGTAATTCTTCTTGGTCCGCTCACACTGCTAACGATTATGGTTGTGCTTGCTTGTTATGGAAGGAATTTGGGATAGCTCAGACGATGCCATTGGTTCGGAGAGCTCGACAACTCCGCTTTGCAAGGTATATGCGCTCCTGGTTCGACGGAGGCCGGTGTGAAGACCACCACGGGGAGGCGGCTGCTCTTTGCACGCACGCATTGAACCGCTTCAGGGTTTTCATTACTCTCGAGTTCGCATTGCATGCTCAATTACATCTCTCGTGCCGGCATCGAAGCTGCGTGGTGGGCTTCTTGGCCGTTTTCCTGCTCCTCCTACCATTCTCGGTATAGACCCGACTGTTGCCCCTCCCCCTACTATCCCCCGCCGCCCCTCTTGGCCCCCGGTCTCCTTCGTCATTCTCCGGCAACATGCCTCGTCTTCGCGAAAGGATGAGGAGCGGGACGAGGTCTCGGCCCGAGGTCTCTGTCGCCCCCCTCCCGGTTTGGCACCAGCTCTTTCTCCGTGAGACGACGACCATGAACTCAATCCGAGCCCGCATGGTGAAAGAGGAAGGGGGTCGTGGCCGCTCACGGAGATGCTTGTCAATGTTTCGATGGACGTTGCTCCGCCCTCTCCTTCCCTTGCTCACGTGCCGGCGACAACTATCTCCCCGTCGATCCCTCCTAGCAATGCTCGGCCCACTATTTGGAAGACTTCGCGGCATGCGGAGCTCGGGGTTCGATCGTACCTCCTCCAATTATGTCCTCACGGCCTATATCACGGTTACTCTTCGTGAAGAAATTCCTAATCATCTCTGCGCCCCGTCCGGTTTCTCTGCTCCCCCCACCCAGGGTTCTGGTCCTCCTAGTGCTCGTGGTCGTTCTTGCCAATTCCCCTCCCTCTCCACGGGAGCGACAAAGAACGAAGGTGGCGCACTCTAGCGGGATGTATGTTCTCGACTGCAGGGAAGGATGACAGCGAGCGAGGACTTCGGTTGCGAGGATTATCGAGGAACCACCATCTACGACTCATGACTAGCCTCTGCAAAGCTCTTCGGGTTTTTTGCTCAAGTTTTGCAGATAATTCTATGCTTTGTAGCTTTGCGGATCGGATGAAAAAGTGGTTTCGAATTTCAGCATTTCTTTTTATGTTTGTTTAGTTTCTATGAACTCAAAACCGGTTTCCCTCTTGAGGGCGGTTAAGACTTTATGTTTAACGAGATCTGGTTTCCCATTACAGGGCGATCCCGGATACTCTTTGAACAACTTGTCTATCAAACATAGTGCTCGGGCTTTCATAGGCGACACCTGTACTCATTTTTTGTACCCATTAATCTTTATACATAATAGAATTAGTCATACTTAGAATTTTTTTTTTATTATTTAGTTAAATTTTATGTTTTTATAAATCTTGTGTCATGAAGTAAGTATCTTGATATCTCTTAGCATTTACCAACTATTTAATGTATATGCCTACACTAGTTCCTATCTTAATCAACATAAAATTTACACACAATATTTTAAAATAAATAATAATAATAAAATAATATTTAAATATAAAACAATTATATACCATTTCTTTTTTAAAATAGAATATTGAAAGATGTATAATTTATATCTTAATCAACATTGACTTTACATATATACTTACTATCTTAATCAATATTGACTCTACCTATAATATTTTACAATAAAATTAATAACAAAATAATATTTTGATGTTTTTCATAAATAAATTATTTGAATATAGCTTTTATCTAATTATTTTATTATCATCTCATATAAAATCATATTAATAAATTCCAATTAAAAAATACAAAATATAAATGATTACATTACATCATATCATTATTAGTCCTGGCCAACAATTGATGTGTCTATTAATTATTATTAATTAAGATTCATCCTCCAATATGCTCATAACTTGTTAAACTAAGCCATGACAACGTGCTATAATATGTCACCTCTACCACCACCACCACTAAAAACCTTGCTATGACCTCCACCATGGCCAAAAGTTCTTCTTACCTCCACTAGGCTTTCATGACCTCCAACACCACTATGGTAATTGGCTCTAGTTATTGTTGACAATTGCTCCAATTCTTCTCTATATCGAGATAAATCATTTCAAGAACTTCAATCAGCGATTCATGGCCACCATCCATGTGCACAATAACTAAGACAGTCTTCATGGCTAATATATTATAACTCTAATAAACATATTAATATATTATAACTCTAATAAACATCAAGGTATAATAATGTTGGAACCTAAGGTAGATAGAAACATTTGGTTGGTATTATTTTCTTATCAATGCAGGTGCTTAAATATATCTTCCAAGGTAGATGCTTTTGAGAAAGGAATTTACATGCTAAAAAAAAGGAAATAACTTTAGCTAGGTGTACAAGAGCCTCAAAATTGAATTTTGAACTTAAGCGCACTGAAAATTCTTTCCAACCTCGCCAGG
Source organism: Pinus albicaulis (assembly GCA_034641835.2). NCBI lineage: Eukaryota > Viridiplantae > Streptophyta > Pinopsida > Pinales > Pinaceae > Pinus > Pinus albicaulis. The sequence continues at coordinate 699,082,519 of CM076569.1, forward strand.
TTTATTTAGCTATTTAATATAATGCATTACGAAAACCCCTAAATACATATCCATAATGTTTGTACAATGAATTGAAAAATTATACAATGAATGGGCGAAAACAATTCTGATAAAAAAATGTTGGTCCTCAAACCTTTATGGCTATATGTTGCATCCACACATTTTGAGTCTTGACAAGCATTACCACATTTCAAGGTTCAACCGAACCGCTAGAGCCAAAGCTTGCACCGATCTGGCCTCATATATATCATTTCACTGGACCGATCACCAATATACTGATCACCTATTCAATTTTATAGCAATTTTATGAAGAAAATTCCTCGAACATACATTGTCAATACGATTTCCAACCATTTGGATATCCTTTGAATTCATTAGCTTCAGCAATGAAAACACAAAGTCGAATTCAAAAATAGAATGATAACGTAAAATGTTTAGCATTACAATATCCCAAAGCTTCGTTTTTACTCATTTGTATGGGCACACGAGTATTTATGTTAAATTTTGGGTTTACTAGTATGAAATTATGATTTGATCGATTCTATCTTGTTTTAGTTCACAGCTATGTATACTAAAATTATTTTCTTTTAATTATATTCATATTCAAAGTTATTAGTCAGTGACAACGTTGCATGTAACACTTCAATTAATCATAATTTCAATCATGTTTATTTTTTGTCTTGATTAAGGACTCTATGAAATAATATTTTTTCTCATTATTCTTTTGTTGGCGAAAGATTACATTAAGAGTGACAACAATGTTGAATTTTTTTTTACAAGACATTTCCTGTTATATTACCTGCATAAAAAGGATTATCTCTCATGGGAGGTAGCTTGCCAAGGTCACCCACAAGGATGATGGACCTTCCACCAAAAGGACAATTCTTTTTTACTGGAAACGTTTTTATTAATCGATCGTATTTTTGCATGAATAACCTTCATCCTAGAAATCTCATTTCATCAATCAATATATATCGAATATGCCTCATGTCGTCTTGGAATATCACTAGTGGTTGTCCCTATAGTGGTTTCATATCTTTAATTGGAATTTTTAGAGCCGAGTGTATTGTTTATGCATGTATATTAAAATAAATTATTCCTTTAGGGGCAAGAAGAAGAAACAAACTTCTTCCATTACCTGAAAAATTAGAAAGAGCTTCAAAAATTCAATGGATAAGGAAATGCTTCCAAGTTCTTGCAGTGCCCTAAACAATCATAAGAAGAGCTTCGCAAATCTCATATTCAACAAAGTGCCTTAAAACAATTTCAAAAGCAATTCATTGTTTTTCTACCAATGAATCTGGAGATGCAAATTTTCTATTTTAAATGTCAACAATATAACCCCTTGATTGTCCATTCCTTATAAAATTAATAGCTTCTTCTGCAACATCGTCATAAATAGTTGTACTTTGCCACTCCAAGGATATATCAAAGTCCCTTAGACCAAGCGTGTGAAGATCAGAAACGTTCACATCATTTGGTGGAACGAAGCGAGAGAAAATATGTCACTCTTGAAAATAATCTTCAAGATTCATTTCCTGGTTAGCAAAATCACCATCTTCTTCATCCTCAATATTGTTTACAATTGATGGATTTCGATCTACATGCCATGCTCGATATCAGAAATTCCTCTAATTTTCAATAATAACTTCAGCTGAAAGCTCAATTTTCGCATGAACGTCACGAAATGGCTTGTACAAGAGAAATTATGTCGAGAAAAAGGTTTCAAATCATCTGAAGCATCACTAGGAATAGAATAAAACCGTGGCCAAACCCGAACAATAGCATGAACATCTCAGTATTCCACGGATTTTGTTTATGCTTTCTATCAAATGTCCAAGATCTTGTTGTTTCTATCAAATATATATGTTTAAGGAAAAAAATGTCTCTTCTGATAATATTGAACACAAGTATTCTCACATGAACATTCCATGCCATCCCTTGAGATTTTCCTGAAAACCTTTCTTCCAACATTTAAGGAAACAAATTTATGACTAAAAACAACAATAGGAAGCTTAAGCAACATATGACATGTTTCTTGTGCTCTAATATCATGATCCAACAATCGTTTCTGCAAGAAACCTTCCGATATGCACATAAAGCATGATCCTCAAAGCCAATAGAATTTGAAATTCTATTTAACATACGATGATAACTTTCAGACCTTTTTTCTACTTTTGATGCATACTTAGCAATATATTTCAAGACAACATATTGAAAAAGCATTAGTTGAAAATCAACACTTGCACGCCACATTGTTAGAATTTCAATGTTATGTACATTGGGCCTATCATCATTTCTTGATGGCTTATATTTTTTTCTTCTTTCATCCTTTGTGAAAAATCTTGATTCATCACAAAGATCCCATGGAGAATTGTACCAACATGTGAGAATAGTGCCCTTTTAGTGCAAGCAAGAATCTAAACTACACTTTCTGTGCCTTTGGACATGGTTTAAAAATTATTCATAATAACTATGAGGATTGCAATATAAAAAATGATTAGTATTCAATAGGAAAGGGTCATCATTGAGGCTTTGTGGAACCATTATGTTGCGACGATGTATGTCATGTTGATTCCATGCCGTTACATACTTGTCAAAGAATCCCTTTGCAAGTTTTACATCATAAGAATTTGACCAATCAAGTCTTTCCATGTTAAGGGCGCCTTGCAACCATATGAAACCATGGATATGTGTTGAAACTCTATGTTTCCACTCATATCTAAAGAAAATGAAGATATATTTACTGCTAAAAATATAAATAGAATCATAATAAACAATTGACAAAGTATAGAAAATAAATTAAACAATGCAAACCTTTACAAGAATTCTTTAGCTTTAAGATATTTTGGATAACTTCCTCTCGAAATATATTGAATCTATGGTGCATAAATTTGGCAACAATATGAGGCGATTGGATAACATTCTCAATTTTCATACACTTCTCATTTAAATAATGATAATGTGAGTGTATGGGCATGAGGTTATGCAACTATGGCCACTTTGTGTTAGCCACTCAAAGTAAAAAATAGAGGTGGACATCCCAACTTAGTAATCATGTCAGTCAATTTAGCCTGAAACTTATTCCAGTATTCCCTTGTACCTCTCAGGGAAGATCCAAACCACATAAGATGCTCAACCAACTTATTATCTTGTAAAACATAAAGTTGGTGACACAACTCTTCAATTGTTGTAGGTAAGTTATCATGTAAATGTTTCTTTACAAAAACTAAAACAATTTCTTGGCTCGGATGCTCCATTATCATGTTCAAAAGGTAATATCGAAAGTAAGGATGGCTTCCAAATCTCTAGTCATACTATCTAAGAAGATGCAATTCATAGTCATGAAGTTCAACACTACAAGACATGTGCCACTCCCCCACCTATAGCCTTAGTAGGTCTAGCTCTACCTGTGTCACAAACACCAAATCTCCGTGCCCCTATTATGTGGTGTCTGGCAACCACCTTGCATATACATGGTTGGAAGAAATCAACATCACCCATAGGGAAAATTTTGGGGAATTCTATATCTAATAACCCCTCTATATTATATTCATTGACTGGAGAGGATCCAATATTGGGCCAATCAATTTCTTGAACTCGTGAAGAATCAACATTATCAAGAAATGCTCTAATTTCTTCCACTTCTCTCCACTTATTTGCTAGGAGAGAAACAAAAGAAGAAGGATGAGAGGGAAAATTCTCATTAGGAAACCCTTCATTATTAGTTTCATTGATCTCAGATTCTTCAATGTCATAACCAACAAATTTAATCCTGGATCAGACATATGTTGATCTGTAGGGTAGAGCATTCACTGAATCATAGTCAATTACAACATCTCGATAATATTGATCATGTTGGATTTTGAAAAGTAATGCAGCCACCACTCGAGATATTTTGACATAACATTCATAATGTTTATACTGAGCGACATGTCTCTTCACAATTAGAAATTCAAGATCTTCAACATGTCAGGGAAGACTTTGTACACTTTTATAATTATCTTGAGGAAAGTTAATTGTGTGGACGCTATACTTATATTGCCCACCTCGAACATGTGTGACCTGAAAAATATGATTGACACACGTTATAAGCACTTCTTTAACTTGAGTAAGAACTCTTAAAATATAAGGTTGCTCACCAGGATCCATGTTATTATATTGACAAAAACTATGGGCACCTCTTTCATTCTTAGATCATCTGCAAATAGGTCCTTCATAATCTCTCAAAACCTGGATTCCAAGATATGATTCTTGGAAAATGTGGCACATATGGACACCTGACAAGCTATATATATTTTCTCGAAATATTTTATGCACTAAAATATTTTTTTCATCAAAATGAATATGATTTCTATTAATCGGACCATTTCAAGAACCCTTTGGAACAGTAGAATTTCTTATGAAATGTACTTCATCTTCAGGAACATGAGAATCCCTTCCCAAATTTGAAACACGTGGAATGGATCTATGACATGGCCTTTCCAAATTTATGGTTTTCATATCTTGAACCCGAGAGGATGAAATGTTGTCTTTGTCATAAAACCTCATAAAATTCAATGCACAAATAATTATAAATAAAAAAAGAATGAAATGCATTCAACATTCAAATTTTTTTGGCGATGCAGATGAAGGCTATGAGATGTTACTCTTTTATTATAACATCAATGGATGGAACATCTAGGGAGTTAATGTTTGTGCCTCTATTCAAATGACTTGTTTCCTATTCAAGAAAAATAAAATACATAACAAAATTAAATTTCCAACCAAATAAAGATTAAAAAATGGAAACAAACCAAATACATTAAAATTTACATTAGTTTGACAATTTGATGTTTTTGATTCCATTTCTCCAACCTGATCTAATGAAATCATGTTTTTTCCATAAAAGGTTATAAATTGCAGCATCCAACTTAGAAAAAAAATCAAATGAGAAAACAATCAAATGCATTAAACGTTTACATTTGTTTGGAGATGTCGATGTACGCTATGAAATGGTTCCTCTTCACTTCTAACATCAGTAGATGGGACATTTAGGAAGTTAATTTGTATGCTTCTATTAAAATGAGGTATCTTCTATCGAATAAAATAAACACATAATAAAATTTAATGTCCAACCAATTAAAAATTCAAAAAATGAAAAACAAATCAAATACATTCAAAATTTACATTAGTTTGGAAATTTGATTGTCTAAGGGAATGTACACAAAGGTTTTTCCATGCTTCATCTTCACTTCTGGGATTAGTAGATGGAACACATGGGGAGTTTATTTCTACACCTCTATTAAAACTAGTTGTATCATGTTTCAAGAGAAGAAAATACCTTATAAGTAAAGGAAAAATAATTTTAAATAGAGGAATATAATAAAACAACCAATATTGCAGCCATAATCAAAATATCATTGGGACATCTCTATTTTTCCATGTGAAATGCTATCTGGGATGGCAGATTCTCTTGGCAGGACAACATTACTTTGATAAGGGGGATTGTAAGATCCAATGTTTCGAGTGGCTGACTCCAAATTATCAAACAAATGGCAAATTATCATCAAAATCATCACATAAAATAACATCACTGCCTCCACCATGGATGTTTTGCAACCTTTGGCCTTGCTCATAACTTGCATTTGTAGATACAAAAGGGTTAGGGTGAACATTTGCATCCACGTTACTGACATGATGATCTCCCTGATTGCAAGATGTTTCCCCAATGTTGTGAACATTGTTGAGAGAGCATCAGCCATGAAAATTATGTTGATCGAGAACACAATGTGAGAATTATCTATCAATGAGAAATGTTCTTTCCATTATATCATCCATACTAAGATACTTATGAGAGATTGGAATTTTTTTTTGAAAAGTGGTTTCATTGGTTTTTATATTATATGTAGATCTTCTATGTTCATTTATTTCATCTCTATTTTGTTAATACCGTAAATGACGACTTTCATTAGACCTGTCACGTGATCCTCGTGATAGATTTCATTTTCTTCTATGCTTACTTGTGCCTTCAGATGAGATGTCTACAACAAATAATAAAATATTTATAATACAACTATAAACATGAAATAATAAAATATTTACCATAGAAACAAACATAGAAGCATGAAAAAGGCACACGCAATTTTTTTCTTTTGCAGCGACATAAAAAAATTGAAAGTGTATATGGTCTTATGGAAATCATATAAGCTTATAAAAATATATAAGAATTTTTGGAAACCATATAACATAATTCAAAAAGATTTGTTGTGACATAACTAATTTACAAAATAAAAGCAAAAATGGCTAAATTTTTTTCTTCTTTATTAAAAAGATATAGAGAAATCCATAAAATTGGAACACAATACTATAACAATTATTTCTTCCTTATTAAAAACATATAGGAAAACCCATAAAATTGGAACACAATACTATAACAATTATATGACTTGGAAGTATATCTAAATATTTAGAAATATATATTATTAAGATACAAATGTAAATATTAAAATGTGCACGAAAATATAACATGTTTGAGAACCATTGAACAAGTATACCGTATAATTTATAATAATTATAATTATACATAAAAATAAATTATTGAACATCCAACACTTTTACATCTAATTAGGAAAACTTAAGAGGTAATTGCCTTAATGAAGAATATCTTCTCTATTTCTTAGTAAAAACCAACAATGTGATTGGTGAGTGAGCAGTCTCATCTAATTAGGAAAACTTAAGAGGTAATTGCCTGGCTTTTGTCAGAAATATGATATTCACGAAATATGATAATGATTTCATTATCCGGTTCCAAAAAACCTCAATCTACCAGAGATGAAATATTCGTCGGAATATGTATTTCTCTCTGACTATTATTAGTTCAATGTTATTTAAGGAATCGCAAAAGTCAATTGTCACAGAGATAAGTGTTTGCCACAATTTCGGAGCTGATATGATGGAAGTTTCAACACAAATTGTGTTTTCCATGATCTTAAGCTTTTGTGTTTGCAACCTTTTTGTTTTTCTTACCAAGAATCTGAGGGACATGCATTCCACGATATCATATAAACCACTGTTCAAAAGTGTTGGTTATTCAAAATTTAGCTTCTCATGCCTTTGAACGTCATAATATAAATATATAACTATTTTATTGAAATATACATGTCAATGCTATTTTTACAGTTTTATAGAAGATGTATAATTAGATTGGAGCGTTTAGAATTTTAATTTAATTATTAGTTGTATTGAAAAATTAGCAGTGGTAGTGGTTATGAATTAAAGTTGTGATTTATTTTATTTTTATATTTTTGTTTAAATTAATTAATAATGATTTTTGAATATGTGATAGTCATAAGTCATAGAATTGTAACAAAATTTATTTACAAATTAGATGAATCTCATAGTTAAGAATCTTGTTATCTATTTTTTCTTAAATGTATATATGCTTAACTTATATAAACTATTTTTATAATTAATAATAAGAATAAGAATTTAAAATAAAATTATACTTTAGTTAATTTTTATCTAAATCTTGTATTGTATCATGAGGTAAGTATCTTAATATTTATTAGTATTTACCAACTATTTAATTCATATATTGCACTAGTTCCTATTTTATTCAACATAAAATTTGCACACAATATTTTAAACTAAATAATAATAAGAAAATAATATTTTAATATGAAATGAATTATATATATATATATATATTACTAGAATATGTATAATTCCTATTTTAATCAATATTGACTTTACATATAACATTTTTACAATAAAATTAATAATATTATTATTTTGATGTTTTCATACATAAATTATTTCAATATAGTTTTTTATCTAATTATTTTATTATCATCTCACTCAAAATTACATTAATAAATTCCAATTAAAAAATACAAAATAGAGAATAATTACACTACATCATATAATTATTAATCTTAACCAATAATTAATTTTTCTATTAATTATTACTAATTCATATTCAATCATTCATATTCAATCTACGAGGATGCTCTATCCTCATAACTTGTTCAACTAAGCAGTGACAACGTGCTATAATAGGTCACCCCTACCACTAAAACCCTTGCCACGACCTCCACCATGGCCAAAACTGCTTCTTACCTCCACTAGGTTTTCATGAACTCCACCACCATTACAATAATTAACTTAGTTATCATTGTTCCAAGTCTTCTCTATATCCAGATAAATCAGTGCAAGATCTTCAAGTCATGGCCACCATAAATGTTTAAATAAAATTTTAAGTGTAATTTACTTGTTCTACAGAAAAGGTCAAAGTGACTTTTGCTGAAGAACGTACCTAAACAGAGAAAAGACATGATAAAAAAATGGTATTTAATTTTCTCTCAAATATGAGGAGGGAAGACCTTCAGATCCGACCTATTCTCTCTTCGTCCCATTATCCCATGTAAGTTTATTTGGGGAGAGAAGACTTTCTAGATCCAACATATCCGCTCTTCGTCCCATTCTCCCATGTAAATTGTTGAAAGCCAGCCACATTTCACTGTACCAATGATTTATTTATTTTAAATTCATCGAATTTGGGCTATTCATCCCATTATGTCATATAAATTGTTGAAAGGTTCCATAAAGCCAGCTTATATTTCACTGGACCAATGATTTATTTATTTCAATTTTATAGAATTTGGCTATTTTGATTGCAAACTTGAAGATTAGTTGTCCAATGCATATCAATTGGCCATTACAATAAGATCTATATGCTGGGCAGCTTTAACTTGTTAGTTAATGAGTCACTTTCAGATTAAAAAAATATAAAGAAACAATGTAAAAAATGCTCAGGCCAATTAGGCATCTGCTTTTCTTTATTAATTTGGCCTAAATAGAAAATCGAACTGGCAAAATAGCTAGGTACTTTCTTTATTAGTTTCATCAAATCAGTAGGCTTCGACCTAACTAAAATGAAACGATATGAAAATTGCTCCAGCTAAGTGGGTAGGTACTTTCCCTTATTAGTTTAATCAGAGGCCTTCAACCTAATCAAAATGAAGGTAACAGTGTGCAACTGTTGTTTCAGTGTAGGTACTTTTTATTAATTTAATCAGGAAGTTTCAACCCAAAAAAAAATGAAAGTGAAGGAAACAATGTAGCATTTCCCTGGTAGCTATAAACTGATAGCCCGCCGAAAATTTATCATATTGTCAGGCCCTGGAGGAAAAAGTAGATAACAGAAAGGTCTGGTTTTTCACAAGCCATGAAGCTCTATTACCCAATGTGTCGTTTGATTTTTCTATGTTTGATTGGGGCAATCGAAGGGAAGTTCTTTGAACTGCCTTCCAATTGGGAAGTAGGTATCAGTAACTCCAGCCTTCCTGGGTACAGCACCGTGCAGGGGCCCTTCAGAGCAGTCACAGATGGGAATGGGAACGCTATTGTTAGCGAGAATGACATATTTGGGCTGGGATTCATTGATGTAAATTCTTCTGGCAAATTCGTTCTGTCTGTTGTAATAGGATTTAATCGCACCTCGCTTCCTGCAATGGAGGTTTGGACAGCAAACAGAAACCGGCCGGTGGCAGAAAGTGCGCTGCTCAAGCTGGGGAATCAAGGGGACCTTGTGCTGGAAGACTCGGATGGAACCTTGGTCTGGAGTACCGGTATTGGTAACTCTAAAAGCATTTTAATGGGGGAGAACGGTAATTTTCAGATCTATAATACCACGAATTCTTCGCTTGTGTCTGCGCGTTCGAATCTGGTGTGGCAGAGCTGGGATCATCCCACGAACACTCTGCTGCCCGGGCAGGCGCTGAAAAGGGGGCAGACACTTGTTTCGAATTCATCTGCGACGAATACAAGTGGTGGATCTTATAAGCTCGTTATGGAACCGGGAGGGTTGGTTTTGTTGTACACAAGCTCAATCCAAATCCAGGAGCCTTATTGGTCTATGGGGCTGCAAGGGCTGGACTACCAAGGTATTCTCAAGCTCTGCTTTTATAAATCCTCGTCTCTCACCTCTGAAGCCGTCTATACAGTCCAGAATTTGACAGTTTCGTTATATGAAACTATCGGCAATTCCTCTTTATCTTCTTCCTGCGCTAATGGGAATAGATCTCTGCCAATTGCTCCTCCTATTTTTAATAATGAAAACGAGTACAGGTTCTTAAGACTGGACAGCGATGGCAGCCTTCGCGTGTACAAAGCCTCTCCGGTGCCAGGGCAGAACGATGTCACAAACTGGAGATCGGACTGGGAACTTGACCCATCTAATCAGAATTGCCTACTTCCTAGAGCCTGCGGGCCTTATGGCATCTGTGACAAAGGGCAATGCAGCTGCCCGGGCTACGGGACGCGCGATCAATTCGAGCAAATTCAGTCCCTGGACGTGACGCAGGGATGTTATAGCAGCGTGGGCGAACCCTCGTGCAGGCACCCTTCGGCGACCCACCATTTCTTGGTCCTCGACGGTGTGGATTATTATCCCAACGACTACCTGGAGCCTGAAGCGGGCATCTCCACGGTCGAAAAATGTAGTAGCCTCTGCAATTCCAGTTGCTCCTGCAATGCTGCCTTCTTCCGCAGCAGTTCCTCGTCGTGTTACCTTGCAAACGGCCCGCTATCGACCCTGAAATTGACTGGGAACCAGACATACAAGGCCTACATCAAGGTTCTCGATAAGTTGCCTCGTAACAGGACCTCACGATCTAGTAATTCCCTGAGCATTGGCAGCATTGCCGGGATCGCGTTGAGCTCGGCGGCCGCGGCTCTGTTCCTCTGCCTCATAATTATCATATTCGTGCGAAGGAGCCTAGCGAAGGTGATACTCATAGATGAAGGAGAGATCGATCCGGAAGAAATAGAAGAGGAAGCCTTCTTGAAGACGCTTCCAGGGCTGCCGCCGAGGTTCACGTATGACGAGCTGAAGGAAGCCACTGATAACTTCAGCAAAAAGCTGGGGACGGGTGGATTCGGATCTGTGTACGAAGGCGTTTTGAAGGACAAAACTGGAGTTGCTGTTAAGAAGCTGGACCGGCCGAGACAGGGCTACAAGGAATTCAGAGCCGAAGTAGCGACGATAGGCAGCATCAGCCACATCAATCTGGTGAGACTACGGGGATTCTGCGCCGATTCCCACCAGAGGCTCCTGGTTTACGAGCTCATGGACAACGGTTCTTTGGATAAATGGCTCTTCTCCGGTTCCGACTTCAACAGAGAGTGTTTGACGTGGGAACAGCGTTACAATGTGGCAATGGGGACTGCGAGGGGCCTGGTTTATCTGCACGAGCAGTGCAGAGAACCCATCCTTCACTTGGACATAAAGCCTCAGAATATCCTAGTGGACAAATGCTTCATGCCCAGGCTCTCCGACTTCGGCATGTCGAAGCTCCTGAACAACGACATGACGCAGGTCATAACAGTGGTGCGTGGGACGCCCGGGTACCTGGCGCCCGAGTGGCTTCATTACTCTATTGCCACCAAGAAATGCGATGTCTACAGCTTCGGGATGGTGTTACTAGAGTTGGTGTCCGGGCGGAAGAACTTTGATCCGTCGGCAGCCGATCCTCAGCTCTGTTACTTTCCGACTTGGGCAATGCTGAGGGCTCTGGAGGGAAAGTACATGGATTTGGTTGATAAGAGGCTTGGTGATAACAGCGTGGACCCAGAGGGTGTTATTAGGATGACTAAGGTTGCGTTCTGGTGTATTCAGGATAACCCGAACCAGAGGCCATGGATGAGCGTTGCCCTGAAGATGTTGGCGGGAGAATGGGATGTTCCGGATGCTCCCATGTGCCTGTTGCAGAGGGTGCCCAAGTTCTTCGAAGCATATGCGTATAATGAGCTCATTAATGATGCAGATGGACATCACGAAGAACAGGACGAGGGGTCCATAGTTGGGAGCAACAAAAGCGCTGGCGAAGCAGTTAAACCAGTGGCCGGCTCAGATGAATTCATTCTCTCTGGCTCAGATAATTCCATTCTGAGCATACAACTCGGTACACCCAGATGACAATTTAACCAGGTATATCATCACAATTCTATAAATAAATTTGCACAGTTAATTTTGATTTTGTGAGTGTAGTGTGTGCCCTGACATTTCCTCGATAATAATGCCATTCGTCCATTGTAAGGTTCTTTGCCATCCCACACATCTGAGAAAAATGAAATGGTCAAGTTTCCACTCCACCTATGGTATTCCTTTCCAATGACAGTTGAGCTTGGACTTGTATAAGAGTATCAATGCCACGGTAGTGTACTTCATTGCTTTTCAATGACATAGATGGAGCCTTTGGAGTCCCGGTTCCATGGTAGAATTTCGTATAAATGTTTCCATGCATAAACTTCCCACTAGGAATGACACACAAGTTAAACTATAAGCTATGTAAGAAACCCTTTTCATATTTTAATAAATTTAGAAATCTAATAATAATATCAAATATCAAATTTATATATTAATTATGCAGGTATGGAGTTTTTATCATTTTAATTTAATGACTGGTAAATTATTAATGGATAGTAGAAATTATTCTTCATAAAATATTCTTAATAATATATACAAATCAAAAGAACATTTATTTTCAAAGTAATTATGTTTTTTTTTACATTTTTAATTAAATTTATTAATCAAAAGCATGTCATATAAACAAGTGTCACATAAAATTATTATAGTTTTTTGGACATGTGATAGTAATAAATTATAGTATTGGTCCATAATATTGTAATAACTTATTTAAGATTAAGAATCTTCATGATAAAATGTGGATAAATCTCCTTAATTAAGAATCTCATATATATATATATATATATATATATATATATATATATATATATATATATATATATATATATTATTTTTTCCATTAATAATAATAATTATTATTTTAAATAAAATTATAATTTAGATAATTCTTATGATTTTTTTAATTTTAACCACTCAAGTTGTATAATGAAGTGTTTTGATGCTTATTATGGATTGATGCTTATTAGTAACATGCATATGCATGAGTTCTATCCTATGAAATGATCATGGATGCTTCAACTATAATCACCTTTAGACATTTATTAATCATTTTCACTTTTTGATTATATCTAGACACTCATTGATATTATTGAGTCTACAGGCTCAGTGTGAAGGCTATGTTTGAGTATGTTCGTGCTCAATTTTGAGTTGACACGTGTCCCTCATAAAATAAAAATAAAATATTCTCTAAATAGAAAAAAAATATCGGTTATAATAAAAAAAAAGAAAAAAAATATGCTATGCATGTTTAATTAGTTGTCCATATGACATAATATAATTTCATGTAAAGTAACTAGAAGTAAAAATGAACATGTGAGTAAGATGTTTAAACCTTATACTTTTTGAAACTTATTATAGTATCTTAATTTTCTTTTACTCTCTAGTTCTTTATCCCACCATAATTTCTCTTTAAATTATATGTAATAATATTTTTAATATTATCTATATTCTATAGTATAATCTCTTCTTTTATTTCTCAATGTTCTGAGGTAGTTTTAGTTGGATTTTGAAGTACCTTTTGGAATCCTCTTGCTTCCCATGTTGTTAGATTTTTTTTTTTTTTGGTCAGTTGAAGAAATCATGCTTGGAGCAATGCTCAAACATACATAGTGGTGCGTGAAATTGGATCACAAGACATGTGGGGACCAAGCCTCCCCACCTAACCATTGGACGACATCCATAGGGCTCTTAGATTTATTCTTATAATACATCAAGTATGTAGTCATAGCCTAATCTTAATAGGGGAAAGACTTACTTCTATAAAGAGAATCAAATAGGGTGTATTCACTTTAATTTTGATAGGTAGGCTATACAATTCTTTTCGATCTGCTAGACATATTTCTTCATAATTATCTAGAGATATTGCATCCCAAGGTTTCACATCCATATAAAATAATAGGAGTGGCAAGAGTCTCAAAGAGTAGTTTTTTCTTATACAATATCTAAAGATCCACTAATTTATATATTTTTTAAAGCCCACAATAAGTTTTCCACCCTCTACTTATATTTTCTCTATGCTATTGTTCTAGTTAAGTTTGTGATGAATATCAATTATGATATATCTATATGAAGACACTTCCTCCAGATTGTATGTGCGTGTCTATATATAATCTAATTACCATAACTTCATTTTGTTAGTGTTAATAGTTAACCCCATATTAGAACATAAATAGTCAAGGAGTCTTGATCACTTTTCGAGGTAGTAGGGACTCATCACTATAAAAACGCTATTATCATTGTAAAAAGGAAAATTGATAAGTATTCTAACAAGTTAAGAACAATATTATCAATGTAAAGAAGAAAAATGATAACTAATAAAAAAAAAATTGGGCTAAAAGAATGTACTTCTTTGAAATAATATTCTAATTTTCCAATGTAAATTTTAGAAAGAAAAGAAATATGGGATAATCATGCTTAACTCATTTATTACTTACTAACCTTGAATGTTACTCAAATTGGAAATATGATACAAATAATTATAACATATATTTATAGATTTAGTTATAAGATTATTTATATAAATTGTCTATAATTTTATCTGGTATAATATTTATATATAATTAATAGTGAAAGATATAACATGCTAGTACAACCATATTTACCAATGTGGTTGATATACACTGATAGGCGTATATGAAATAGATTTATAACCACATTTACCAATGTGGTTGATATGCGTCGATAGGCCTACATGTGTTTCCTCTTAAGAGGTCATATGTTCAAAACCAGAGGGGGGTAGAGTATGTATGCCTTTGTAGACTTAGCAGTCAAATTGTTGCGTGGAGGAAGGTCCCTTATCCCACAAACAAGGGGGTCTCATACACTAATTTGGTGTTGGCTTGTCCTTGACCTTAAAATTAGATAATAATATATCCACTACCCACCACATTAATAACTGTATGATGTATTTTTGTTAAAAAAAAACTATTTATAATTATTAATAACTATATAAATAATAATAGTCATAGTGTTTTATATTTATATAGTTATACTTATTATGTTAACATTATTTTGTATATTAATTTAATATACAATTGTTACATAAAATTTTGATAATATATTAATAGCTATATTTAAAACATTAACATAATTCATATACAACATAATAGTAACATTTATTTCTTATTAATAATATGTATTTTACCAAAATAATTATTATATATTTATGAATATAATTACAAATCTATTTTATATATTTACTTATAATATATTAATTATATTAACTATAAATATACTACTATTTATTAAAATAATATAATAATAATAATAATAATAATAAAATATTATTAATTTTTGCTAATATATTAATAGTTAGAATTCAAACTATAATATAATTCAAATATAACACGATAATAGTATATTATTATTATTTATAATAAGTTTATATCTATTACCAATATTGTCAATAATTTTTATATATTTATTAATATAACTCTTAATATCTTTCCTATATTTACTTTAAGAAAATTAAAAATATCAACTAAACCCAAGGGGTTAATAAACACGTGTCATTATTAATATTATAATCCGAAATGACTAATAAATCCAAGAGTTTAATATTATAAATCCAATCAATTAGTAAACCCAACTGATAAGTATTATAAACATAAATAATCAACAAACCCAAGGAATCAAATTAGAAAACAAGGGATTAATATTTAACCCTAGGATTATTATTTGACACTTAATATTATGGTTTAAGAAACTCAAGGGATTATTAATATTACAAACACATGGGATCAATAAAACCAAGGCATTACTAATATTGTAAAACTAAGCCATTGATATTATAAACACAAATGATTAATAAAACCAAGGAATCAATAAACGGAGCAAACTAATAGTAAAAATCCAAACGATTAATAATCTATTAATAAACTCAAAAAAACAAACATAGTTGAGCATGACCCATTTTCATATTGAGACAAACTTTGTCGCAATGTGAAGTTCCACCATGTTTGATTTTCATATTGACAAAATATTTGTCACAATGTGATGTTGGACCATGGTTGACCATTATTATAAACACAAGGGATTTATATTAAACCCAAGGGTTAGTATTATAAAACCTATGAATTATTTATACCTTTGGATATGAACTTCTAGGTCAATAAACCCAATCGATATATATTAAAAATCCAAGGGAATAATAAACCCAAGGGATTAATACTAAAAAAGAAAGGGTTTATAAGCATAAGGGAATACTATTAAACATAAGAGATTAATATTATAAACCCTTAAGTATATAATCTCTTATACAAATACTATAAACTGTGAAATAAACATGGTTGACCATGCTTGATTTAAACATTTAGATAATTTTTTTCACAATGCAACCTTGGACCAAGGATGACCATTGTTGGCCATGGTTGATTTTCATATTGAGACAATATTTGTGAGAATGTGACATCGACCATGGTAGACCATGATCGACTATGGCCGATGATGATTGACAATGGTTGACCGTGGTTTATTTTCATATTGAGACAATATTTGTCATAATGTGACATTGGACCATGGATTAATATTAAACTCTATTACTAATATTCAACCCTTAATATTTGGATTTAATAAACCCAAGGGACAAAAAATCAAAACGATTAATAAAACCTAAGAACTAATATTTTAAATTCAAGAGATTAATAAATCAAATTGATTAAATGGTAAACCAAAGGAATTATTAATATTATAAACTTAAGGAACAAATAAAATCAAGAATTTAATATTATTGGGATTTAATAAAAAAGTGACTAATATTACCAACACAAAGAATTGGAAAGCTCAAGGGATCAATGTTATAAACCCAATGGATCAACAAACTCACCGGATTATTAATACTATAAGAAGAAAACATGAATAAACCCAAGGGATTATTAATACTATAAACCCAACATATTAATATTATAAATACAAATTATTAATAAACATTGATGAACCCGAAGAATCAATGGCCACAATAAAAATAATACAAAAAACCCAAGAAAATAATAAATCCTAAGAAGCAATATTTTAAACTCAAGAGATTAATAAACTGAAGGGACTCTTAATAGTATAAACCAAAAGAACTAATAAAACCAAGGGTTTTATATTATAAACCCAAGGAATTGGTGAACCCAAGGGAAAAATATAAAAAAACTAAGGGATTAACAAGCCCAACGGATCCATATTAAAAACAAAAGAGATTAATAAAACCTAGGAATTAATATTTTAAATACAAATGAATGATAAATGCACATGATTATTAAACATATAAACCCAAGTGATCAATCAATCTTAGGGATTGTTAATATTTTAAACCCAACGAATTAATAAACTTAAGGATCAATAAACCAAATCGATGGATATTAAAAACCCAAGGAAATAATAAACCCAAGGGATTAATACTAAAAAACCAAGGGTTTATAAACCTAAGTGAATAATATTAAACCTAAGAGATTAATATTATAAAACCTCAAGTATATAAACCCTTCGATAAATACTATAAACTGTGAAATAAAAATGGTTCAACATGCTTGATTTAAACATTGAAACAATCTTAAAAACCTAAACAAACAAACTAATATTAAAAAACCAAACAATTATTAAAGCCTTGGAATTAATATTTTAAACTCAAGGGATTAATAAACCCAAGGGATTAAATGATAAACCAAAATAATTATTAATATTATAAACTTAAGGAACAAATAAAACCAAGAGTTTAATATTATAAACCCAAGAAATTATTAAACCTAAGGGGAAAATATTATAAACCTAATGGATAAATATTAATATTATAAACCAAAGGAATTATTAATATTATAAACCTAAGCAACAAATAAACTCAAAATTTAATATTATTAACCCAAGGAATTAGTAAACCCAAGGGAAAAATATTATAAACCCAAGGGATTAAAAAACGCAAGTGATCAATATTAAAAACACAAGGGATTTATATTAAACCCAAAAGTTAATACTATAAAACCTATGAATTATTTATACACTTGGAATATGAAACCTTAGATCAATAAACCCAACGGATTGATATGACAAACCTAAGGAAATGATAAACCCAAGGGATTACTACTTAAAAAAAACGGTTTATAAACCCAAGGGATTAATATTAAAACTAAGAGATTAATATTATAAACCCGAAGTATATAAAAACCCCTAAATAAATACTATAAACCATGAAATAAACATGGTTGATCATTATTGATTTAAACATAGAGACAATTTTTTTCACAATGCGACATTGGAACAAGGATGACCATGGCTGACCATGGTTTATTTTCATATTGAGACAATCTTTGTCACAATGTGACATTTGACCATGGAAGACCTTGATCAACTATGTCTAATGATGATTAATAATGGTTTCCCATCATTAATTTTCATATTCAGATCATCGTTTTCATAATGTGATATTGGACCATGCATTAATATTAAAATCTAGGAATAATATTCAACTCCCAATTTTGGGATTTAATAAATCGAAGGGACTAATATTACTGACCCAAAGAATTAGAAAACTAAAGGGATCAATTTTATAAACCCAATGGATAAAAAAAATGAGGGAATTATTAATATTATAAATCAAAATAACTAATAAACCCAAGGGTTTAATATTATAAACTGAAGGAATTGGTGAACCCACCAGATAAATATAAAAAACCTAAGGGATCAACAAGCCCAAGAGATCCATATTAAAAATAGAAGAGATTAATAAAGCCCAGGAATTAATATTTTAAATACAAATGAATGATAAAATCACATGATTATTAATATTATAAACCAAAGTTATCAATCAACCTCAGGGATTGTTATCATTATAAACCCAATGAATTAATAAACCAAAGGATAAATAAACCCAATGGATTAATATTAAAAACCCAAGGAAATAATAAACCCAGGAGATTAATATTAAAAAACAAAGGGTTTATAAACCTAAGGAAATAATATTACACCTAAGAGATTAATATTATAAACCCTTAGATAAATACTATAAATTGTGAAATAAACATGATTCAACATGCTTGATCTATACATTGAGAAAAACTTAAAACCATGAAAATAAATTAATATTAAAAACCCAAACAATTAATAAAGTCTACTATTTAATATTTTAAACTCAAGGGATTAAATGATAAGCCAAAGGAATTATTAATATTATAAAGTTAAGGAATAAATAAACCCAAGCATTTAATATTATAAACCCAATAAATTAGTAAACGTAAGGGGAAAATATCATAAACCTAAGGGATAAATATTAATATTATAAACTTAAGGAATAAGTAAACTCAAGCGTTTAATATTATAAACCCAAGGAATTAGTAAACCCAAAGGAAAATTATTATAAAGCCAAGGGATAAAAAATGCAAGCAATCAATAATAAAAACACAAGGGATCTATATTAAACCAAGGGTTAATATTATAAAACCTATTAATTATTTATACCCTTGCAATATGAACCCTTAGATCAATAAACCCAACAGATTGATATTACAAACCCAAGGAAATAATAAACACAAGGGATTAGTTCTAAAAAAAACGGTTTTATAAGCACAAGGGAATAATATTAAACATAAGAGATTAATATTATAAACCCTAAGAATATAAAACCCTTAGATAAATACTATAAAACATGAAATAAACATGATTGACCATGCTTGATTTAAACATTGAGACAATTTTTCTCACAATGCGACGTTGGACCAAGGATGACCATGGTTGGCCATGGTTGATTTTCATAATGAGACAATCTTTGTAACAATGTTACATTCGATCATGGAAGACCTTGATCAACTATGGCTAACGATGGTTAACAATTTTTTTCCATGGTTGATTTTCATCTTGAGACAATATTTTTCATAATGTGACATTGGACCATGGATTAATATTAAATTGTAGGACTAATATTTAACCCCTAATATTGAGATTTAGGGACTAATATTACCAACCCAAAGAATTATAAAACTCAAGGGATCAATGTTATAAACCCAATGGATCAACAAATGTAGGGAATTATTAATATTATAAACCAAAGCTATCAATCAACCTTAGTGATTGTTAATATTATAAACCCAAAGAATTAATAAACTAAAGGGATATTCAATTTCACCATAATTTCAACCAAAGAAAGAACATTGAAATTACATATATATATTTTTTGTCTTTACATCAAAAAAATTTACTATAAAATGGACTTGAAACACTCCATCAAAAGTCATTTATCAAACAGCCTCTTCCAAAACACAATGAGACTGATGAAAAAAGGAACACCGATTCAAATCAACAGGATAATTATCACAATACTTAACACTTTCCAACCAATCCCTTCTTGTTTTCCTCTCAAACTCCCTCATGTGCACATGCAACAAGTATTTTACATTTGTTTTCATTTCATCTAGCACACGAAGATTGTCATCAATAAAAGTAGGATGGAAGCCATGTTTTCTATCGAACTTGTTTCGAAGATACAACATAAAACTTATCACTCTAGAAATATTTTCCACTTATCTATTATAATAGATGCCATAATTGTTATCCATGTATGCATTTCAAAGGAAAAATGACAAAATAAAAATTAATACACACATGCACAAACATCTACGAATACACATATATAGATATATATACATAAAACATAACATCCCAATTTTTGTATTGTTAAAAAACTTATAAACCTCATGCTATAAAATAACTTAACACTATAAAAATTTGTACAAATATAAAACTCATTAGCAATACATATTGTACACATGAAATGAGTGATAAAATGAAATGAGTGATACAACCCTTATTAAAATATTCAACAAAAATTCATAATTTTCTAAACTTAATTTTTAAAATTAAATATGAAAAAAGTTATTAATCTTATATTTGTATTTAAATTAATGTTAATGTTTATATTAAATTTGTTTAATATTAATATGAAATATAAATCTCGTGCCATTGAACCTAAATTTATTAAACCTAATCTTCAATCAAAATATTTAGATTGATGTTTAATGCTCATGTTCATATTAATGTATAGACATAATATTTGTTTAATATTAATATTAAACATCGTTAACATAAATTAATAGACATATTAATAGAGATACTAATTACCAATATTAATATTAGTAATTTTTGGTGTGGTGGAGAAATTTTTCATTGATGTTGGATATCATTGCAAATATTAATATTAATATAATTTAGCCCATAGTCTTGTAATTCATGATATAATATGAATTCACAATATTGATATCAATATGAACAAATTATTAAATTTATTTTTAGTGATTAACACATATAACTGGTTTTTTATGTGTCAATGGTTCATTATAAAAAAAATAAGTAAATTGAACAACATGAAAATATGTAAACAACTTTACCAAATATTACTATAAATATGATGAATGTATTCATATCATTAATATATAAAAATCATTATTATAATAAAATTAAATAAAGAGGACAATAAAAGAAATTAAAATAATATTCTATAAATAGGTCACAATATTATTAGTTGCATGCCATAGCCATGTGGACTTCAATCTTGATTTTTAATGATGGGATAAATAATTGGTTGTTTATGTCTGAATGGTTCATTGCAAAGAAAATAACACTAATTACTTCAAAAAAAGATGTAAATTGAGGAACATAAAAAACAATGTAAACAACTTTCTCAAATATTACTATGAATATGATGAATGCATTCTTCTCATTAATATATGAAAATCAATATTATATTAAAATTAAATAAAGAGGACAATAAAAGAAATTCAAAAAACATTTTATAAATATGTCACAATATTATTAATTTTATGTCATATTGATATGGACTTCAATCTTGATTTTTAATTATTGACTCATATAACTGGTTGTTTATGTCTCAATGGTTCATTGTAAACAAAATAAAAATATCTACTTAAAAAAAAGGACGTAAATTGAACAACATGAAAAATGATGTAACAAATTTCTCACATATTACTATGAATATGAGGAATGTATTCAGTTCATTAATATATGAAAATCAATAATATACTAAAAGTAAATAAATAGGACAACAAAACCAATTAAAAAAGAATTCTATAAATGGGCCACAATATTATTAGTTGCATGTCATAGTGATATGGACTTCAATATTTATTTTTAATGATTGGTTCATATAACTAGTTGTTTATCTCTAGATGGTTCATTGTAAACAAAAGAACAATAACCACTTTAAAAAATAAATTTAATTGAACAACATGAAAAATAATGTAAACAACCTTCCCAAATATTACTATGATATGATGAATGTATTCATATCATTAATATATGAAAATAATTATTATATTAAAAGTGAATAAAGAGAACAATAAAAGAAATTCAAAAAACATTTTATAAATAGGTAACAATATTATTAGTTGCATGTCATAGAAATATGGACTTCAATCAATCCTCTTATTTCTTCCTAATTGTAACATATGCATTACCTTTCATCTTGGCATAACAGTGAAAAGAGAAAGGTGGTGCAATGTGTTAACCATCTATTGAATTCACCCTTGATATGGCTGTGAAGGTTATGTATTCTGCTCTTTATTCCTGATATCAATTGATGCTCGTTCTAAATTCAATCGCTGTGACTTATTTACTGTAAGAGCCTATGCTATCTTTAAAGGAATTTGTTTTCAACTTCCTCTTATCACTAGTGTTATAGATACAATGTGTGGATTGCTTGCATCAAATGGAACACAAACAGACTTATAAAAAACAACAGTTGTGAACATTGGAAGTTGAGGTGGCTTAGAGATAAGCGTATAAAGTATATCCTTTACATAACCAAGTGCACCATTCACCAAACCAGCTTCAACTCACAAATTACATGTCAACATAACACGTTGACCATGACACAACAACACTTCACGGTTCAGCTGATCATCATCAACACCATTGATTTATGAACGCCTTGAATACTTAGCAATACATCGTGCAACTGAAGAATTTAATGATTTTAACATATGCCTATTATAGAAGGACACCAAATTAGTTGTTGGAAACATATGAACTATTGCAATCAATAAATCCCTTTCTTTAGGATACAACCTCATATCAGCCCATGATACAAGAAACTCCCAATCTTCAAGAATAGGTTTTTCATTTCTTATATTATTGACGAATCTACGAAAACAATATTATTTCTCATTATTCCCTTGTTGGAAAAATATTGTGTCAAGAGCGATAAAAATGTTAATTTCTTTCCACAAAACTTTCCCTACTGTATTACCTGCATACAAAGGCTTATCTCTCACAGGAGGTAGCTGGCCAAAGTCACCCACAAGGATGATGGATATACCACCAAAAGGACAATTCTTTTTCTCCAGAAATGCTTCTCGTAATCGAGCATCTATTTTCATGAATAACCTTGATCCTAGAAATCTCATTTCATCATTCAATATATATCGAATATTCGTTATTTATTCTTGAAATATTGCGAGTGATTTCCCCTGTAGTGGTTTCATATGTTTAATTGGAATTTTTAGAGCTAAGTGTATTGTTTTTGCATGTATATTAAAAACATTTATTCCTATTGGGGAAAGAAGAAAAACACTTCTTCATTTCTTGAAAAATTAGAAAGAGCTTAAAAAATACAATGAATAAGGAAAGACTTCCGAGTGCGTGCAATGTCATGAACAATCATAAGAAGAGCTTCACGAATATCATATTCAACAAAGTTCCTTAAAACAATTTCAAAATAAATTCGTTGTTTTTCTACCAATGAATCTATAGATGCAAATGTTCTATTTGAAAGGTAAAAAATATCACCCCTGATTTTCCATTCCTTATAATATTAATAGCTTCTTTAGCCACATCATCAGAAATGGTTGTACTTTTCCAGTCAAAGGATATATCAAAATTCCTTCGAACAAAGGTGTGAAGATCATAAACATTCACATTATTTGGGGGAACCAAGCGAGAGAAAAGCTTCCATTCTTGAAAATCATATTCAAGATTCATTTCCTGGTTAGAAAACTCACCATCTTCATTTTCAATATTGTTGAAAATTTATGGATTTCAATCAACATGCCATGCTCGATATATGGAATTCATCCAATTTTGAATAATAATTTGAGTTTAAATCCCAATTTCTGCATGAATGTCACGAAATGGCTTGTACAAGAGAAATTTTGTCCAGAAAAAGGTTTTAAATTTGTCTAAACCCTCACTAGGAATAGAATAAAATTGTGGCCAAACATGAACAATATCATGAACATCTCTAGGCTTCCACAGATGGTCTGAAATGATTGTATTATTTTTTTTGTGATAAGTGTCTTTTCATTTTAAAAAGATGTGCATAATCGGTTCATTAGTTTGCATGAGGTTTAAGGTGTTTATCCATGAATTTTAGATGATTTTTAGTGAATTAGAAGCATAAAACAAGCTTAAATAACACTAAAAAGCAGTGTAAAACAGAGAAATAGGTCACCACATGAAATTTACATAGTAGGCATGATGAAGCAGTTCACCCCTCCTAGGCTACATCTGCTAGTCCAGCTCCCAATGGCATGTCCATTTTTCATTATGCTCAAAATATTTCTATTAAATGTAGTTACAATGCTCTAATGGATTTTTTCTCTACACCAATGGCTACAAAATGCTCCAATTAGTCAAAAATGACTCTTCATTCACTCAGAATGGGTGAAAATTGGGCCTCGTACACTTTTGCCCAGTTTCACCTAGGAAAGCTCCACTAAAAGTGGAGAATTCCACTTAACTGGAGTTAAAATTGTCCTATCTGCCATTTTCAGCGTGCCCGCTAAACTGACTGCTATATTAACCGTTGCATTAAAATTTGTGGTTGGGCACATGCGACCCCAAACCACGGTCATCGTGGTGGTTAGCGGAATCGTTGGAGCGGAACTCGACATAAACTATGGTTTAATGGGTTGAAACTATGGTTAATAGCCATCGGGTTTGCAATAAACCGCGTGGTGTAAATTTTTTTTAATGCCATCTGATATCAAATTTCGGGTACCACTGGCGGGTTGGGACTGCCGGCGGTTCCCAACCCCCAAACACCTTTTCATTACACGTTAAGTATAAGCCACGTCGTATGAAGGTTAAGTATGATCGTGTAGAGCAGGCGATAAACCATACGTGTGCCCAGTGGGAGGTCTAGGGTTGGATTCCTGTGGACCACCGCAAAATTTTACTGTGCAGTTGCAGGGACACGTGGTGGCCTCAGGGCTGGCCATGTGTCACCCTATGATTAGCTCCTCCAAACCCATTCAACCAATAGAAAACATAAACTTGTCAACCTGTGATTAGTCTGGTGGAAAGGAATATTTCAAGGAATATTCAATTTTATTAATTTCACATCCACCCACTTTGCTGACTGTGCATCCCAGTCAAACTTGGTCAAACTGTCGCAAATTGACCTGTTTGGCATTTCGATCAGAACGCAATATCTTCCTCATACGACATCGGTTTTTCAAACCGTTTGTGGCACCGAAATCAGGAAAACAAGATCTAAGAAACCATCCTAGTTTCAACTCAATCCTGTAATGTTTAATTTTGAGAAAAAGTTATGAACTCTTGATCATTCCTCCCCATTGGGAAGCTTTTGGACCCCAAAAGACTTGATTACCTATTCAGTAGATGAGGGTACCACTCCCTCACCTTTCCAACCTCCATCCATTTTTTCTTGCTTGGTTTAGTGCCCTTCAGCTTAACTCGAAGGTAGTCAACACTTCTCCTCTTTGATGCTTTTTTCCTCCTATCAAGAATTGTATCTTCTTTGAGCTCATCCAGAAATTCTGGTGAGAAATATTCAATAGAAGGTATTTGAACATCACTTCCTTGATCATCGATCAAAGGTGGCTCATACAAGTGTAAGTTTTCAACATTAGCAATTGAATACATTTGCATGTAAGAAGGAAAATCAAGTTGGAATGCATTATTACCAACTTTCTTTATGATCTTGAAAGGACCATAGCAAACGGATTTGAGATTTTTACCTTTCCCTTGCATCCTTTCTTTGCTAATGTGCAACCATACCTCATATCCCTCTTGAAACTTATGATCAACCCGGTGTTTGTCATGCCTCTCTTTGTATTTTCTTTGAATTTTCTCAAGATGTTCTTGAACTTGTCAATGTATAATCTGAATTTGCTCAATGAACTTTCGAACCTTATCAATGTCACTATGGCCAGCAATTGCAATATCCTTACCAAATATGAAGACTAATGGAGATTTTGGAAAATACCCAAAGCATACTTCAAAAGGTGAGGTTTGTGTTGAAGAGTGCTTTGCCTAGTTGTAAGCGTGTTGAATGTAATGCAGTTGTTCATCCCACAACTTAGGATGTTTGCTACAATATCCTCTCAATAGAAGCACAACAGTTTTTTTCACCACCTTTGTTGTCCATCTGTTTGTGGATGAAAAGAAATACTATTTTTCAACTTTGTGTCCATCATTCTCCATATAATTGACCAAAAATTCCCAATGAACCTAGACTCCCTGTCACTAACAATAGAAGTTGGCAATCCAAAATGAACTCAAATATGTTGAAAATGAAGTTCAACAGTTTGTTCAGCAATAATGGTTTTCTTACATGGCATAAGTATACCCATTTTACTGAATCTATCCACAACTACACGAAGATAATCATGTTGCTTTCTTGACATAGGTAGACCCCCAACAAAGTCCATGGAGACACTCTCCCATGGCCTTGATGGTACCGGTAGTGGTGTGTACAATCCAAGCTTCCTATTACTAGGCTTACTTGTTGCACACATAGAACAACCTCTTATAAAACGTGACACACTATCTATCATGCGAGGCCAATAAAAATACCTCTGTAGATGCGCCATTGTTTTTCTTACCCCAAATTGTCCAGCAATAAGAGATGAATGAGCTTCTCTCATGATACTTAGCCTCTCTCCTTGTGGAATACATAGCTTGCCTAAATGAAACATCAAATTGTTATGCATGTCATAATATTTTTCTTCAACTTTATTCCCTTCACTCAAAATAGCATACACATCTTGAAAATGAATTTCATGTGAATATTGTTCTATGTAACTCTCATGTACAACAGAATCATTTTTTAGTAAAGTAGAAGCACTAATGATTGGTCTTGAAAGCATATCTGCAAATTTATTGAAAATATCTTTCTTATACCTTATAACCAAGTGAAACCGTTGAAGAAAACCCATCCACCTGAAATTTCTTGATTGTTGCAATTTTGTTTGTGACTACAGTTACTATAATGGTTGGTGATCGGTGTGTACAATAGTCTCTTTACCCATCAAGTAGTGTTTCTACTTCTTGATAATTTTTACCAACGCATATAGTTCTTAGTCATATGTATGATAATAGTCATAGAACCATTAAATGTTTCAAAATGAAAGTTGATAGGCTTACCATTCTGCAAAAGTATTGCGCCCATGTCATAATCACTAGCATAAATTTGTATCTCAAATGGCTGCCTCAAATTTGGTAATGCAAGGACTAGAGCTGAGCTGAAATTGTCTTTTAAAGCTTAAAAAGCTTGTTGTTTTTTGCCTCCCCATTGGAAGCCTTTCTTCACACTTGTCACTGCATACATAGGAGTTGCGATGGAAGAAAAGTTAACAACAAACTTCTTCCAATATTGAGCTACACCTAAGAAACTTCTTACCTCGGTTATTGTTTTAGGTGTGGGCCAATTCACAATGGCTTCCACTTTAGAAGGATCAATCCTCAGCTCTCCTCCTCCTACAATATGTCCCAAATATACCAAATAATTCTTTCGAAACTCACATTTTCACATCTTAAGAAACAATTTCGCTTTCTTCAAAATATCAAGCACTATATTTACATGCAAGACATGATATTCTCTTTTTTTGTTGAAAATAAAAATGTCATCTAAGTACACAATAAAAAATTCATCAAGGAATGGTCACAAAACACTATCCATAACTCGCATGAAAGTTGTCGGTGCATTACACAAACCAAAAGGCATAACTAGCCATTCAAAGAGTCATTGTTTGGATTTGAATGCAGTTTTCCATATACCACTTTCTGTAATTATTACTTAATGACATCCACTTCGTAAATCTAACTTAGTGAAAAAAATTTCTTCTTTCAGTTGATCAAGAAAATCATCTATTCTTGGGAGTGGATAACGATTTTTCACTGTAATCTTGTTCAAAGCTTGAAAATCTACACACATGCGCCAAGTCCCATATTTCTTTAGTACCAAGACTATGGGTGAACCGCATGGCGAGGTTCTTGGCCTTATGATTCCTTTATCCAACATCTCTTTGATTTTCCTCTTTATTTTAGCATTCTCCATTATTGACATGCGATACATACCGATGTTTGGAAGAGGACAATCCTGCTGCAACTGAATCTCATGTTGAATTTCCCTTTTTGGAGGCAATCTTGTTGGCTCCTGAAACATCTCATGATGTCCATTAACCACATCATGTAAATGTGATTTAAACTTAGGATCACATCCCTCAAAATATTCATGATTAACATTATCTTTAGGCCTAATCATAAGAAGAACAAAATTCTTACTTGAATTTATCAGTCTCTTTACCTGTCCATCATTTACCATAGCAATGTTTGTCTTCTTGCGATGTTCTCTAACAATGAACTCCTTGCCATATTTGAATAAATGATACTTGTTCTCATGGTGATGGAATATTTCTTTCCTTTCATACAAGTAAGGACTCCCTAATACAATACCACTTATGTCAAGTGGAACCACATCTAATTCAATTGTGTCAACAAAATTTGCAGTGATTTCAAAACTCAATATATATTTCTTTGAAACCTGTAGATTAAAATCCTTACAAATCCAACCCAATGGATATGGTTTTGGATGTGGTATGGTCTCAAGGTTAAGTCTCTTGACCAAAACTTCAGAGATTAAGTTTTCTTGTGACCCACTGTCAAATAATGTGTAAATCTTGGTATGCTTGGATATGACCCTCACATGAAACAATTCTATTCTTTCTTCTTCATTTGGAGTGTTTATGTGGCAGTTTGATGTACTGGTACTGGGTTTAGTTTCAATTTATTTTCCCTTCATTTTCTTTAATCCCATGGCTATAATTTTAGATTCATCACTTGAATCAAATCGTAAATCATGTTGAGTTGTAGCAACAATTTTTTGTTTCCCTTTGTTATTGGGTTTCTTTGGCCTCAATTCCGGATGTAATTTCCAACAATGAGTTTCATCATGGCCTTCTTTTGAACAATGTTTACAAACCACTTTTTCTCCCTCTTTATTAACAGATGCATTCTTTCTTTTTTTTACCTTTTGAGGTCTTTTCCTTGGTTTTACCCTTAAAAGGTTTCTTTCTACCCTCTTCGGAAATGTTCTTCCCTCTAGCTTCTAGATGTGTGACCTAAACACAAACTTCACTAGACGGGTGGGGTTAAAATGATAATAGTATGTTTTAGGTAGCTATGTAAGCCTCCAATGTACTTTAGAAAAGTATCTTGGCTTTGCAAATCCACCCCTAATAAGAGAGCTCTTCTCCTAAATTATTGGGTGTATTCTTCAACATTTTGTCCCTTTAATTGCCTAAAGTTCTGCCAGTTCATGATGGAGTTTTTCATATGAGCTAATGGATTAAAATTTTGTTTAATATTAGTAATGAACTCTAACCATGATAGAATAATCTTACCATGTTTCTTGATTTCCTCCTTTGTCTTGGTTTCCCACCAAACAAGTGTTTAACCTTCCATTCTCAAAGAAGCTAATTAAATTTTGGTATCATCATTTTGAAGGTTTTGACTTCACCATTAAACATTGGCAATTCAAGCTTAACATCAAGTTTTAAAAAAGGACTTTTACCAGTGCTCTTTGACTTGTGTGGTTAATGTACCGAAGAAGAAGTAGAGGATGATGATGATGAGGGTGAGGATGATGGCTCTCCATTTCCTCCATTTCCTCCATTTCCCTTCTTTGACTTATCTTCATCATGTTATCTCATGAAGATCCTTGTCCTTCCTTGTGAATTTTAGATCCTTCTCCTTCTAGTGTCTCATTCCTTTCTTGATAAAGGATTCTAACCATCTCATTCATGTCAAGAAATTCTTTCCTAAATACTCTTTATTCCTCCTTGGGATCAACTTCTTCATGGATTTCTCCTTCCTCATAAGGCATGATTAATGAAGCTTCTGCTTCTTTAGGAGGTGAACTAGGTGATGGAGATTGTGGCAATATTTTTCTACTGTGCTTTGGCTCCTTTTGAGACCCTTCTGCTTCCACCAATTTGCCTTCTCCCCTTTTGAGCTTGAGCCTTGTAAGCATCTAAAACTTGCAAACAGTTAAACAATTCTTTGCACTAAACATAGAATAAACTCGCACTCTGATACCAATCTAATCTGAAATTATTGTATTATTTTTGTTGTGTTAAGTGTCTTTTCAGTTTAAAAACATGTGCATAATCAGTTCATTAGTTTGCATGAGGTTTAAGGTGTTTTTCCATGAATTGTAAATGATTTTTAGTGAATTAGAAGCATAAAAAAATCTTAAATAACACTGAAAAACAATGTAAAATAGAGAAATAGGTCAACACCTTAAATTTACATAGCAGGCATGATGAAGCAGTTCACCCCTCCTGGGCTACATCTGCTGGTCCAACTCCCAATGGCATGTCCATCTTTCATTATGCTCAAAATTTTTCTATTACACGTAGTTACATTGCTTTAATGGTTGTTTTCTCTACACCAATGGCTCGAGAATGCTCCAAAAAATGACTCTTCATTCACTTAGAATGGGAGAAAATTGGGCCTCCTACACTTTTCCTAGTTTCACCTAGAAAATCTCCACTAAAAGTGGAGAATTCCACTTAATTGGAGTTAAAATAGGCCTATCCACAATTTTCGGTGTGCCCGCTAAACTGACAGCTGTACTGAACGTTGCATTAAAATTTGCGGTTGGGAACATGCAACCCCAAACCATGGTCATCGTTATGGTTAGTGGAACCGTTGGAGCGTAACTCTGTAGAAACTGTGGTTGAATGGTTTGAAACTCCGGTTAATAGTTTTTGGGTTTGCAATAAACCACATAGTGCCACAGTTGTTAACACCATGTGATATCAATTGTTGGGGACCGCTGGCAGTTTGGGACCCCCGGTGATTCCAAACCCCCAAACACCTTTTCATTACACGTTAAGTATAAGTTGTGTCCTATGAAGGTTAAGTACCATCGTGTAGAGTAGATGGTAAACCATATGCGTGCCCAGTGGGAGGTTTGGGGGTCTATTCCTGTGGACCCCCACAAAATTTTACTGTGCAGTTGCAAGGACACCTGGTGGCCTCAGGGTTTCCCACATGTCACCCTATGATTGGCTCCTCCAAACAAATTCAACCAATAGAAAACAGAGACATGTCAACCTATGATTAGTCCGGTGGAAAGGAATATTTCGAGGAATATTCCTTTTTGCTGACTATATATCCCCCCACTTTTGTTGACTGTGCATCGCAGTTAAACCTGGTCAAACTGAAGCAAATTTACTTGTTTGGAATTTTGATTAGAACGCGGTATCTTCCTCATACGACATCAGTTTTTTGAACCGTTTGCGGCACGAGAATCAGTAAGATGAGATCTACACAACCATAACTTTGAATTTTGAGAAAAATTTATGAAATCCTGATCAACGGATCTTGTTTATGCTTGTTATCAAATGTCTAAGATCCATTTGTTTCTATCAAAGACAGATGTTCAAGAAAAAAAATCTCTCTTCTAACAATTTTGAGAAAAAAGTATTCTCAGATGAACATTGCATGTCATCCCTTCAGATTTTCCTGAAAAAAATTCTTCCAACATTTAAGGAAATATTTTTTCTATTACAAACAACAAGAGGTAGCTTAAGCAACATATGGCATGTTTTTTGTGCTCCAATGTCACGGTCAACAATTGTTTCTACAATAAACCTTCTGTAAGCACATAAATCAGGATCCTCAGAGGCAATAGAATTTTAAATTCTAGTTAACATATCATGATAATTTTTATACCTTTTTCTATTTTTGATGCATACTTAGCAATATATTTCGAGACAACATATCGAGAAAGCACTGGTTGGCAATCAACATTTACACACCACATTGTTAGAAGGTCAATCTTATGTACATTGAGCCTATCACCATTTCTTGTTGGGTCATATTTTTTTCTTCCTTGATCATCTATGAACAATCTTGATTCATCACAAAGATCCCATGGAACATTGTACCAACATGTGAGAATAGTGCCCTTTTTGCACAAACAATAATCTACACTACACTTTGTGTTCCTTTGGACACGGTTTAACAATTATTCATAATCATTATGAGGATTGCAAGAGAAAATCTAATCAGTATTCAATAGGCAAGGGTCATCATTGAGGCTTCTTGGAACCATTATGTTGCAACGATGTATGCCACATGGATTCCATGAAGTTACATAATTGTTAAAGAATCTCTTTGCAAGTTATACATTAGAAGAATTTAACCAATCAAGTATTTCCATGTTAGGAGCACCTTGCAACAATAGGAAACCATGGATATGTGTTGAACTTCTATGCAGCCACTCATATATGGAGAAAATGAGTTACTATAAAAATGTAAATAGAACCATAATAAATAATTGGCAATGAATAGAAAATAAATTCAACAACACAAACCTATATCAAAAGTCTTTAGCTTTAAGATATTTTTGGTTAACTTCATCTCGAAATATACTAAACCTATGGTGCATAAATGTGGAAACAATATGAGGGTACTAGATAATATTCTCAATTTTCATACGATGCTCATTTAAAGAACAAGAATGTGAATGCAAAATAAAGGTTATGTAACTATGGCCACTTTGTGTTAGTTGCACTCAAAGTAAAAAACAAAGATGGACATCCCAGCTAAGTAATCATGTTAGTCAATTCAACCCAAAATTTACTCCAATATGCCATTTTACCTCTCAGAGAAGAACCAAACCACATAATTTTCTCAGTCAACTTATTATCTGGTAAATAAAAAAGTTGGTGACGCAAGTCTTTAATTGTTGTTGGTGATTTATCATGTAAATTTTTCTTCACAAAAACTGCAGCAGTTTGTTGGCTCTAATGCCACATTATCATGTTCAATAGGTAATATCGAAAGTGAGGATGGCTTCTAGACCTCTGATCCTAGTATCTAAGAAGATGCAATGCATACTCATGAAGTTCAACACTACAAATATGTGGTTGCAACCAATCAACATCACCAGTGGGGAAAAATGTGGGGAATTTCATATCTAATAACCCCTCAGTATTATATTCATTCACTTGAGAGGTTCCAATATTGAGCCAATCCATTTCTTGAACATGTGAAGAATCATCAAGAAATGCTCTAATTTGTTCCACTTCTCTTTGTTCACTCAGTAGGCGAGAAACAAAAGAAGAAGGATGAGAAGGAAAATTCTCAGCAAGCAACCCTTCATTATTAGTTTCATTGATCTCAGATGCTTCAATATCACAATCAACAAATTTAAGCCTAGAGGAGACATTTGTCATTCACTAAATCATATTCAACTACAACATCTCAATAATATTGTTCACGTTCTATTTTGAAAAGAAATGAAACCATAGATCGAGATATTTTTACATAACATTCATAATATTTAGACTGAGTGACATGTTTCCTCACTATTAGAAAGTCAAGATCTTCAACATTTCAGGGAATACTTTGAGAAATTGTAGAAATATCTTGAGGAAAGCTAATTGTGTTGCCGCTATACTTATATTTTCCACCTTGAGCATGTGTCACTTGAAAAATAGGATTCGCATGTGCTATTAGCTTTTATTCAACTTGAGTAAGAACTTTTTAAATATGAGGTTCCTCACGAGGATACATGTTATTATATCGACAAGAAAGATGGGAGCCTTTTTCATTCTTACATTATCTGCAAACAGGTCCTTTAGAATCTCTCAAAACTTGGATTTTGGGTTATGATTCTTGGTATATGTGGCACATTTGGGCAACTGACAGGCTATATTTCTTTTCTTGAAATATTTTATGCACTGAAATTATGTTTTCATCAAAATGAATATGATATTTATCGGTTAGACCACATGGATAATGATGTGGAAGAGTAAAATTTCTTCCAAAATGTACCTAATCTGCAACACCATGAGATTCCCTTCCCAAATTTGAAACATGTGGAAGGGATATATGACAAGGCCTTTCCAAATTTATGGTCTACATTTCTGGAACCTGAGAGGATGAGAAGGTGTCTTTAGCATACAAGCTTTTAAAATTTAATTTCCAACTAATTATAAATAAAAAAATGAAAAAAGAATCAAATGTATTCAATATTTACATTTGTTTGGTGATGTGGATGATAGATATGAGATGGTTTCTCTTCACTTCTAACATCAATGGATGGAACATTTGGACAATTAGTTTCTATGACTTTATTCAAATGAGTTGTTTCATGTTTCAACAAAATAAAATACATTATAAAACTAAATTTCCAACTAGTAAAGATTCAAAAATGGAAAACAAATCAAATACATTGAACATTACATTACTTTGACAATTTGATGTTTTGGATTCCATTTCTCCTACCTCATCAGATGAAATCATGTTTTTTCTATAGAAGGTTATAAAATACAATGTACAACTAACAATAAACGAGAAAAATGAGAACAATATCAAATGCATTCAACATTTAAATTCGTTTTGTGATCTAGATGAACATTATGAGATGATTCCTCTTCACTTCTGACATCAGTATATGGAACATCTACAAAGTTGTTTTGTATGCCTCTATTGAAATGAGTTGTGTCATGTTTTAAGAAAATAAATTTAGCAATAAAATTTAATGTCTAACCAACTAAAAATTAAAAAAAAATAAAAACAAATCAAATACATTGAACATTTACATTAGTTTTCCAATTTAATTTTCGAGGAGAATGTAGTGGAAGGCTATGAAATTCTTCATCTTCACTTATAAGATTATTAGATGGAACACATGGGGAGTTAATTTGTAGCCCCTGATTAAAATGAGTTGTATCCTATTCTAAGAGAATAAAATACCTTATAAATTTAGTAAAAAAAATTGTAAATAGAGGAATGTAATAAATCAACCACTATTGCAGCAAAAGTTAAAATATCATTGTGTTACCTCCATTGTTCCACATGAAATGATATCAGGGATGACTCATTCCCTTGGTGGGACAACATCATTTTGAGAATGGGGATTGGAAGATTCGATTTTTTGAGTAATTGGATCCAAATTATCAAACAAATGGCCAACTAAACTATCATCCAAATCATCACATACAATTTCATCATTGGCTCCACCATGGATATTTTGAAACCTTTGGCCTTGCTCGAAAAATTCAATTGCAGACACAAAAGGGCTAGGATGAAAATTTGCAGCCATTTTATCAATATGATGTTCTTCCCAATTGCAAGATGTTTCCCCAATACTATGAACACTTTCAAGAGAGCATAAAACAAAAAAATTATGTTGACGAGGACCATATTATGACAATGGTCTATTAATGGGAAATGTTATTTCCATGGTATCATCCATAGCACAATACTTTCGAGGAATCATAAAATAATTTTGAAGAGTGGTTTCATTCATTCTTCTATGATATGTAGCTCTCCTATGCTCATTTATTGCATCATTATTTTGTAGATACTATAAACGTCGACTTTCATTAGACCTGTCAAGTGATGCCGATGACAGATTTTGTTTTATTGTACGCTTGCTTGTGCCTCTAGATGACATGTCTACGATGAATAATAACATATTTATTATAAAACCATAAACATGGAACATAGAATATATCCAATATAAATAAACACAGAAGAATGAAAAAGGCACAAGTTTTTTTTGGAAACCATATAAAAATATTAAAAGTCTATATGGTATTTTGACAACCATAAAATTTAAAAGGATTTTTCCAAATGGCTAAAAATAAAAATGAATTTTTGCAAATGGACCAAAGATTTTTTTTTTTTTTTTTTAATGTTTCATATTAGAATCATAATGGGAAACCCATATAATTGGAATAGAATACTATAAGAATTATATGACTTGGAAGTATATCTAAATATTTTAGAAATACCATCAAAATATAAATGTAAATATTAAAATGTACATAAAGATATAACATTGTTTGAGAACCAATGAAAAAAACCTAATATAAAGAACATGAATAATATAACTCATAGTAATTATATTTATAAAAACAAAGAAAAATGCATAGTATCCAAAAACATTCCAACATCTGATACATACACATATAGAATAAATTTCAGCAGGAGCCATATAAGTATCCATAGAATCGTAATTTTAAAGCATTAACATATAGACCCAAAAGTAAGTAAAGTAAAAAAATGGAAATATTTTCCACAACCACAGAGATTTTATAAAATTAAAATATATATAAGAATTCCTAATAGGACTAATAGCCTAAGACTCCTTGTCCATATCTAATGGTGGAATATCATCAATAGAATCCGTACTGGGAGAAATGGCAAAAACATTTCCAGACTCAATCAAATCATTGGCAAAAAAATTTCCAGACTCAATCAAATCATTTCAGTCCTACAGCGTAGAGACCAAAACCCATACATATGGTTATTAGTTAAATTATCAATATCTATTGGAAAGCATATGCGATTCATCATGTCATATAATAGGAAAGGAACTTTACTACAGTTGCACATAAGAACCACACCCTGGATTGTTCGAAATGGAAGAAAACCAAGACATTTTCTATTTATATATGTGGAATTTTCTTCAAAAAATTTCCATATTAATCCCTAATCATCCTTAACGTAATAAATTCTTCGTCCAACAAACTACTAACCAAATTGGAAATAATTTATTTCTTCAATTGACCGTACAGAAGTGGAGCCATCATTGACAGGGCATATCAACTGATTCCTATATATTTCTAATGACATACATTGTATGTTAGTGATTGGAATAAATGAAAACCCCCATTAATTTTTTATTACATCAAACCAGTAGATTGTATACCCATATCGAGGATAATTTTCATACTCCTTGTCTAGATAGAGCGAAAATAATTTACTTTTATAAAACACTCCATTCTTAGGGGTTGAAGTGCCAGCAAATGGAAGACCAACCCTCCGCGAAACCCTGTCAAGACTACTGTAAACATAAAATTTAGACTTCATTCTATCATACATATGTTTTAGAACAAGCCAGTCATATTTTTTGCTGCTTACATTTTCCAATAACGAAAAGAATCCCGAGTCTCCAATTTGTATTGTCCCAAAGTTTTTAAAGGCCTTTGTAAATGGACTCATTACAAAATATTTGTGTGAATGGGAGCATTTTTTTGGTAAGGATAAAACTACCATTCGTCCAAAAATATACTCTACTTTGTATCTTGAATCTATGAATCGCAAATGAAAATGAGATATGTGCCCATTCTGATCAAGGTATGCAACAACAAAATAACTATCAACATTATTGAGGAAAGGGACCATAAATTCAAATTCGTTCATAGAGATATCTTTGCAACGCAAAAATAAATAAGTGTTTTGCTAAACATTTTTCCATTGCTTAAAAACAGTGATAAACTTTATCACAACCGATAAAGGGAGCTAGAGGAAGATAATTTTAGGAATTTCAAATGTAAGACAACTCCAAATAGCTCGATCCATGATCAAATAAGGAAATCACCTAACATTAAAATAAAAATAAACTCGTAATATCAACAAAACAATTTTCAATTAATGTTGAATAGAATTAAAATTAACATAATTAAGAAATTTTTCATCTAAAGATATCATAAAATTCACATATACATATTGTATAAAATCAAATGAGCGATAAGAACATTATTACAACAGTGAAAAAGAACACACAATTTTATAAACCTAATGTTTACAATCAAATATTATTAATGTTAATAAATATATATTTATGTTTATATCAATGTCTATGTTTAAAATTGATGTTAATGTTTTATGTTCAATATAAATAATAATATAAAACAATTTTTTTTAATATTAAAAAGCTTAATCTTATAAACCTTACTTTATAAAATAACCTAATGCTACATGAACCAAATGATATAAAAATACTAATTTTTAAAATTATAATGTCATTGAACCTAAAAAAAAAAAAAAACTAATGTTAAATTTTAATATCATTGAACCTAAATAAACCTAAATTTATCAATCCTATTGCACCTAAAGTTATCAATCATATTGTTTAATGAAATATTATATTGATGTTTAATAGTAATGTTCAGATTAATATATAAATGAAAATTTTACTTTTATATAATTTATATGTTTAGCACTAATATCTATATCTATTATTAATATTAATATTAATTAACATAAATAGAAATATTGATGTTTAATATTAATATTAGTAATTTCTTTATCAATTTTAAATATTTATATTTATTATTATTATTATTATTATTATTATTATTATTATTATTATTATTTATGAATTTTACTAATATTAATGTTAGATTTAAGATTGTTGTGATCCATAATGTAAATAAATGTCTTTTTGATTAATCACATCATCATTTTAGTTAGTTTTTGGCAACTTAATTAGTTAATTAGTTATTAGAATTTTTTTTTTCTTTAAAAAAAAAATATTTTAATGCCTAGTTGCCAATGACTAATTAATAACGGCTAATTTCAACGATCTCCGAGCAATGTTGCATCCACACTATTTATTCAATAAGATCAATTAAGTTTTTCACCTTGTCCAAAGGATAAATATCGATCATGATGTGATTTTAATCCAAAAGACATTTATCTAAAATAATACTAATAAAAATAATTTTTATGTCAGTTTTAAACATTTATGTTTATCAATGTTTATTAATATTAATAAAAATCATAAAGTTGAACATAATAATAAACATAAATATTGAACTTTCTATAGAGTTGTTGAATCTACCAATAATTAAAAATATATAATTTATACAATTTGGCCAAATATATAATTGATATAATCTATCGAATTGATTATATATATATATATATATTATTATTATTATTATTATTATTAATTTATATATATATATATATATATATATATATATATATATATATATATATATATATATATATATATATATATATATATATATATAACACATTAAAAAAAACTAAGACAAAAAAAATCTATCAATTAAATACAATAAAGTTCATTGAATAAAATTTTTGCAATGAAAAAAAAAAAAAATCATACTTTCAGTACATTGAGTCTAATAAATCTATTGGATGAAAGTCTAACAATACAAATTAAATCTAAATGAGCTAAATTATTAAGCATAATTAATAATATTAATAATATTGTTATTAATATTATTAATGTTATTAATAATATTTTTTAATATTAATTACAATGTAATTGTTATTATTAATATTGTTTTTAATATTAATCATCATCATTATAAATTTTTAAAATAATTATTAATATTATTTTTAGTATATATTATAATGTTAACACTATTAATGTTATTGTAATTATTGTAGGATTTCTAATATTGAATTTCTAAATTATAAAACCTCATCTTATAAAAACTTTAAAACTTAAATTTACAAAAACATAATATTATAAAACCTAAATATATAAAATCATAAAATAACTTAAAATTATAAAATATAAAAAATAAAACATGGTTTCTTTGTATATCTTTCATCCTAATACACTTATTTTATTAATTATATTAATTATATTATATTAAAATGATCTAAATAAATAATTGATATTAAAGAAATTAATATTATTACAATTGCATAAAGGGAGAAAGCTCAACTATTGATGCTGAGAACGTTTAATCTAATTCTATAAATATGAAGTACATTAAAAAAAAACTATAAAAAAAAACCTTCAATTAAATAAAATAAAGTTTATTGAAACTTAATTACAAAGTGGTTGTTATTATTAATATAATTTTTAATATTAATCATCATCATTTAAGTTTTTAATATTATTTTCAAGTATATATTAGAATGTCTATATTATTAATGTCATTGATATTCTAGTAGGGTTTTTAATATTGAGTTTCTAAATTATAAAATATTTTCTTATAAAACTTAAAAACTAAAATTTACAAAAACTTAATGTTATAAAATTTAAATATATAAAATCGTAAGATAACTTAAAATTATAAAATAAAATAAAACCATGATTTGTTTATATATCTTTCACCGTAATACACTAATTATATTATATTAACTTTATTACCATTAATAATATTAATAAATAAATAATAAATATTAATGAAATTAATATAGATTAAGCTACTATTATTATATCTTTTCATTTTTTCTTTTTAATTTTATTGTTGATCTCAGATTATAGACATTTCGCCGATCTAAACACCCAAAATACCTTACTAGTCTATAATACAGTTCCCAAAATATCTTGCTATTCTTGAATACACTTGCGCGATTGCAAACTCCAGGGTTATTGTCTTTTGCTTTTCATTACCATCATCTAGTATTCTTAAATTTATCTAAATAGATGTTATATCAACATCTTTCTATATCCAAACTACTTGGGATAAATACATAAAAGAGGAAATTTAAAAATCATTTCTTTTAGAATATTGTTGATTCAACTGCTCCCAGAGTTTTAATAGGATTTTAATAAGAGGTTTTCTGTGGGGAGGAGCTTTGATTGGTTTACTGGGCATCTAACTCTCTCACATGATCCCTAATATTTTCAAAAAAAAGTTGTATGGTTGAAATTTATTGATTATATTAAGCACGGAAGTTAGAATGACCTAGCTATTATGTCACTTGATGTTAATAATTACAACAAGCTTAGACACTATATATACATGAATATTCCATGCAAAAACCAAACTAGTACCGATTCGAAATTTAATTTCTAATATGATGAAAAAATAATTCCACTTGCACCCTTTGTTCTCGTGACTCTGACTAAGGATATCCAAAGCACATCCACACTTGTGTAGCATGTAAACCAAATATATTTCATTTAGGTCTGCACACCGTTGGTGTTGACAGAGTTTCTTACATTTTGAAACTCATCTCATGACCTTAAATTCGATCTCCCTTCTGGAAGCAACTTTGCTTGCTTAATGGAAAAAACAATTAGTAATTTTAATAGGATTTTAATAAGTGGATTTTAACAGGAATGGTTAGTTTTGTAATATATTATTTCCCATGAAATGGTTAGTTTTGTAATATATTATTTTCCATGAAAATTTTTGGGATATACCATGTGTATAAAAATAAAAAAACTGATTCAAGTAAACCCTAGTCATTGAGAATTCTGTGTGTTTAGTTCCATCTTCGGCTGATCTGAAGATGTTTATGGCATAGTGGGAAGAAATGGGTGGTGAACCCCGGGATGAATCATATGTATCCCCTGCGTTTGTTCTGGCAGATACAGGCAACAATGTGTGGATTGGGAATGGTCGAACGACCAGTTGTTACACATACGGACATGAATATCTCACAGAGAAAGACAAGTTATTTACATCAAAATTGTCAAATTATAATCTTTTATGAAATAATGCCCGGAGAGGAGTTAAACTCCATACAGGGAAAATTTAAGCGCTAGTTAAAATTGATATAAGTTAATTTATAATTATAATATCTTTTCACGTTTTCTTTTTATTTTATTGTTGATCTCAGACGACAGCTTCCTTAGAATATTTATAGACATTTCGCTGATCTTGACACCCAAAATATCTTGCTAATGTAGAATATTGTTGTGCCATTGCAAACTCCAGGGTTATTGTCTTTTGCTTTTCATTACCATCATCCACTATTTTTAAATTTATCTAAATAGATGTTATATCAATATCTTTTATATCAACATGTTTTATATCCAAACCACTTGTGATAAATACATAAAAGAGGAAATTTAAAAATCACATATTGATGATTCAATTGCTCCCAGGATTTTAAAGGATTTTAATAAGAGGTTTTATGTGGGGAAGGAGCTTTGGTTGGTTTACTGGGCATCTAACTCTCTTGCATGATCCTATTTTGAAATTTTTTATTTTATTAGGGATGGAAGTTAGCATGTCCTCGCTGTTATGCCACTTAAAATGTTGTAATTATTTATTGATTTTATTATGGATGGAAGTTGGCATGACCTCGTTGTTATTCCGCTTAACTATGTTAATAATTACAACAAGGTAATATACTATATATCTATGTTGTATGAGTTTCTGGAACGTGGGAACGTTGGGAACTTGGGTACGGGTGTCCGGAACGGCTAGAAGTTTCTCCAAAATTTATAGGAAACGGCTAATTGGGAGCGGAGCGGTAATATTATTTAATAAAAAAAATTAATTTTTTTTTTATTTTTTTATTTTTTTAATTACATAATTTATATAATAATCAAAATTAATATTGAATCAAAATATTAAAATATTAAAATCAATTTCAAATTTTAATTCATTGTATGAGTATCAGATTAAAAACTGAAAATTTGAAAATGTAAATGATTCAAGGGGCACTTTTGAATTGATGAAACATAGTGAAAATCAAAGAAATCATATTAATATTCATATTTCTAGCATGCCCAATGTAGTACATAGTTTTAAAAAGTGCAAATTCTCAAAGTAGAAAAGTAACACATGGTCCAAAAATGCCCAAAGGCCAAAACGTAACATTAAAGATTAAAGTTGAAGATGATCATAAAGTGAAATCTTCGGCATGAAGATTATCCATATAACCTTGAGCCTCGCTAGGCACTCCAATTTCATCATCACCATCATCAATATCAAGATAAACTGCAATGCTACCCAAAGGTATGCCAACTAAACCTGCATCTGGTGAAGGATTATCCTCATCATCATCAATCTGAGAAGCATCCTCAGCATCAACATCCCATCTTACTGTCGGGCCCTCTAAATACTCAGGTAGCTTCCTTGAGCGAAGTCGAAGACTACTATGCATATAAACCAATTTCTCTGCTCTCTTAGAGGTAAGCGTATTCCTCTTAACAGAGTGAATGAAACTGTAAGTGGACCAATTCCTTTCAGCTGCTGACGAACTAGAAACCTGAGATAGCAAGCGTAAGGCAAGATTTCGAAGCTCTTGGGATTTTCCCCCATACATTCTCCACCATCCAATGGGATTCCTTTGTGCATAAATGTTGATGTCCACCCTTGCATCTTGAGAGAATATGGAAGGGTTTAAGGTAGCAAAATCAATAAATTGTTCTCGCATTACATTTGATTCATTAGGTGTATAGATTTTTCCTATGGCATCAAGAAATCCTTGCTTCACTTCTTCATCATCAATGGGTAGAACTCTATTTGGTCTCTCCATATACCACTTTGGATTAAGGGCATAAGCAGCCATGTGAAGAGAGGTATTGAGTTTGATCCATCTCTGCCCTATTATCTTGTGAATTTGGTTAAAGAACTCCAAAGAGGGGTTTCTATCCCGAATGATGTGCTTTATCTTGCCTACCATTGTATCAATACATTCATAAACTTCTCCAAGGGTGGGAGAATCAGAATCTGCATACCTAATCAACTCCACAATTGGAGTTGTGAAAGAAACAACATATTTACAATCAGACCACCAATCATCATTAAGAATCTACTCTCTTATCTTTTTTGCCCGCACTGATTTAGATTCGGACCATGCATTACATTCTTGGGAAACAACAGTGGCTTGTAAGGATGCATGCACCTCAACCATACGTTGAAGAAGAATGAAGTATGTAGCATATCTTGTTTCTGCGGGTTTCAAAAACCTCTTCCTTGAATACATCCTATATATTGCTAATGAGGCATGGTGGTTGCAAATGTACATTTGTGCATCTCTTGCATCTAAAATAAGTTTTTCAATCCAAGATATTTTTCCAATATCTTTGAGGACATTATTCAAGGCATGTACACAACAAGGAGTCCAAAAGATATGCCTATATTGACTTTGAACCATCAAACCTGCTGCTTTGCAAACGGGGGTTGCATCTGTGATTACATGTACTACATTTGAAGGACCAAGCTCATCAATTTATTCTTTCAATACTTCAAACATGAAGGTAGCATCCTTCAGTTTCCCACTACAATCAATTGATCTTGAAAAGTAGGGCCTAGCTGGAGATGTCACAATAATATTCAACAATGGCCTTTGTTGAATGTCTGTCCAACCATCCATAACTATTGAACATCCTGAATAAATCCAAGATTGTTTAAGAGGTCCCATAAGCCCCTGCATTCTTGTCACCCCCTTATCTAACAATGATGTCCTCATTTTGTTGTAATTTGGAGGTACATATCCTGGGCCAACAGCTATAATTTTCCGCACCATTTCTTTGTAATGTGGAGAACGGGTAGTATTAAATGAAATTCCATTTGCCATAAAAAAATCAGCAATAGCATCATCAGCCTCATCCCTATGTACTACATTGTAGATTTTAGAAATTTGTTCCTGAGAAAAACTAGCAGGCCTCTTGCTCATCCTAGAAGTAGACCCCCCCACAGATTCAAATTGGTTTGATGCATTTTGATTAACCAAATCTTCTATATCATGGGAAGGAGATCTTGGTACTTTAAAATTACAATCATTGTCCAAGTTCATTACATTAGATCCTAGGGAAGCCATATGAAGCTTTGTCAACTCCATCCTTTTCTCAATTTTACATGTACAACCCTTTACCCCATCACCAGATATGGATAGAAGATGATGCCACACCCTAGTGTAACTTCCCTTAAACAAA
Source organism: Pinus albicaulis (assembly GCA_034641835.2). Classification (NCBI taxonomy): domain Eukaryota; kingdom Viridiplantae; phylum Streptophyta; class Pinopsida; order Pinales; family Pinaceae; genus Pinus; species Pinus albicaulis. Next base: position 699,127,137 of record CM076569.1, read on the forward strand.
TGGTTACACAATGTGCACATCCATTCTTCACAACCACCACTATTCTTTTTCTTGTTTTTAGTAATTTTCTTCACAAATTTCAACAAGTGTTTCTTGGGGTTTGTGCTTTGTTCGACTTGACCGCTTGGAATTGGAGGAAGAGAAGATCCACTTGCTGGCATTGAGCTACCACTCTCCATGATTTTCTTGATTAATACAAGACACAAAAAAACGTATTATAAACAAAATGTACAATGAAAAAAAAATAGCATGCACTTGTACACAAAAATGAAAATGCAATTGAAAATGTACTTAAGAACACACTTTCCAACAGTCTATATAATAACATTTATGTAACAGATTATAATAGCAATCGAGATGGTGTTAAGGAAAGTATAATTCTAGTTCTCTAAAATAAAACTAAAATTATAATTTTTAATAATTTTTATTGTCCTTAAAACATTAGGACTTCGAATTTTATACATCAATAATTTTGTTCAACTGCAGTTAAAGGTATACATATTCATGTTACCATCACTAATATTCTTATGTAACTTGACCAATAATTCAAATACATTTAAAATTATTAAGTACTTCACAGTAGAAACTTAGAAATGTCATAAGACATGAATTTTGGCTTTCATTTAAGATATTTTAAGGAAATATAGTTCTAGATATTCTCTAAAACAAAACTAAAATTATAACTTTTAGTCATTTTTATTGTCCATAAAACCATAGGAATTTGAATTTTATACATCAAAAATTTTGTTCAGATGCTAGTTAAAGGAAAAGATATCCATGTTACCATAACTAATATTCTTATATAACTTGACTAATAATTCAAATATATTTAAAATGATTAAGGAAATCTCATAAATCCCATGCATGAATTTTGTACTTAGTTTAAGATATTTTAAGAAAATATAATTCTAGATGTTCTCTAAAACAAAACTAAAATTATAACTTTTAATAATTTTTATGGTCCATAAAATATTAGTACTTTGAATTTTATACATCAATAATTTTGTTCACATGTTAGTTAAAAAAAAAGATTCCATGTCACCATCACTAATATTCTTATCTAACTTGACCAAGAAATCAAATACATTTAAAATTATTTATTAATTTATCGTAAAAATGTAGAAATCTCATAAGGTATGAATTTTGGAATTTATTTAAGATATTTTAAGAAAATATAATTCTAAATATTCTCTAAAAACAAAACTAAAATTAAAATTTTTAACAACTTTTTTTTGTCCATAAATCATTAGGACTTTGAATTTTATACATTCAAATGCTACTTAAAAGAAAAGTTATCATGTTACCATAACTAATATTCTTATCTAACTTGACCTACCAAGAATTTAAATGCATTTAAAATTATTAATTACTTTACCTTAAAAAAAAAGGTAGAAATCCCATAAGGCATAAATTAAATTATTATGTACTTTATCGTAATATCCCATAAGACATAAATTAAGTTATTAATAAATTAAATTATTAAGTACTTTATGGTAATATCTCATAAGGCATAAATTAAATTATTAAGTATTTTTTCTTATTAAACGTAGAAATTTGATATACCATGAATTTTGGCCTTTGTATTTTAAGAAAATATAATGCTAGATGCTCTCTAAAATAACACTAAAATTATAATTATTAAACTAGTGATTATTATTAATTTAATCATGTTTATTCTAAAACTATTAATAATTAAAAAAATAATAAAATAAATTAAAATAATCCATCAAATTTTCCATACTTAAAAAAACACTAAAATTCTCAAAAAAATGTTTCATATCAAGAAAATGTATAAAGGAGATTTTTCTCCTTATAATGTGATGAAAATAAAAACAATAAATTGAACTAAAATTTTCTATTAATATTATCTCATTTTCAAATTTATAATGAAAATTGGCTAAACTCCATAGCAACTTCAAAGAAAGACATATAAAAAAAATCACTAATTTTTCTGGATGCACAAATAACTCGAGTTAAAGATTTATTGAAAAATGAATGAATGCATGCAATGCATTTCAGTGCATGAATTGGAACTGTTTGATTGTATTGAAAGAAATAGAGTACAATCTAAATTGTAATTTATTTTATTTTATTTTGTTCAAATATTTTAATGGAGTATCAATAATCGGCTCCAATGTTAAGTGGATTTAATGGTTAGTAACATGTGTTTCTTCCTAAGAGGCCACAACTTCACATCTTCACATCTAGGAGAGTATAAATTATGCATACAATCAAGTTCCTTAATATCTCAACTCCATATTACACCTACTCATACTAAAAGGTAAAAGTAACATGTTCATATATGTATATATAACTCATATATCAATTATTTTAATAATAATAATAATAAAATTAAAATATAATTTATTTTTTCCATTTCCTTTAATCTTTGGAAATGTGATATGTATGAGGAAGTAAGCCATTATGTACTCTATCAACATTAAATTTATGTTTACCCTAATTATAAAAGAAATTAACATATAGAGTTCTATATATACATTTGAAAAAATATCTAGCGATATTCTTAATCACAGATATTCACAAATATTTATCAATATTCTTAATCACAAATATTCATGCTCACTTTATCATGCATATTTTTAATGTGAAAGTAGCTTTTGTTTATATGTATAATATTTTTTTTAAATGAAATTGAAAAATAAAAATTCCATAACTACCTTTAAAATAAATTTCAATTTTTAATTTTTTAATTAAATTGAAAAAGAAAATTACATAATAGTTGCACTTAAACATTACAGTAACACAATCTATTGAATTCATAAATACCAATAGAGTGCATTCCTAAATACAAATAGCACTCAATTAAGTTGAAAAATAAAATGTTTTATTTCAGATAAATATTGAAAAATATTTTTTTTAAATAATTTTAGTGAAACCTCATGGTAACACAACCCTAATGTATTCATCTAGCAGGCATGCTAACAAATGCATTCAAATCATAATGCCACAAATATTATCATTATTAATTGAAAATGTTGATTCATTATTCACAAATGATCTATTTTTGTCTATGATCTTAAAAGTATGTTAACAAATGCATTCAAATCATAATGCCATAAATATTATCATTATTTAATTGAAAACTAGTTAATGGCAATTTAATGTTCGACTACTTTGGAACTAGTTTTTTTAATATTGAGACCATCTAAAATTATCTTTTAAAATATTTTGAATATCGAAAGAAAGCTCCAATAAAATTATGTTAAGCCATCTTTAGGTGCTCAAATCGGTATCTTCGCTGTCCCAAAATGTTAAAACAACAATTTTATAACATCATATGATACATAAATGTTAAAACAACAATTGTATAACATCATATGATACATAATGGATAATGTCTTTTACGTGAATGACATTATTTAAATTAACTAGTTTGAAAGTACATAACTATAACAATATGACTCAATTGTATTCATAATAAATATTATTAATCCAACATTATTCATTATCCAGTCTTATAATGAACATTATTCACCTGATTCTATAGCATTAAATGTTATTATGAATGATTTATAATCACTGGGTTAGTTAAAATAAATTTTATAAAAATGATTTATAAATTAATCGAATTTAAATAAATGATGAGACATTTAATGTTACATAATGCTTGGATAGTGCTCACTTTTTCTACTAATCTTACTGTAACCCTTATGATCAGATTTTTAAATGACAGAAATATAACATTATCATTCATCACTTTATAAAATAATTTTGCAACTAAAGTATACGTGTAATGCTTGTAACTTTAACACAGGTATAATGGATGTCACTTAATTATTTTAAGAATTGTTTTACGTGGATAAGAAGTATATATTTAATGACACCCTACGCAGACATGATGAATAGACTTTTTCCAAAATAATATTTTGGATGAAACCATGCAATTCCAACGTACTAAAATACCATAAAATTCATGCAGAAAGCGCTCACAGCTATTGGAGTTTAAATGCTAGAAAAAAACACATAGTATTTCGAAACTTACTGAAGTTATTGGCCGCAGAGAACCTCTTCTTCTTGTTTGCAAATGAATACCACGCTCCTTCTTGTTTGCAAATGAATACCAGGCTACAGACAGTAACTATGCGCTCTCAACAAGTTAACAATTACCTTGATGGACTGAGTGGAGGCATACTAACACCCTTTATGCAATATTGTGAGTGATTTTGGCGGGAAAGAGAGATTTCTTTGGCAGAATGCAAGTTTTTTAGCCGGGAAATTTTTTGGGCAAATTTACATTTAACGCACAATGGAAGTTTCCTTATGAAAACACAACTGGTAAGTTTTTTGGGCGGCAAATTGAGCTGGAAACTGCAGAATGGAAGTTTCCTTTTAGATGAAAACTTACTGAAAACACAACCCGAAAGGTTTTTTTTGGCGGAAAATTGCGCTGGAAACTCCGAAACGTTAATCATTACAGTGGTCAATGTCCCAAGAACGTGCCGCAGCTCCTGTCAAAACTCCTGCAGAAAAAGGTAAGTTCCGGCACCGTTCCAAAGCTCCAGGGAGCACAGGAACCTTTGGAACGAGTTTCTGAAATGTCGGGAGCCGTTCCCGTGCAACAAAGCTATATATACATGAAGATTCCATGCAAAGACCGAAATCGTACCGATTTGAAATTTAATTTCTATTATGATAAAAAAATAATTGCAGTCGCACCCATTGTTCTCCTACTAAGCATATCCATACTTTTCTAGCATGTAAACCTAATATATTTCATGTAGGCATGCACACCGTTGGTATTGACAGAATCTCTTACATTTTGAAACTCATCTCATGACCTTAAATTTGATATCCCTTCTCGAAGTATGTTTTCTTGATTAATGGAAACAACAAATAGTAATTTAATAAGAGGATTTTAATAGGAATGGTTGGTTTTGTAATCCATTATTTCCCATGAAAAATTTTGGGATATACTTGGTATAAAAATAAAAAAACAAAATTAAAAAATGATTCTAGTAAACCCTAAGCATGTTTGTTTGATTAATGGAAACAACAAATAGTAATTTAACAAGGCTACAAGGTAGCTACTGCCTGCCGCTTAATTTAAATATAATAATGTTGCAATGCTATCTTGAAAATGTCTATGGGTAGCTATTACATGCCCCTTAATGTAATTATAGAGATGTTGCAATTTGAGTTTGAGCATGTTTATGAAGATTTGCTTTGCAATAAAGTATAGTTAAATTAAATTAGAAATAATTGTTGCAATTTGAGTTTGAGCATCTATATGAGGATTTCCTTTGTAATAAAGTTGCTGCTTAATTTAGTTTAAATATAATTAAATTAAAGTAAAAAATATGCATATTGATAATTACTAGAACTACCCATGAGCATATGCATTCGATGTGTAGATTAGATCTGGTACATATGCTTAGCTTATTTTTAGCATCAATATGAGTATGAGAGAGTGTATAGCATTGAACAATTGCATTGGCAAGAAATATAGGTAATTCCTTATCTTCCATATTATTTCTTTACATTCACCAATAAAAATATTTTATTTGTAACAATTACTGGAGCTCTTGAATTTAAACTATTTAAAAACTTAGCTAATCACTTTTTCAAGGACCATTCACTTTTAATAAAATGCTGTATTGATTCATAATGCAGGTATAATAACAATATATATAATATAACTACTAAATATGCATTGTGAATAATTGATTATATAATTTAAATCACACCTACTGATTTTATTAATTAATGTATTAATAATAATATTTATAATTTTTTAAATTAAAATGTTTTAAATATTAATCAAATTATAAATTTTTTTTTTTTTCAAATTAAGATGCATTGAATAACTAATAGTTTTATTTATTTATGGTAATTGTTCCATCATGGCATATGTTCAAAAACCTTTTTGTGACAGCCTTATTAGAGTTAACTAGTATGTACTAGTTAAAGACATTTGTTATTTTACTTTCTGGTTAAAAGACTTGAAACTCTATTGTAGATATAAAAAAAACAAATTATTTTGATGAAATCATTAAAATAGGAGGATTAGTTAATGAAAAGAAAAATGTAATAAGCTGTTGGTAAAAGTTTCTAAGAATAGGAGGTGGTTGGGAACAGTTGGAAAAATAGTTACCCACTTTTCTGAGGATAAAGTTGAATCCTAGGAGAGGAGTGGAGGTTCTGTGAATGCTAGAAGGGGGTGAAGTATTTTCTAGAACCGATAGAGGACCAGTTGAAAATAGCTTCCTGGAAACCATTGTGAAAACCAGATTAGCTGTTGGTGACTCGATTGGCCATCCAGAGGTCACAACAGGGATAATCCACTGTTACTCATGGCACCGTCCAGATTCTAGAGCTAGGGGGCAAGTGGAGGATGTAATAGCCTCCATTGAAGGTTGGGTGGACAACAGCTTGAATTTTGTTGATTCAGATGAGTACCACTGTGGTTTTAAGTAGTCTATTACTAAAAATTTGAAATGAATGAATTTAAGTAGTCTGTTACTAAATTTTGAATGAATGAAATATCATAGTGTAGCAGGTGGAAGGTACACCGTTTCAATACCTTACAAATGTATTCTTAAGCTTTTCTATGCATAACAGAAAAAGATTTCGACACTATGGGGTTATTGTCTCTTGTGATAACTCAGAACAGAGAAACTAAAAGATTATTTATTTGTTAAATTCTATTTACATTGCTATTCTGAGTGACGAGATAGATAGTAAAAGTAAAAAAAAAATCCATAAACAGAGCCAAAACTGGTTTTAGTAAAACAGGAGAACAAAAAGACCAAGAAAATAAGAGCGGTCTTTTACCAACATTTATGAAACAGAGAGATTGTAGAAAGCCATTCTGAATAAATCGACTAGAAGTAAACAACCTTTAAACACGGATTCTGGCGAAGGAAATGTTACCATTCCTTCATGAGTAGCATAATAACCAGTGAAGGAAAATGACTGTAAATCTATAGAAAATACATTCTAACAGTACTAAGCCGAACAGTAAATTTACAAGAAAAGAGAATTTAGAAGCAGTATTTCCTGTATAATGCATATTTTAATACTATTAGCAAACAAGAAGTTGACGAGATATGTATAAAAAAAGATTTATAACTGGCATTCTTACACCTTCGTAGGTCTACTGGGTTACGACGCAACAACCATATAACTGTACAATTACCATATTACTTACACAAAGGTATCTCTCAGTTCTTAAACTATAACTACCGGTCGAATTTAGCAGCGGCATCCTATGACTATCATGTAGCAGGAGAGAAAGCAAGCTCGGGTACAAACCCATAATCGGGTAAACCCTTAAAAGAAAATATAATTACATAAACATCTATTTCATAAAATTTCAGAGTGCCCTGGAATTGTAAACCCTTAGTTCGAGTGTACAAACCCTGAACATCTCTATGTAACCAAAAGTCGAATGCCCTATAGCCTAGACGAAGAATCCAGGAGAGGGTTTTACTTTTCCCCTTGGCATAGTAAATACCTGTACAATTTAGAAGGAGCATTAGCTGTGGCGCTTGAAAAATAGTCATTCAAAAGGGTGCGAACCGAGAGCAAGTTACTCCTACCTGCGAGCAGAGAAACAAGAAGTTGTAAGCGTGAAAGGAATGGAAATCTTGAGGATTAATACCCATTTAATTCGGCTAGATTTTATACCTCGTAAGAGAAACCCAGTTGCGACCGTCCTTGCAACCATAAACCAGGGGAATTAAATTGCTTTTAACTGTGAGTAAGGGTTTCAATTGTTAGTAAACAAAAAAAAAACCGAGTAGGGTTAACCTGTAGGAGGAGACTTACCCTCCGCTTGAATCGAGAGCTATCTCCTCTCTGGTTTGGCGCCGGTCTTGAATTGATATGAGTAGTCATCCCTCTCTCAGGACCCTGGAAATCATGCAGAGAGGCCATTCGGCATTATTGTAAGATTAAACAAAAAAAAATATATAACTAAACAAGGAAACGCAAGGGTACTAATTTGGTAGCCACGAATGAGTTCTGCTGAGAAGCCAGACCTTATTTAAAAGGAAACTTGGTGGAGTTTGCAAGCCGACGAGGATGAAATCGAAAGGGCGCCGAACTCCCAAGGTAATCACACCCTGTGTCTCACAGTCTCACTGATAGTAGTGGCGGTTCCATACTCGCATATCTCCCACAATGATCGGCAGTGAAACGCCGAAGTGATATTTTCCCCTAGAAGGATTGAAGAATCCAAGGCAATCTCATGACAGTTGTGCCGGGGCAGAGTTTCCAGTACATCCAAGAATAAATTGTATTGAATGATGGGCTACGGAGAAGCGGATTCAAGGCCAAGTGGAGCCATTCTCAAATCCCAAAGATAAAAACAATTAAAGCGAAATCCCATAGTTAAAGAGTCAAACAGTATATCCTTCTAAAAACAGATCTTCTCTCAAATGATAACACCACCTTATCTAACTACGAATCAATGTCGTATCGGAACAATTGCATGCAATTTGGCGTAACACATGTAATGTTTTTTTTAACATTCATACCTTTTCCGAGCTACAGAAGCAAATAAACCCTTAAGTATACCCGGTACAAAACGCGTTGCGTCTTAAAATTACGATAATGCATAGATTGTAAAATAAGCATATGCGCCATGTACAACCAGTGACATGGCAATTACAAAATCAGATTGATTATATGAGTTAGCTAGGACTTTTGAATTACTATTGTAAAAGTATGTAAAAGAATTTTTTTCTTTTTTTTTCTTTTTTTTTTTAAGTATTGTTGTGGTGTAAGTGACACTTTTCAATTATTTAGACAATTGTTACGTCTAATTTATTATATTTTCAAAATATATCATTTATTAATAAGATTTATAATTTATCGATGTAAGAAATATGGATTATTATATTTGAATTTTATTTTAGAGAGCCCAGAAAGATCTTTGTTTTTAAATTATGTTTAAAAAAATTTTAAAATGTAATTTGTTATTTTATATTATAGATAGAAAGTTAACACTAAAATGATATCCTAACATTTTTTATTTTCTTTCCTTTCAAATTAACCATTACAACTTAGATGACATTCTAATTAAATTTGTTTTTTTTTCTTATATAATTGATGCATTATATTTTAAATATTTTTTATTTAAAATATTCATAGATGCAAATTATTTGAAATATAAATAATAATGCATTATATTTTTAATAATTTTGTAATATTTTTAAATTTAAAACATTATTTGAAATATAAATAATATTATTATGTGAATAACTAAATGCTCACTTAATAAATATAATTATATATAGAAATAGAAAAAAGTTTTATGTACAATGAACTTGTCAAATTCAAATGCTTAACATATAACGTAGTCATTTTCCTTTTCCAAATGAACATGATAGTGTTGATGCATTGAACATACAATTGAAAAGTCTTTTTAACATTGATTGCACACATTAAAGCGCATTTGTCAAATTCCTTTCCTACCAATGAAGCAACAATTTTCTTGACAATATGTGAAAGAAAAAAAATATGAATTTCCTGGGTTTATGGGAAGTAAGAAGTTTCTTTAAAATTTAATTACAAATCCTTGTGGTCACTTGTTGCGTTTGGTTTAGTTAGGGGTATTTGATGTTCCATCAACATTTTGCACATGTTTAATTTTATGATGGGATCTATGCTCTCCTCATGCCAACAATATGATACTTGTTTACAATTTTTCTCATTTTTTTGCATACTTTTGAAGAATAATATAATGCTTGAAGAATGATATAATGTTATATTTAGATTATATTTTTGTAGTTTTTTGGTTTTATAGGATATTAGGTAATTTTTTTTAAATTTATATTTTTATCTTGATTAATTGGTAGTATATTGGTATTTTTTGCAATTCTATAATTTTTTTAAATTATTGAATCAAGAGACTTATTTTATAATCCAATATAATGTGTAAAAAGATCAATCTGTTATCAAATACAATGTGTAAAAACATCAATCTGTTATCGAAATTAAAATTTTACTAAAAATAGATAATTATACAAAGCATTTATAAATATATAAACTCATAAAAAAAAATTCCAAAATTAGATTTCTAAAGTCATGTTAAATTCGTATTTAAGATATAATTATGTGTGACACTATGTTTTTTTCCTGGTTAAAATGATTTTTTTCTTTTATGGGAAAAAAAAATCGAACCCTGACCGGGAGACCGTAATAAAACGTGTCACCTACACGGAAGCTATCGAGTCTCTAGATGGAAGGTCCATGGCAGTAATGGACACGCCAGTAATGTGATGCAGGGGCATTAGGCCCAAGAAAATATTTTGTATATAGATAGACATAGGGGGTCTTATATTTTACTTGCTCATGTAATTATTGAATAAATTGAGTGATTTTTAGTTAAATCTGGAGAGAAAAATTGTAATTGCCCTCGCATGATCAGAGGACAGGAGAAGTCAGATCAGTTTCAGTTTGTTAGGCTAAATTTAGAATTTGGGAAATTGAAGAGTTTGTTGAGTCATTGTAGGTATCTAAATCGATTCTTTGGGAGTTTTGTATAAAAATAAGTCTCGAAGACAATAGTAGTAGACCTGCATAGAGCTACATAGAACTGTAGAGTTGGGTAGAGTAGATTGTTGAAGGCCATTTGATTGAAGACCTGGCCAGAACTTGTAAGTAATTTCAATTGTATATATGAAGAATTTGTTCAATTTTACATGTGCATTGGTTGGATCAATTTCTGTGTGGGAATTTTTGAATCCCTGTGAATAACTGTGTGGATAGAACTCTATAATAGAGCTCTGAAATGAGGCTCTGCATTTAATGGAAGAGTCGGTGCTAAGAATACCGATATCGTGGTTAAGGCTGAATGTGAGGACTAAATTTATAGGTAATAAAGCTCTGTAATTGGGTTTGTAGCGTGATCCTAAACATGATGGGGTAAATTGATGTTAATTATAGCACCTGAGGGTTTATGTATATTTCAAAGAGAGCAGGACAATTAATTGAATTTATGTGCCTACTGTATGAAGGAGGGCTCGGTTCTTGTAAGATCTCTGAATCATATACATTCTGGGCTAGTCATAATGTGTATTGAATGTATGTCAACAGTGCGGAATGGAGGGCTAACGCTTGCTCGGACCCTCGTAACAAATGAAAAACAAACCTGAGTTAACAAGTATGAAACGATTCCTCATTCACGAGAAATTGTAATGCATCGAAGTTAAACTTGGAGGCAAGGGAACAATGCTGTGTATAAGGAGCAACTGTGGTAACGCTGGAAGCGAATGCGTGCGAGTAGAGGAAGTGGAGTTAAGGCGGAGTTTATTTATAACAAGATGTTGAAAGGTTGGACGGAACCCTGAACAGCGGAACTGTGAACAGGGGAGGCAGTTTTGAAATTTAAAACAAGCGGTATCGCATAGGTCCTAACCCGGTAAGCTGAATCATGAAAAAAAAACGTGATTCCATTGACTGGTTGACGCGTGGCCACAAATGGTTTTAGAAAACCATTTATATCGCGCGACTTTTGTGAATTAATTCTCTTCCATTTAAATCACGTGATATGCGTTCGGGTTTGTTGGATCATCGAAGTTGAAGCGACGATGTGTCCGTCGTTGGATGTTGAGGGAAAGTTAAGGACTAGAACCCATCTCATCGCGCGATTCTGGAGGATTAAAAGGTGTGCACTTTAGTTACACGATGATCGTCAGATCATCGAATCGAAGGCGACAAAGACAGTAACCGTTGGATGCAAAGGTATGGTAAGTTGATGTGGCCCCGATACTCCAAATAACTGTAACATGGTTCAGACTTGTTGAAAACCTTGCAAATGTATAAAATTATGGACAAGAAACCTACATTTTTAATGTTTAACTAAAAAATATGAGGGCCATCAACTATAACTTTGAGAAGTGGGATATGAAAATCTGAAAAAATGCATAAATATTTTTCAACCATACTCGTCCGAAGAAAACACAACGACAACCTGCGACTGAGTTGATGTCAGAGTCGGCCATCGGCTATGGCTATTAATATTTCGGGTAGCCGAGTTGATGCCGGTAGGTTATGGCTATTAATATTTTTGTATAGACAACTTGACAACTTCGTATATCAATGCTTAAATTTAAGAAATATAAAATCTAAAAGTTAAAATATACTGCTCCAGTCAAGTACATTAATGAGGTTATAAATACTGAAATATTAATTTCTCTGAACTATCTGGGCTTTTTAACTGCACATAAATCCATTTTCACCACATGTCAGCACCAGAACAGAATGTTATAAATATGTTATTCAATTCCCCTCTCCCAAAATTATAGAAATATTCCGAAAATGCACAGACCTCGCTGCTATTGGGGCCTGCCGACGTCATGGTCACTGTTAGACTCTCGCAGTGGGTATGATAGTATGAATGTGCCAAAATGCAGAGATACGACCTTTACATAGTCGTAGTCTAAAATAGCGGAGATACATGGGACAAATTTCTGCACAAATATCTATGAAATTTGAAATAACATGTTGAATTTTGCAACCAATAGAATCCCAGAAAAAAACAAATTAAAATAAATAAACAATAATAAATCTTATAGTTGAACCATGACAAAAAAAAAAAAAAAATTGAAAACATATGTCTAATCAAGGTGAATTAATGTCACAATCAGGAAAAACCTGATGCGTAGTGACCTGCAGCGGCAGGTACAATAAGAAGATTTTAATAGAAATGGTTGGTTTTGTAATCCGTTATTTTCCATGAAATTTTTTGGGATATACGATGTCTATAAAAATAAAAATAAAAACACTAAAAAATGATGCAAGTAAACCCTAGTCATTGAGAATTATGTGTGTTTAGTTCAAGGTTCGGTTGATTTGAAGATATGGCAGAGTGGGTAGCCATGGTGGTGCACCCCAGATAATCATATGTATCCCTTGCGTTTGTTTGGCAGCTGTGGGCTACAATGTGTGGATTGGGAATGGTTGAACCACTAGTTACACCTATGGCCATGAATATCTCACATAGAAAGACGAGATATTTACATCAAAATCTCGATTTATCATTTGTTATGAAATTATGCTAGGAGAGGAATCAAAATCCATACAAGGAAATTTCAAGCGTTGAACTATAAACAACATCTTCCTCGGAATATTTATAGACATTTCGTTAATCTAAACACCCAAAATATCTTGCTAATGTAGAATGCTGTTGGGCCATTGCAAACTCTAGGGTTATTGTCTTTTGCTTTTCATTACCATCATTTTTAAATTTATCTAAATATATGTTATATCAATATCGTTTATATCTAAACCACTTGGGATAAATACATTTTGTGATCTATTGTATTATTTATTAGATTTGAATATATTTAGGGTTGACGGTTTTATGTGGGGAGGAGCTTTGGTTGGTTTATTTGGTATCTCTAGTTTTTTCAAAAAAAAAAAAAATTGTATCAAATCAGACCTAAACCTTTGCAGACCTCTACAAATCTGCAATCAATTTATTAAAACTTAATAAATTGATAAAACCTAATAAAATTAAACAACAATAAAATATAAATCAAACAAATATACCATGATAACTCAACCAAATCTGAATGCAAAATTGAAGAAGAACCCTCCACTTTCTCAGAAAGTGTTCAAATTCTCCTCACAACGTTGTTTATATCGTTTTGTACAAATCTATTTCTGGGGAGGTTGAAGAATATGGCTTTTCAAATATATATAGTATGAAATGAAATCTAATTAAATAAAACTTAAAAGCCTAGTAACTTAAATATTAACAACTTGCATGAGTTCATTATTAATTTTAGTTATGGGTTCCCTTTATTAATAATATTCTTTACAACCATGTTTAGAGTTAAAATTCATTACAATATGGTCGTTACAAAGGTGGTTTCCATGTGTCTATACCTTGGCATACAAAACTATTGCATACCATTCACTTAATGAAAATTTTAACAATATGAATCCAACTTGCAATGCATATTGTTTATATTTTTTAAAACTTATTTCTCAATAACTAATAGTTTTGTTATAATCATGGTTTCCATATGGCCATACCTATTAATTTTATTTTGATTTTATAATTATAATGGACACATTCATAATTATTCCACTCTTAGAGGGACTAAATTTCACAAATTTAATTAAAAATTATCATATCAATCCTAATCTTGTATGATGATTTATATAGATTTTGATTATTAAGATAATTTTGTTTTATTTTTTATTCGAAATTAAATTTGTTTTTAAATCAAATTATTTGGAAATCTAATATGCAACAATTTTTCAAATGAAAATCTAATATACAACAAATTTTCACTTTAACATATTTAAATCATGATTATATTGAAAGTAGCTTAATAATTTTAACAAAATAAAATATATATTTAGTTAAATATTTCATATTTTTTTCCAATTCTAATTAATGTATTCATTTAAAACCAAATATTCAAAAATGAGAATGATGGTCGTATTTCGTAACTCTAAGTGTAAAGAAAAAAGTAGTTTTATGATTGAAATGTTTACACAAGTTTTACATGCTACAACATTAAAATAACTATATAATTCCATAATTTTCTATATAAATACAATCCTATATTTATATTATATCAATTTTATCAATATTTTATTTAATTTTATGATTTATATATAATGACAAAAATATATAGTTTATGTGGTTTGTTACAATTTATGGTGTGGGGTTATTAATAATATTTGTATAAAAATAATGATGTTATTTGGCACATTCAAATATAACTCTTCCTATGTCATCATTTCAAATTGTAAATTACATTTTTTCCAATGTAAGACACACATCTCAATACACATACATATTTAAATACGTTTTTTTTATTTTTATTTTTATTTTTATTTTCCCTTTATCTTCATAAGTGGTTGCATTCTCCCTAATCATTATATGTGACGATAAAGGGTAGGCCCAATAATTTTTTAATAATACTTCAGTAAAAGAATAATTTAGACGTGATTTAGATATGCAAGGAAGTTATCAATTGCAATTTTATTCGTTGATGCTTGGCAACGATGAGAATATATTGGCATCTTTCAATTTAAACCATTTGATGAAAATGATTAATTAGAAAAGTCATTAAAGTAGCCAATTCCAATAATGGGGACGCATATCCACGTAATTAATGATTATATGGCGTTATAGCAATAATGAAAAGAAATAATAAATTTTAAAATGTAATTTTTAATTAAAATTATCATTTATGATGATGATATTGATGATTAATTTTGAATGAGATAATAATTGGTATATAAGATCTTAATAAAGTTAAAATATTTCTTGTATTTCTTTAAAATTTTATTTTTATGCTTAAAAAAAAAAAGATCTAAAAATCACCACACTTTTTATGACTTAGAAGGTCGTGATGTTCAATATTATGAAAACATTTCGATATCATGGTCTCTCTAAGAGAGTGATTTTCATCTTCAACCCTCTTAGTGTCATAATGATGGAAAATTCTTTCATCCCTTGTTTTGGGATATTTCAAACCCCCAATCTCACTATGCATCCAAAGAGAACTTGTTCTTATTTTAACAATGCCAAATTTCTTATTTACATTGGTCAAAATATAGAGATACTTATTTTCCTATAGATTAAATTGGTTGTTTCCTTATAGCAACTTAATTCCTTATTACACCATATATTTTTATTAAATTTATATGTAATAATATTTTAATATTAATGGTTTTATGCAAAATGACTTCTTTTGTTCCCCAATTATTTCGACAAGTTTTGATACGGGGTTGAATCAACTTTGGTAACAAATTTTCCATCCATGTTTTCTATCTTACTTCTATGAGGATATAATAAGATATATTACCTTTAATTTTGAGATTATAAGTTATAAAATTATTTTAAATATGTCTCATGTTTCTCTAAGATTCTCTAGAGATATTGCATCTCAAAACTTCACATCCATTTAAGATAATATGAGTTATGATAATCTATAAGATGAGATTTTCTTATTTGATGATATATGTTAATATACAATTATTTTCAAGCCTATAATAAATTTTCAACCCTCTATTTATCTTTTTGTCAATTTTAGTTCTAATCAAGTTTTTCATAAATATTGATTTTGAAACAATTAAATGAAGGAACTTCAAACTAAAAATAATGTAGATGATAATTTCATATTTAATTATCATATCATTATGGGGAAAGTTTTAAGAATTCCCATAAATTTAAATATATAATAAATGGGTCATTTCACATGATAGATAGGAAAATTTTAAAACTATTTTATCAATACTATAATATGGATATATAATTATTTGGGGATTCTTTGTGAAATTATAAAATATTGTAAATTCTTGACAAATTTTTTACTAATTTTTTTAATCAAGTACTAAATCTGAATTATTATTATTAATTAGTTTCATTATATATATTAAAAACTATTTAAATTTTATTGTTAATTTTAAAAAAATATATATATACTTAAATATCTAACAAAAAAAAAAAAAATTTAATTAATTTAAAAACTTATAACCTATGTTAGCGATTTTTGGGAACAACTCAGATTTACAAGAAATATCAAATAAAAAATATAGAGATATTATATATTAAAAAATATCAAAAATATTTTAAACTGCAATGTATATTGTACGTTTCATATATTATTTCAAAGAAATTGGGTGAATTTAGTACAAATCTACTCCCACTTTTTCTATACCATGCTTATATCATAGGATATTATTATGTTAATATATTAAACCCTATTTTCAATACTAATGAGTGTCAATTTCATGTAGAAGAATTCTTGTTGTTTTGGGTGGGTTCTCATTTTGATTTAGTTTTCAAATGGTCGTTCTGATCTAAGACATGTGAGGAGTCCTATTGTTTGTGATGAACGAGACATATTACATCATCCTCCATATTCTCTTTCTATTTTCGTTGGCCATACTAACATACAATATGGTGGCGCTCAGTTTATCATAAACACAGCCTCCTGCTGGGTCTTCTCATATCATCAAACATAAACTTGAGAGCTTATTAGCAGTTTGTTTGCAAGGCTTGATATGTGTATGTATAATTGATGGAGGTTGCAGGTGAGTTGAAACTTTCTGTTTGTGAACGGAAATATCCTATGGAGGTGAGCCTGTGGGGACCTGAGACCTGCCAGAAGTCTTTCTGTTTTGGGTGGGTGCTCATTTTCGGTTTAGTTTTCAAATGGCCGTTCTGACCTGAGACATGTGAGGAGTCCTACTGTTTGTGATGGACGAGACATATTACATGCTCCTCCATATTTTCTTTCTATTTTCGCTGGCCATACTCCTCACATACAAGATGGTGGCGCTCGTTTTATCATAAACACAACCTCCGAGTGGGTTTTCCCATATGGACGCATTTGCATGCCCTTTTTGTCCCATTTTTCCTTCACCAGGGGACGCGACGTCTAAGGCTACTTTTTCTACTTCTTCTCAGAACAAATCTTATTTGAGTTATTGTTCGGCATACTGCACCTATATTGGCGGCGAGACTGGATGCTTAGGCTATACTCGGTGGCGTAGTTTTTTCCTCGATTCGTGCTGTGGTGGCAGTTGGCGATGGCCATGTGGATGTTGCTGGTGGAGCTGTATTTTATGTTGGTTCCGGGTTTACAGTGTATGTGCACATTATTCCTGAACACAAACATTATTATTAGTCCCTGTCGTATTGGCGGCGAGACTGGATGCTTAGGTAATACTCGGTGGCGTAGTTTTTTCCTCGATTCGTGCGGTGGTGGCAGTTTGCGATGGCCATGTGGATGTTGCTGGTGGAGCTGTATTTTATGTTGGTTCCGGGTTTACAGTGTATATGCACATTATTCCTGAACACAAAC
This sequence comes from Pinus albicaulis, assembly GCA_034641835.2. NCBI lineage: Eukaryota > Viridiplantae > Streptophyta > Pinopsida > Pinales > Pinaceae > Pinus > Pinus albicaulis. Next base: position 699,144,938 of record CM076569.1, read on the forward strand.
ATTATAGTAATCGAAAATGTATTCTTAGCATTAGTTTATGGGTGTCAGTGTTATGGAAAACTTAATTTTAACTAAATTTTTCAATGATTTCTGGTCAGGGTAATTGAATTTCTAACCAAACTTTTTAATGGATCTACAAGTATTTTCATACTGCACTCTCTTTTCCATCTGTTTTCCGTTTTATTGGCCTCGGCTAAAAGCATATCTTATATTGCTTTTCAAATTTTAAGAGAGGGAGAGGTAAACTAATGCTAGCATTAATTTAAAACATTAAATGTTATTGGATGTATAAACCATTGTAGAGTAATTTAGACATAATGTGGTAGTGCTCACCGCTCCATGTACGTCTGCCACCGCTTGTTTCAGCTTCTATTTACGTGCAAGCTTGCCACCGCTTGTTTAAGCTTTTGTTTACGTGTAGACAGATCATACAGACAGCTGAAAATGCTCTGCATTAACAATGCTTCCACTTGAAGCAGACAAGGCTCTGCATTAACAAGACTTCCACCACTTACACCTAAACCCTCTGAACCCTTTGCCTTTACAATGCTTCCACCTGAATAGAAACCAGGCAAGCAGCAGAACCCTCTGAACCCTCTGCATTAACAATGCTTCCACCTGAGCAAAAACCAGGCAAGAAGCAGATAAGCATAAGCAAAAACCAGGCAAGCAGCAGATGGGCAGAAACTAGGCAATCAACAGTAGATGAGCTAAAGGCCCAGCAGTGCCATGGGCTCTATTTCTAGATAATCTTAATCCCAAGTTTTGTTTCAACAAATGAGCAGAAACCAGGCAAACAACAATAGATGAGCTAAAGGCCCAACACTGCCCATGGGCTCTATTTCCTGAAAACAGGTAATCTTAATCACCTTCAAGAAGCTCAGCATAACCTACATCAAATAAAATGACCTTAGAAATCTAGATAATAGAAAGAGTCTGTAACTTACCTCACGCTGATATTTAATAGCTAGCACGGCTTCATCAACACCATCTTTGAATGCTTCAATTTGCTCAAAAATTAAAATCCAATTTGTTTAATTTTTTGTACAAGAAACAAAAACCTCTTTCATCACTGCTTTTGTTACAAGTTTTATCAAGTTTCATCATTGTTACTAATACAAGTTTATCAGGTTTATTAACTTTATTAGGTTTTGTATATTTATTTGCAAATTTTCATTCAATTTTCACTTTGTAGCTTCAGCTAATGCAAATTTTATTGTTTTCAATGAAAACAAAAACAAAACAAAAAAGAGACAGGAAGAAGAACTAGCTGGTTCTTTGAAACTTCTCTGCACATCAATCTCAACACATCATCACTCCCCAATTTTTTTTTAATCTTATTTATGTCATTCAAATGCAAATATTCAAATTACTCTCTCTTCCTAAGAACAATTCATAAATATATTTGGTGATTTACCGGTTTCCCTGGATTCGATGAAGTCGACAGATAGTTTGTTCCTCCTGTAGACTAAAGTTCCCTCCTGTAGTGATAACAAAAATCTGCAATTGAAAATCTTGGTGGAAACCCAATTCCACATGACAACAATATACAATTGAAAAGGCTAGTGGAAACCCAATTCCAAACCCGTAATCTTCCATCAGCATTGAGTGTGGCTGCTCTTTTGGACAAGTGTCTCTATATCTGGCATTCACCCTTGGGGGCTTGCATGTGAACATACAGCTGTCTCTACATGGAAGTCTTGTTATGTTTTTTCTATTTGATAGAATCACAGTTTCCAACATTTCAAATTTTTTAATGATTTTTTTTTTCGCATTTATCAAATAAAAAAAAATTATTAGACATACATCAAGCAAATCTCCATTATATTATGGTCATGTTTAAAGTGTTTTTTTTTATAAGTCTTTAACTAATTAGTTAAAGAGCATTTCATAGTCATAATTCACAATTTCAAATGCATATTTGAATTATAATTAAGTTAGATTAATTATATATAGTTCTACCCTCTTCTCAGCCTTGTACACACCTGCTGAGGTGCCCTGATCACTCTGCCCCCTCAATATGCGATCAACAAACATCAAATGGTTACCACAAATGCCTACTGATGGATGGTTTAGCTTAGCAAGGAGCAGCATGGGATTGATTTGTTTTACACTGTGTTACTCAGAGTGGTGTGTCCAAAACTGGCAATATCTTCTTTGAGATATAAGTCGGTATCAGAGAGAAGCAAGGGAGTCTTTCAAGTACACTATGTTATTTGAAGATACCAGTGTATTAGTTGTTGCAGCATTTCACGTCAAATCATGAAGCGGTTCAGGCGAGGGTGAACTAGCTTATGGAGCTCGATGAGAACAGACGGAAGGCATTCGATAACCTTGATCAGAGTCAGGAGAAAGTGAATTGCTACTACTTTAGTTTCTTCATCCGTCGATCTTATATAAGCTACCCATTCGTCTGCCATTCTTTGAGAAAGGGCCATTGGCCACTGTATTCATGTTTGCTATCCTAGTGTGGCATAGGATGATATTTCTTATGGAGCAAGGTTGGTTGTACGTAAAATTATTGTTTCACCCGTTGACTAAAAAGCATTTGACCAAGTTACAATTGATCCAATCAACTGAGTTTACCCTTACATAGAAGAGGCGGTTTACTCAGAATCCTGCTTTTGTGACTATTACTTATCTACCTAATGCTTCACTTGCACGAACTACAGCAGGAAGAATATGTATGCAGGATCTGGCTGGAACTCCCCTATCTATTGCGTTCAGGTTCCCAGGTGCTTTGACCTGATCCCCAATGCTCATTATACATATGTAGGGTCAAACAATTAGCCTGAAACAGATTATGGATTGTTCCATTCCGCTGAGTTTCATCTTGGCCAGTTAGAAGGAATATTTTTAAACCTCGAGCTAACAAACTTTATAAAGTAGCAAAGATGACGACATTGTGGGTGCTTTCATATTTAATACCCACGCTTCAATTTTTTTTGAATCGAAAGCCTTTCCCCCAAAATCATGTTGTTGGTAATACCGAATATTGGATAGAATAGTTTCATCAATATCGAAAATCCATGCATCCTTCCCATCTCCAGAAAGTTTCAAAGTTTCGACATAATCTTCAATGGTTAACATTTCTACTTTGGAATTCTCCTAATATTGCCTTTCTGCCATCATATATTTCCCCACGTCACTGACGCATTTTTATGAGACAAATTTCCAATGTTTAAGGTTGCCGCTCTCCATGCTCAATCTCCAAGCCGGGAACCTGGAGGCCTTCACGGTTCATAGTCCTTGATGGAAGGGAAAGTGTCGTGATGGCCTTCTTGTATAATTTAAGAATATGATGCGACAGGATGACGTTTGCAAGGTTTCTGACTTTTATAGACTCCGACAACATTCTATAACTTTACCAATTGGTTATCACGCAATGTCAAACATAAGAATCAAAGTAGCTATATATACTCCAACAACATTCAGTGAGAAATTCAAGGAACATTCAGTGAACAATGCCAAGTAGTACTTGAAAATCTCAGTCAATACAACCATAGTCTTCGCTTACTGAAATCAGGACTACGACTCGTTCTGAAAACGCTCAAGCCCCGCTTCTCGCTCAAGGCAGGGACTAGCTGCCATGCAGGCTCTCTTGTTTAAACCGGTTTTAGCAAACCTTGGTGTCCAGTTTTGTTTGGTTATGATTGTGGTGGGTGTCTCTGGGATTTATTGGTGACTTGTAGTGCTATTTTGGGGATTTTTCCAGTGGATTACTAGTGCAAGTGTTTGTGCATTTTTGCAGGGTGTATTTTCGGTGGATCTTTTTGGTCTATCGGGTTGAGTTTGGAGCTTGAGGTTTTTTTATGTGTAGAATCTGGGTATGGGTGAATCTCGTAATAGTAGACTGTGGGTTTGACTGGATGGAGGTTCTAGTCATTAGGGGAATTTTGAGGTCTAAAATGGGCCTCCTAAGGAAATTATAAAATAATAGTGGAAATATTAAAATAATAGTTGATTACATCATAAAATTTTAGAAGGAAAAAAAATAAAAACTACTTTTTCACTCATATTTTCAACTTCTCTCTCAAATGTTTTACTCAAATTTCGAGCGGGATACTCTTTGGATGAAAAATTTAATTCCTCGTCTAAGGAGTACCCATGTGTGCATACATTTGATGGGCCCTGCTACACGAAAAATGAGAAATACATGAAAAACGTTATTGTAATCACGTTTTTCATGTATTTATCATTTTTCGTGTAGCAGGGTCCATCGAAACGATGCAACATGGGTACTCCTTGGTTGAGGAATCAAATTCTTCATCCAATGAGTACTCCCGCTTGAAATTTGAGTAAAAACTTTGGGAGATAAGTTGAAAATACGAGGTGAAAAAGTAGTTTTATTATTTTATTATTTTTAATATTTTTACCCTTTTACCTAAAAAATGGTGAATCATCCCCCATGGTTGACATCATCATCTTGAATCATATTGGTTCTTATAAACTTTATTTTTGTTGTACATTTTTCTTAGGAGGCCCATTTTAGACCTCAAAATTCCCCTAATGATTGTATTGAACAGACTCCGAGTTTTTCGAAGGTTTTTCTTGTGTTACTTCTTTGATCTCTACAATTTTTCCCTAAGGCCAGGATGGTGGAATTTCTCTGGCATATCCTCTCCCTTTTTCTAGTACTCAAGATTTTTCCCCAATGCCAGATCAAATTTTGGCCCACACACTTTGGGACAATCTTCTGGGTCTTGACATTTCTTAGATCTTTCCTTATTTGGTGTCATTGCTATTAATTTCCCTCCTTTGGAGTTGCATTGACATTTATGAATTTTCTTTATATTTTGTTCCCTCATCTTGTCGGGGGATGACCTATGATCTTCTAGAGGGCATTTGATTACCTCAGACTTAGACTTTTTGTGGTTTCCAGCTACCATTCCATCCGGGTATTCTTGCAATATTAATTATTCTCTCGCGTGGTAGATTGATGGTGGTTGAAGGATGGTCTCATATATCATCCAAAGAGATTCCCATATCCATTTTTTTCCTCCCTTCTAACATTCCTTGTGGGAAGTTCCTACTCCATTAACTCTTCCTCTGGTGATGTTACGCAGGTGGTTGGGGAGCTAGCACATTGTTGTATCATATACATTTGTATTCTTGTAGTTTTGATATATGGATAGTAGACTGGATTTCCTAGAAGTCGATGTGCGGGCCCATGAGGCATTCATACAAGCCATGTTTGAAGGTGAGCGGTCTTTTGAACAGAAATGCCGCCCTGGGGCCCCACCAAACGTGTCGATCTCACACGACTATCGATTTTTGAATATCTCGGATTCAGTGACATATCCCAACCATTGTCAATGTACCTCGACATGCCTTTACTTGATGTGGGAAGGCACAAAGGAAGGTTGGTAAGGATATCAAGCCCGATTCTGCAACAAAACTTCTTAGTTTCGGTTACGACAATATGTGGGATCGCATTAATAGCTTGAAAAAGCGTGCGCTTGTAGGTCGTTGGATCTTCTCTAAGGGTTCAAAGATGGATATGCAAGAATGGGTGAAGAAATGATGGAGTTCTACTTTGGGTTATGCATTGAAGGTCAGTTTTGATGAATTCTTGGTTCAATTTTCATATTCTCCACTTGGATGATGTCGACAAGATTCTTAAGAGGTCTTGGGTGAATGGGAGGATTTTCCTGCAGCTACTTAAATGGTACATTGGTTTTAACCCTTTGTTGGATACACATAAGAATAATATAGTGTGGGTCAAATTTTTGGGATTACCACTGGAATACTGAACTTGAAGAACTTTGAAGGAGACTGGGAATTCAATAGGGAATTTTCTTTATTTGGACCTGAAGGTTATGGGATATCAGGACAAGAGAGTCGCATGGATCTTAGTGGAGGCTAATTTCTCAGGTGGGCTCCTAGAAAACTTAGATCTAGAATGGGGATCACTTCGTATTAGGAAGCGACTAGATTACTGGGGCATCCCTTTCAAATGCCTCAATTTTGATCGCATTGGTAACCTAATGAATCATTTCCCAAGCAGGAGGAGATATTCTTTTGCTAATCCACATGGTCAGATTGGACGCTCTAAGGAGCCTCACCACCCTTCGACAATTGACAACAACTATTCTATCAGAGGTACTTCTGCTTCCCTACCTGATCATTATGTGGTATATGTTACTTCATCTTCACCATTTTCAACTTCCCCTACTCCCCCCCCCCCCCCAATAGTTTTGACTATTGCGCCTATTTTGTAGAATCTCCCACCCCCTTTTTGAATTGGCTCATTTCTCATCAGGCTCTGTGGTTTCGAATTCTTGCCCCCTCTCTCATGCATATATTCCATCCTCTAAGGTTTTTCTCCCTTGATATGAACCTATTGTGCGGGAACACTCCCCCCCCCCCCCTTCTCCCCCATTGAATTCCTCTAATCCTGGTGTATCTCCATCCATGCCCCCTCTGGAACACACTACTACCCCGCCCTCTCTCCCTCCCGACAACCCAGACCTTGTTTCTTCCCCTCATAACTCAGTGGGAAGCGATGTCTAATTCCTTCTCCTTAACCTTGCCATGGATCTCAAAAATTTATATATTCACAAGGGCGCCACTCTCCCCTCTTCCCCCCACATTATTCCTCGCTTGACCCTTAACATCATCATATGAAAGACTTGCAAAAAATGAATTCGACACTTTCGAGGGCGCTTGACTTCTAAGAAAACTCTATTTTATGATTCAACGAGATTATTGGATGTTCCCATCATTGTATCTACTGAATCTCAAGCCTTAGGAGCTAAGAATCCCACTCATAGGATCTCATGATGAACCGTCCTTTCTCTGAATCTGAGAGTTTTGGGGGATCACTCCAAATAATTGAGCCTTTTCCATTTGATTCAGTCTGCGTGCCCCTTCGTAGTTCTCATACAAGAAACCCTTGTTGAATCCTATAGGGCGATCAAATATTTTCAGGTAATCTTCCCATCCTGGCATATTGTGGGCTTCAGTGCTATCGGCTCGTCTGGGGGACTTACCATCATGTGGGATCCTCTGTGGGAAAATTTACACATTTACAGTCTTTTTGTGGGTATCCTCATGATTGGAAATTTTTAGGGGGATACCATGTCGCATTCATTTTCCCAACTTATATGTGCCCTGTAGTAGTTGCTTTGTTTTCTGGGACCACATACAAATATGCGACTTGCTTAATATTGGTGGTTTAATTATGGTAGGTGATTTTAATGCGACACTTCTGGCAGAGGAGTCATGGGGTATTCGTAGCATGATATAGATCCACTAGCTAATGTACTATATAATATTTTTATAGAACATCATTCGGTGTAAATTTTCCCATGTCCCCTCTCTCCTACTTGGAATAACCGCAGAGTGAGTCCAGATCATATTGGGAAGTGGCTGGATCATTTGTTGGTACATGAAATTCTGGTGGAGATCCTTGGAAATATGAAATCATGTGTATTGCAGACACATATTTCTGACCATATTCCCATTACCCTTCAATGGATAAAGGAGCATACATGTCTTGGGATCTCATTCAAATTTAACAGGATATGGTTGGAGGATAAAGACTATACGGAGCTGGTTAAGTCCATTTGGAATAAGAATAACTGAACTCTTCCAGATTCGGCGATGAGGGTCTTGACCCATAAACTTAATATCATATAGATTAAGAATAGAACGCGAGAGATAGAGAAAAAATAGAACACGATAGTTGAATTAAAGAAAATCTCTGATGACATATCTCAGATTGGGAGAGAGCTAGAACTTAGACCGTCGGCTGGTCATGATTTGGCACTTTTGAAGTCATTGGAAGCCAAGAAAAATGAAATACTTAAGATTCAGGAGACTACTCGGAGGCTCAAAAGCAAGGTGATTTGGCTTCGAGAAGGGGAGTGCAACACAAATTTTTTCCAAAAATATGCTAAACACGGGAGACATTCCAATGCCATTTGTCACATTGAAGCATATGACAGTTTGATCGAGCACTTTACTCCCAAAATTCAAAAATAAGCTCCTATATACTTTTAAATTTTTTACATATCTAGATAAGATGTAGAAGTTATATGGATCAAATATGGGCATTAGAGCATTACCCTAATATGTTCGATGAAACATCAAACAAAAGACATTATCGCCCTATTGATATGGAGGAAATTTTACTAGTCCTCAAATCCTTTGACAAGGAAAAATGTCTGTGTCCATACGGTTGGACTGTGGAGTATTTTATTTATTTCTTTGAGTTGATGGGACAGTGTCTTCTAGATGTTGTTGAAGAATCTAGAACCCACATCATTGGAGCTATTAACTCTAGTTTATCAACTCTCATACCAAAGACCTCCTCTATAAGAAATTTTGAGGATTTAAAACTAATATCCCTTTGTAGCATCCAATACAAATTGATATCTAAGGTGATATGCATACATTTCCCCGGAACAGATTCGGCGGAGCTTTATAAAAATACTCACTTGGTGGCACATGAGGATGACGTGGGAGTTTGGGAACGACCACAAGATACTGATAGGAATAGACAACATCTCAGGTATCAATATGGAACAAATTCTAGGGGAGCATACTTTATATATTGTACATTCCAGGGTATTTTATTCTTATATCAAGCCATTAAACAATGTCAAGCGGGTTACCCTATCTGGAAAATGGAGGAGGTCCTTGGCCTAGTGTTGGAGAGGTAAATCCCCTCTGCGGATAGAGGTGATCCCTACTAGCCCAGATCGGGTCTAGCAACAACCGAGTCACGCTAAGACGCAGGTTCCTAGTTACAGAAGACCAAGATGCGACAAGAGGCCTACCTTAATTCCTACACTGCTATCGTTTGCGGAGAAGATGACGCTTCCGTCCCTCGCTATGGCAGATCACAGTTCTCCCACTCGGCGCGTTCGAACACCTACACGTACACGAAGAAACAACAAACAAACAAGCATAAAACCTAATACATGCAATTATGTATTAGTCAAAGAAGATACAACTCATAACATAAAACATGAACATCTGAGTGGAACCATAATCGAAGTCGTTTATTATTAATTAGAACAAAGAAAGATACAACCTGAGCTTTGATGTTGGATCTTCCTTCAGCGGGTCAACAGCGGAGTACGTCTCAGTAAAGCTCGTCGGGAATGGGACAAGTCTCTCTCTTTGGCTGTCTAACGATAATCTCCTTACTATTGATTCAGCTCTATTCAGGCTAGCTTGCAAAGGGAAAATGACAAGCTTATATAGATGGTGGAAGGGGAGTTGGGATCCATACAATGGTGGGATTGGCCCTATCCTCAAGGAAGCTTCCATGATAGGTGGAAAACCACTTCCCCTACATGGAGATCTGGAGCCAAACCTCCCAACTCGTCTTAGAGACTCGTTCAGGAGTTGGTTGGAATCAAACTTCCACAATTTATTTTTAAAAAACAATCCTTATTAAGCCTGGCGCGGGTAATACGCTGGGACAGAGCGCCAGTTGGCATGCCCTCTTTGGTGGATTTCCCCCATTAGCGCAAACGCTGAACTGGCTAGTCACGCCAAGGCCAAAAGGGCTATTTTTAGGGCTTTTCACGAGAAAATGTCTTTAGGGGAATGATTGTCCTTGTCAAGGGGGATGCCATGAAAGTGGTTTCAGGTCATGTCACTGCTCACAGGTCATGGAATAGGCCCTCCAATGTGTGGGACGGGGGATTGCAGGGATGGTGACAAATTACTGTGTAACAGATGCCCCCTAGAGCATAAGGCTTGAGAGAGAGAGAGGGGTGAAATGATTTACGAGAACGTGTCCAACTAAAAACACTGCCGTCAGAAAACCTGCGTAGACAAGTACAACTGATATCTCAAATACATGATATATGTGGTATGGGCGCAGCCATCCATAATAGAGTATACAATAATCAAGATCCGAGGCATGGATGCAGCCATCCAGTGAAGATCAATAGACTCAGGTATGGTCGCAGCCATCCAATCAATGAGTCATGTAACCAATCATGATAATCCACAAAATCGCAGCCTAGATTTCAACGGAAAAAATCCAGGGTCTTGCGATCCATCTCGACCCGAACAGAGTACAAGTTCAAGCATGTGAATAAGTGAGCTAAAGTCGAACATGCAAGAACATCGTCTGATTACCAGCAAATGATGAAAGTTGTTAACAGATGTGATAGGAACCACCAATAATGACAATGGCCCTCAAGGTACCATAGGTACAATCCACGGAATGTGAACAGTGAGCTGACGTCGAACACCCGTAGAATCATCCGATCGAAGGTCAATGATGAAAACCTTGCATCGAATGCGAAGAACCCGTCGTTGAGGCATGCAGGCTCCAAGGTACCGGAAGGGAGTCTCTAAATCAACTTCCTGGATAATGAGTTGACGTCGACAGGAAGTGACCTTGATCGAAGGTGGGCCATAGTGTTTCCCACATCATCAACGCGAGACAGAGGAATATAATGTTTGTGAATCAGGATCAGATGAGAATCAGAGGAAGGTTGAAACTTGCAGAGGTCAACTTCTCTTGAAAATATCGGCGGCACGAAAGTGGATTTGGCAGTATTTGACATCAAAAGATCAGAGGTCATGATGATGAGGCAAAGAGCAGATGAGAGGTCAAAAGGGATTACCCAAACCCACGGAGGCAAGCAGAAAACGAGATGAGATGTCCCCAACCCGACACGAATGCAGACAAGTGCCATGTTCAAGAGTGACATACTGTCGACACGATGAAAATATTGATTCCATTTTTCCCCACCATTTCTGGTGAGTACCCCAATTATTTTTGAAGACAAGCTTGAAGGGGATAGCATATGCTTGTAATATGAGTTTTTCCTTCAGAAAAATCCAACCTAGTACATGTAAAGATTCCTAGGAAGGAGGAACTCGAGTATCGTCAGTACGACTGAATCCGATGTCATCAGGGTTTAATGAGCTTGAAAAAGGGAGAACTCGGTGTCTTTTCATGTTTAGAGAGTTTGAAAAGACAACGGAAAAGTAAACTCCAACAATCCCTTTTTGTAAATAGTTCCTCAGATCCTAAAAGGTAGAAAACTATGTCTGAGAAAACCTCCTAGTCGCAATAGGCTACGGTATTCCTTTTCGTAAATAATCTATCCCAACCCGAAAAAGGGGTAAACGTATTCTGGGTAGATGTCGTTTCGCAGCCATTTTAACGAGATCAAAACGACAAACTACTTGGTAATATTTTCATGTTTAGAGAGTCAGAAAAGAGCTGAAAGTTGACTCCTCCTGGAGGAACGAGTGGTATAAAGGGTAGCAACTAGTTCCGGTAATGGTGGAACTGCTCAGAACAAGATAAAGGCTGAGAGGCTGGCTAATAATACCACTCATCATAGGGGTTCCTCAAGAACGAGTAACACAATCAAGTGAAGGCATATAATCGACCAAGCAGATAATGACGATGGAGTGAGAAAACCAAGGCTCATCTGGAAAAAACAGGCTGATAAAATGGCAATCACAAGAGGTAAGATAGGAAAGGTTTCATTTTTACACAAGCTTGAAATCAGGAAACTTTGCTTGAAGTTGGTTTCATTTTTACACAAGCTTGAAACAAAGATAAACTATGCTTGAAACTGGTTTCATTTTTACACAAGCTTGAAACGGAAACAAAGTATGCTTGAAAAAGTAAGCATGCCCCCAGCATGGTGACTCAATTCGAGGTACATGCCCCCCAAGCTTCAATTCATATGAAAGGCAGATGGAGTTAAGGTTCAAATTACAAGATCAAGAGAAAGACTCGACTGGGATTTTACGAGAACTTTTCATAGACTCGAATTGAACAGGCTCATGTTCATTATTTTAATGAGGTTGACACACTTAAAGAACTGTCCTCGTGACATCTTGTTTCATGTTTTAAGAAGCTTGAAACAAGAAAACGAACTATGCTTTGACCATCTTGTTTCATTATTTAAGGAGCTTGACACAAGGAAAAGAACCCTGCTCCGACGACCTCATCATAATGACCAAGAAGTCATCACTTCCAAGAGTTGCCCGTCTGATGGAAGGAAAACATCTTTGAAGTCTAGACCCAATGCCCCCAGCACACTATGCACAACAGCATCATCAATGAGTACAGGCACGGGGTAGGTAGCCACATAGTTGACCTACGGTGGGGCAGATACAACGAGTGGATAAAAACTAGGAAGGGATGATGGCGGGCCAATTTCCACATTAGGACCAAATAACGAAAGCTGATCAATGGTCACGATCCGTACTTCATGTGGAAAACAGACCACACGAAAAAGGGAGGAGACAAGCACTCCCATGGCATAGGTGTAATCGCGCCCCAAGAGCAGATTGAAATCCAAGGGGCCTAGAACAACCATCACGTCCATATGGACAGTTTTCCCTCCCAATGTAACAGGTAACCTTGGAAGGATCCCTAACGGTTGACTATTTCTTCTGTTAAATGCCAACAGATTCTGCGTAACTGGCACAAGCAGCGGCGAACTGAAATCTTGCCAAGTAGTTGAGGACATAATACTAACAAACACACCTTCATCTATAACAGTGCCAGGTACGACCAGACCAGAGGTTTCTACCGTTATCTCAAAAGGCACATAAGACGGAAGGCGGTATCCTACAAATCAACTCTAGTCAAAGGAAGCAACCAAACTACTTGGAGGGGCTACCATCGAACCAAGATGGTCTTCCCCTGGTGTTACAGAAGAAGAAGGAGCATCCTCCACGACCTCCATCTCGAAGGTGGGAGGGGTATCCTCTGGGACCTCCATCACGGGAGGCGGAGGAGCAGCTTCTTGAGGTGTAGGGACAGAAGAATCTTTCTCCAAGTCCGAAGAATCTGAAGAAACAAGAAGAACATGAGGGGTATGGGATCCAATCTCCACGGAAAAGACCTGGTGCACCGTAGACGGGGCCAGATCAACCGATCCCACGACCAAAGGTTAGTCGGGAATGGATTCCTGAATTTGAATTTCCGGGGGAGCGGGATCAGGAAAGGACAACTCTTGACCGATCGAGGCATTAGCTGGTGAAGGACTCAAAGAAATTTGTTTGTAACCAGCCGGAAGGCATGGTGTAGAAATAATTGAGTTGTCCAAAACCCTCTTGGCTTCATCCATATACGGACAAAGGTGAATGGCATGGTGCCCTTCACACAACTTAAAGGGATTGGTAGTCTTACCCTGCGTCTTAGGAGCCTTACCAGCAGTAGCTGAAGACGTGCCCCCAACCTGACTCCCAGAAGCCAAAGGCAACGGTGGGCGATCGTTGGACCATACTTCGAGCACCTCGGGAATGCCAGGGCAGTCTTGAAGAAGATGGTCTCCTGTGCACAACATGCAAGGGAACTTGACTTTTCGCGGAGGGTTGGGAGGTTTATCGAGAGCAGATGTTTCAGAAGCAGTAGCTGCAACTTTAGCCTCTCTCTTATTGGACTTCTTCTTCTTTGTCTTCTTCTTCTTCTTCTTAGCCACCTGGTTACTCGAATCTAGACTTTCACCAGGCGAAGTAGAAGAGGAGGACACAGAAACAGACGAAGAAGGGGAGAGGTCCACCTTGGAATCAGCAAGACGTTGTTCAGGTGGAGGAACTGATTGAACAGTAGCCGAGACATTCAGGACCACAGAGGTTGAAAACAACCAAACAGGCAACCCAACAGTTAACCCAGGAAGGGACAACGTTGCCATATAAGGAGCACTAACATTCCCAAAAGGAGGAAAATGACCGGGATTCCCATCGGAGGGGATTCCTTGGTTGGTGAACTCTAGAAAAGTTGCCATCGGAAACGACCTAAAACAACACCCTAAGGAAACTAACTTTAACCAGGAATATTTCGTGGGCAGTTAATTTTAAAAAAATTGAAACAAAACTCTACCGTTTCATCTTTTAAGAGTCGAGAAACAGGCAAAAGGTGACTCTATCACTTTCAGATTGGAAACAAGCGTGAAAGGACAAGCGCTTGATGATATTTTCAAATTTAATGAGTCAGAAAAGATCGAAATGACTACTCTGGAACTCTAAGCAAAAGGGTGTACCAGATATCCATGAACTGCAATATACACCTTGGTTAAAAAATGAAAGAGAAATCAACCAAGGACTTGACGTATGTGCAGGCAATCTCCTCGAATGTTGTGTCTGGTGTATCACGGGTATAAGGCGGCAGACTCGACTTCCTACGAATAAAGGATAGCAAGCTAGTGGGGTCTCCCTTTATATACGCGACGGTACGGGGAGCACAAGTCCATACTAGCACTGTCTAAAGCTAAATGGCGAACGACAACTACTAGGTTTTACGACGCCGGAACACGTCACTGGCCTAGACCTCTAGATATTGCGTTAATGTTTCAATGCTTCCTTAGGTTGATTGAATAAATTTTAATGTTGATATTCAATTATGTTTCAATTTCCAGGCCCTACCGAATGTTATGTCTCAAAATCTTCTAAATGCACACTACATGCCACAATATATCACTTTGTTCGATGAATAGCTAACTACGGGAAGCTTGAGAGCTTTCACACAATAACAAACTGATCACAAAACAACCACTAGTGTCTCTAATGCACGCTAATGCAACTAAAAGCTTTTCTTTCAAATTTATAAATCACTAATAACACAGAAAATATTTAATTCACATTAACTAATCAAAAGCAAAAGAGATTTTTTTTTTTGTATTTTCAATGTTTAAGAGCAAAGTGCACTAAACAAAATTAAAACTAATGAAAAGGACAATTTGAGAAGCGACAGCAAAATAGAAAAGACAAGCAAGTTTCACTCAATGTCAAGCACACAATCAAACCTCAAATTGATAAAGAAGTCCCTCAAATCGAAAGGAATCCCAAAGACTCAAATGAACCATGTAATCTAGGCCCAAAACGAGACAAAGCGGAATTCGAGTGAAGAAGAATCCAATCACTCAAATAACGCCACAGAAAAATGGAAAACCACCAAACGAATGCAAATAAGCAATAATAAAATTGACTGATCAAACGGAGACCAAAAACTCCTATGAGAGGCTCAACACACTATAGCACCTAGATGCCCTAGGGCTAGAATGTAAAATCGATGGTAGAGGGAAAAAAATCGGAGGGTGAAGGTCACACTCAGTCAAACAAAGCTCAAGAACACTCAGGCAGTTGAAAAAATGACACCAAAACCACAGACCAAGCTCAAAAAGCCCAAAAAGAAGCAAACCCTAGCACCTCACAGGATTGGCATGACTGTCAGGCTGCAACTAGCACCATAACAAGATTGGCGCGGGGGATAAACTGGCAGCATGCGCTAGCTAGCGCGACTGTCAGGGCAAAAATCGCGCCAGTCGAGTTTACTAATGAAAAAGATGAAAAAGAGCAATCAAGGAGCAGATCAGGGATGGTGAAGCTAAACAAAAGTTTAACACTAGAAAAGAACGAACCAAAAGAGCTAATCAAGCAGGCAAAGACCAAAATCAACCGAAAAGACAAGACAAACTCCAATCAATGTTTCCCCAGTGGAGTCGCCAGTTTTTTGGAGAGGTAAATCCCCTCTGCGGACAGAGGCGATCCCTACTAGCCCAGATCGGGTCTACCAACAACCGAGTCATGCTAAGATGCAGGTTCCTAGTTACAAAAGACCAAGATGCGACAAGAGGCCTACCTTAAGTCCTACGCTTCTGTCGTTTGCGGAGAAGATGGCGCTTCTGTCCCTCGCTATGGCAAATCACAATTCTCCTACTCGGCGCATTCGAACACCTGCACGTACATGAAGAAACAACAAACAAATAAGCATAAAACCTAATACATGCAACTATGTATCAGTCAGAGAAGATACAACTCATAACATAAAACATGAACATCTGAGTGGAACCATAATCGAAGTCATTTATTATTAATCAGAACAAAGAAAGATACAACCTGAGCACTGACGCTGGATCTTCCTTCGACGGGTCGACAGCGGAGTACGTCTCGGTAAAGCTCGTCGGGAATGGGACAAGTCTCTCTCTTCGGCTGTCTGACGATAATCTCCTTACTATTGATTCAACTCTATTCAGGCTAGCTTGCAAAGGGAAAATGACAAGCTTATATAGATGGTGGAAGGGGAGTTGGGGTCCCTACAATGGTGGGATTGGTCCTATCCTCAAGGAAGCTTCCATGATAGGTGGAAAACCACTTCCCCTACATGGAGATTCGGAGCCAAACCTCCCAACTCGTTTTAGAGACTCGTTCAAGAGTTGGTTGGAATCAAACTTCCGCCATTTATTTTTAAAAAACAATCCTTATTAAGCCTGGCACGAGTAATACACTGGGACAGAGCGCCATTTGGCACGCCCTCTTTGGTGGATTTCCCCCATTGGCGCGAGGGCTAAACTGGCTAGTCGCGCCAAGGCTAAAAGGGCTATTTTTAGGGCTTTTCACAGGAAAATGTCTTCAAGGGAATGATTGTCCTTGTCAAGGGGGATGCCATGAAAGTGGTTTCAGGTCATGTCACTGCTCACAGGTCATGGAATAGGCCCTCCAGTGTGCGGTACGGGGGATTGCAGGGACGGTGACAAATTACTGTGTAACAACTAGTAGGGAATTGTGCAGAGGAATGACAGGAATATATTAGATAAATTAATATGGCTAGACTCTTTCAAAGAGATCGTGGAGACTACAATATATGGGGCTGAAGACTCCTCAACCAATTGATCATTTTTGTTGATGCATATCATTTCTATATGATACAATTACATGACATGCATAACTCATCATGGTTTCATAAAATATGGAAGTGGCGAATCCCCCTCAAATTAATTTTATTTGTATGGATAGTATGGATGAAAAAAGCCCTGATCTGGGATAATCTCCTAAAGGGAGGATACATGGGTTTGGGATTGTGCATATATGCAAAAATATCACAGAATCTGGCTTTCATGTTTTCTTTCAATGCCCCACTTCAAGATGGATCTTGAGTCATATATCACACACCTTACCATTTTCGGACAGAAGGGCTCACAATTTTGAACATTGTTTTCATCAATGGTCTTCTGGAAGTGGGAAATACAAGGAGATTCCATTATATACTATTTGGGAGAACTATAATGCCTGCGAAAAATGTTTATGTGAGGGAAGGTTGATTTGCACAAGCTAGATTTGTCATAGGATATTTGTGTGGATGTCTATTTTCTCCAAGGATCAAGGTACCATTAAATATTTATCATACGACATGAATCCTCCTAATATTCATTTACCTACAGGGTTTTTCGACGGGGCGACACAAATAAGTACTTGTGGATGTAGTGCAATCTTGAGATTAAATGAAAATTCACAATACAATATCTTCTAGAATGGGGGACCTAGCACGAACAAAAGGGCATAAATAATGGCATTGTGGGGATTACTTTGGTTCACAAAGGATAAGAAGATTAACAACATTCTTGTTTATGGGGATTCAAGGACCCTCATTGATGACGTCTAGGGTCTTTCTATTTTGGTCCCCCCTCACTTACTGGATGGATTGACAAGATAAAACTCCTTATGAAAAACATCAATATTAGCTCTATATCTCACATTTACAGGGAGGCGGACATTGAGGCAGATGCATTGTCAAAGGAAGGGCTCCCAGGAACATATGGTATTATGAATTTCAGATACATTGAGAAAGATGCCACCATGGAAGTGGGATCGCTCAATCTTCGTTAACTTTCCAGAAAACATTTTTTTATTGAGATATAACATCAACATGTGGTTTTTTATTTACTATGGCTCCATGCAGACTTTATATTTTTGGATTTCTATTTGAACCTTGGCAATTTTGGTTGAAGAAATTTATAAATATTGTTTATTTTGGACACTTATAGTTTATATATTTAGAGAGTTTTTACTAGGTATTTTCATCCTCATATATGATGGAATGTTTAGATGACCTTTACATCTGAACAGTGTATTGGATCTTACTTTTGCTAATAGAAATCCAACATTTTCTTCCTCTCTCTCTCTCTCTCACACACACACACACACATATATATATATATATATTTCAGGTTGTGTTAAAATATTTAAAATTAAAATCTTATTAATTTGTGTTAATAATTATATGAACATTTTTAACAAAATATTTGAAGCTTTATTATCCATAAATATTTATTGAAACAAAATACATTTGTAAAATTTAAAAATCTTTGTAAAATTAAACTTCACATTTTTTTAAATAGTGGGAAAGCCTATCATAACTCTGTTGTCAAACAAATAGTGGGGAAATCCGTCATTGGTTGCTATTTGTTAATGCAGGTGGACTCATAATTTTTATTCAAGGAAAATCATGTTAAGTCATGCCACCTATAATTACCAGCTAATGCTCTATAAGGTAGCGTCAGATGCCTTTGGGATTTGGGTTGTAAAACAATTTCCTTACATCCAAGGAAAACAAGCTCTTAGCTAAACAGAAGCAATTTTAGAAAATTAAACTTTAAATATATAAACTTCAAACATCTTTATAAATATATATATCGTTGTTCTATTAAAAAAATAAACTAAATAATACTTCTCAATTATAAAGTGATTATTATTGATTTTTTATTTAAACTATTTTGTAATAATATTTACTTCTAATTAAATCTTTTTTTTTATAACAATATTTTGAATAAATATAATAAAAATAATTATAATTAAAAATATATATATAATAATTGAAAAAACATTTACATTTTATTTTAATAATATTGAAAAATGATATTTATTAATAATAAAAATAAAATTTTAATTTAAAGATTTCCATACTAGAAACTCAAGTTAGCATTTCTTTATAATAGAAACTCATTCTCAAGTTAGCATTTCTTTGAACTTGAAATTCCAAAGTTTTAAAAAAATTTCCTTATTAATTGGAAACTTTTTGTTCTCATTCCTAAACTTCCAAGAAATCAACGAGGGAACGCATTTAAGAAATGTTCATAAAGGTTCCCATGCACCTATGCTTAGAACCTACCAACAAGAAATAATAGATATTTAAAATTAAATTGAAAAATGAAATTAAAAAGATAAAAAGTAATAAACCATTTCTTATTAATATAAAATAAAAGTATATACGCTCCATAAATGTAAAAAGACCGCATATAATTTCATTTGAAGGATATTACATAATAATTGGATTATTTTTCTCTCATATTATTGTAATCATTTAGCTTTCAACGAAAATTTCTAGTGTTTTACGAATCACATTTAGTGTGAATTTATTATTATTAAATATAATTTTTAATATAAAATAGTATTAAATAAGATATATGATAAAATAGTTGATTCACAAATTAATCTCAAAATATTTTTAGAGAATTCAAAACTATTTATTAAAATATATGACAATAAGTATGCGTGTTTTATTTAGTTAAGAATAGTATTCTATATTCTAATTTATTTAAATTGTGGTTGTTGTTCTATATTCCTCGCTTATGAGGTAGAAGGAACTTTCTATTGCCTTTATTTACTTATATAATAAGAATTATGACGAATTTAAAAAATAAAGAAAAGAAGAAATATACCTTATTTTTGAAAATAACCGAATTATCTTTCCATCATCTATTATATTGTTGAAACCCTCCATAGTATATTGTTGAAACCCTCCATGGTGAGATTGTCAAAAACATTGAACATGGTCACGAGTTATGAATAAAGTCACATTCTCCAAACCTTACAATTTGAAGACTTCATTGTAATTTATAAAAAAAATCATCAAGTGAATTTTTTAAGCCATTGAAATTTCATTTTTAGTATTTTTTTAATGTAACTTTCGTTTTTCTTAATGTTCACAGTCTTATTCATAATAGATTAAAAGCTTAGATAATTATCTTTCAGATTAATCATATCATTAGGATTTGGTCAACATTTCGAACCATCTAATGTGGTTCACCCTCAAGACAAGGTGAAAAAAGATGATCGATCTTAATGAATAAATAGTGAGGATGCATCATTTCCCTAAGATAGCCATTAAGAACTAATCGTTATTAATAAGTTAGTTTAGAAAATTTAATTACAAAGGGTTAATGATTAATATATGATTTTTATTAATAGATAAGTTAATAAAATGATTATATTTTTTATTAATATTATTATATGTTAATATAATTTATTAATATTATAATAGGGTAATAAAGGTAAATGTAATTTAATAATAAATATTTAAATAAAAGAGGGTTTTTGAAATTTATTTTATAATTTATTTTAATAAAAGTTTTAAAAACTCTTATTTATATATCAAGATTATAAATCATAGGATAATATAAAATATATTATAACTAAGTAAAAAAAAATAAGGAAGGACCAAGAATAAGAAAAAGGGAACTAAAGAAGCATATTAAAGGAAAATATAAATTCAAGGACAACAACCAAAAAATCAAATCCAAAAGGAGCCTCAACACTGGGAGGAGAAATCACCAAGAGACATA
Source organism: Pinus albicaulis (assembly GCA_034641835.2). NCBI lineage: Eukaryota > Viridiplantae > Streptophyta > Pinopsida > Pinales > Pinaceae > Pinus > Pinus albicaulis. The sequence continues at coordinate 699,165,280 of CM076569.1, forward strand.
ACATAAGAAGGAGAAATCATCTAGAGCGAGCTGGAGTCCAACTCTTACTCAATTTCCACCCATCATCCCTATTGAGATTCTTAGCATGCCTCTCAATCTCAATAGCTTCCCTGAGATTCCTATGGTGGAAGTGATCAACCCTAGCAATGACTTTCTAGTCCTCAATGCATACATGGTGACATGATTTTTCCGCATACTCTACAGAGCTGAAGTGTGGGACTGATTGTGCCTGATGTCTACCGCATGCTCATGGATTATCTATCTAATAGACCGACATGTTTCCCGAATATAGGGAGTACCACAGGAACATGCAACCAGATAAACACCCTTCATGTCTTTAGGGTCAATAGGGTCCTTGACAGAACCGAGCGAGTTTCTAATAGTACAGAGAGGCTTGAAAGACAAGGAGACATTGTTCGGTTTAATGACATGATTAATTTTGTATGAAGTACCCTGGATAAACGGGAGATCAACTTTGGAGATAGGATCTTCCCGAGAGGATTTGAATTTTAACCCCTTATAGTATTTTTGAAAGGCCTTAAGGCCCTACGATCTACTATAACCATTATTGTCAAACATGTCAATAAAATGGGATTTATCCGACTCTAAGTGGTTTTCATCAGAGATTCTTAGAGCACATTTAGCAAGAGTGCAAAGAACACCAAATTTCTAAGCAGGAAAATGATGAGAACTAGCATGAAGATATTTCTCTGTGTGAGCTTTCTTGCAAAAATCTTGGTGGGAAATGGAACCATCATCCATTCTAGAAAGAAGAATATGCAAGAAGGACACGCAACCATCCACCTCCACTTCCATTGTGAATTTTATGGAATCAAATTGGGAATTCAGGTGCCTAAGAAACAGATCTAACTCTTCATGACCATGGGGCCAAATGACACAAGTGTCATCCATGAACCTCTTCCATTTCATAGGTCGAAATTGTGTTGAGGATAAGGCCTCTGATTCAAAATATGCCATAAATAAATTAGCAACAATAGGGGAAAGAGGGAAACCCATAGCAACACCACAAGTTATCTCATAGAACTCACCTTGGAAACTGAAAAACGTTGAGGTGAGGCAGAGACCCACTAATTTAGAGGTGTCATGGTCGAAGATCCGTTTAATGACATCAATGGCTTCCTGGATGGTAATTTTGGTAAACAAGGAAACAACGTTAAAGCTTACTAATAACTCGTCAGGTTCCAACCTGATGTCCTTCCATTCTTTGATAAAGGAAGTTGATTCCTTAACATATGACTAGGTGAGACCCACGAGGGGTTTAAGCTTATGAGCTAATAATTTAGCAAGATGATAGGAGAGACCACCTATTGCGTTAACAATAGGTCTTAAAGGGGCTCCAGATTTATGAATCCTAGGAAGACGATAAATCTTAGGAGTGAGGGGATTGCTCTCAATAAGCTTTTTAGAGAGAGGATTAAGGGAAGAATGTGACTTAATGTCGAGGGAAACCTCCTTAGAACCGATTTAAGGGGATTCTTTTAAAGCTTGACATAACTACCACTATTGGACACATGGTCAATCATTTTGTTGACATAGTCAGATTTATTCATAATGACTATGGCACCACCCTTCTCCGCCTTAAGGATGACAATGTGAGGGTTGTCCCATAGGGATTTAAGGGAAAGAAACTAAAGCTTGCTCAAATTTCTTTTGGGACGCTTAGCCTTCCTAATAATAATGGAACAATCATGTCTAATAGTCTCCTTAATGTTATAAGGAAGATCCTTTATGCCATAATCAATGTTACAGATAATGTCATCAATGGGATTCTTCCTTGGGGCAAGGGCGAAATGAAGACCCTTATTAAGGAGATTGAAAACAAATGAATCAAAATTGAAACTAAAAAGGTTAATGACATTATTCCTGCCACAAAAGAATTTATTATCTTTATTTTTATTAAAATTATTAATATTATTATTGTTGTGAAGGTTATTTTTGGTTAAATGAATTAATTTTGTTAATATTAGTGTTGTTAATGTTAGTTATGCTATTATTATTGTTATAAATAATATTGTTAATTTTGTTAAGGTTCTTTGAATTATGGTTGTTAATATTAGTTATCTTAATATTATAATCTTCATTATTATTGTTAAGGTTAATTGAATTATTAGTTATATTACTATTAAAAGTATTATTGTAAATTTTATTATTATTATTATTATTAATTATTCCTACCTAATTAATTATTTTTATTATTTATAATTGAGTTTATATTTATATTATTAAAATTATTCCTACCTACGTTGGGGTTCATCTTACCAACTTTATAGTTACCAGCGGAGTCAAGATTCAAACAACCCTCATCCATTATGGAAATGGAAAGGCCTTCCGCAAAGAAATGAGGATTCCCTTCACGGTTAAACATCGGATGCAATACCGGAACTTCGGAGCCTAGGATGGCAGATCTGAAATGATGAGGAGAATCCGAGCCCAAATTCCGAGGAGAAGACTGTCCAGAAGCCGAATCTAAGGAGGAACACAAACGATTCGGTGAAGGGGAGACAAGACGCAGAGGAATAGGATTCCCTCCTTATGTTTTGGAATTTTGTGGGAGCAACATCGAGTCCGTGTTCGAGCCTTGATCATCGATCAACAAAATACTCATGTCCCTTTCCTCAGAGCTGAACGCAGAGATTGCTGGAGATAAGACACCTGTGACGAATTTCGAGTTATGGTTCAAATTGCGAACATCTTATTCTAACACGGAAAAAATTAAAGACGAAGACGAAGCCAATGAGTCAACGTTTCCAAATAAGAACACTAAGTCTGGAGGAGCATTCACAAAAATATGATCTAGGCTAACCAACCATTTTGAAGAGGGGCTAGAAGTGGTCGTTCCCGATACTGGTTTCGAAGATGAACGATCCAAAGATAATTCTGAGGCTGATTCTGAAATTTTTTAGCTTACCCAAGAGCTAAAGGCCAAGATCTAGGCATTTCTGATTAACTCCCTTCGTTGGTATGAATAAGATTGTCCAATAGAAGAATGAGAAAACGTATTGAGCATCTTCTCAAACTTGGAAGCGTGCTTCTTATTGGAAATCGCTTTCACACGACGATCCTTAGCTGCCGAAACCCCATCTAATTCATTCGAGAGATACAAGAGAGACAATTTGCTAGATCAAAATGCAGCAAGAAAATATTCCGAGAAATAAAATCCAGATCTCTCCTTAATTTACCAATATCTGATCTTAACCACGAAAAAATACCAGAATCATTCATGCATCCCTATATCTTTTGAGAAATTTAATATCATATTTCTTTTTAGCGACTTGGAATCGAGCTCGCTCAAAATGACAAGCCTTATCAGCGAATTCCGTTCCGTGTAGGGCAATAATGTTAGATCTAAGACTTTTGTGATTCATAATTTAGATCAATGTCTTTTGGATTAATGATTCTTAGTTTCTTATCGATGTCATCAATACTTCTCATCATAAGAACAATATCACTAACATAAAGAAGGATGATGACTATGCATGCAACAATTGGACTAACACAACCTGGATCTTCTAAGCAATCTTTTAACTTATCAATATATATACCAAAAAGGGTAGGGTACATGGGATATCCTCACTTTATGCTTATATTACAATTAAATATCTTGTGACTAGCCCTCTCTATTCTTAAATTTGGAAACAATATTCTCATACAACCTTACCATGACAACTCTCAACTTGAAAGGAAATTTTAGCTCTTCTAACCAATTCCAAAGGTTAGTCTTGGGAATTGGGTCAAAATATATTTTAAATTCAATGAAATGACGAAAGAGAAAGGTTTACTTATTCTGATACTCATCCATGATGACCCTCAATGTAATAAGGTGATAGGTTAATATGTCAATAATTTTACCTTTAATAATATAAAGCGTGATAGATTAATAATTATGTAATTTTCTCATCATTATTAGTATTCTTATATTAAAAATTATATATTATTAATAATTTAATAATAATATTAATATTATAATCTAATTTCCTATGGAGGTAGGTGTGGAAGGGGAAGTTCTCAACCTTAGGGTTAAAATTGTAACAACCTATGAATGAAGCCTTGAAATCATGTCTATCAATAAGGTGGAAGACTATTTACTTCTTTAAGGTCTCAAGTTAGTATCCATCTCAAGGTTAGGAATTTAAATCATTTCATGACCATATATTGATTATTAAACATATGATTACAAAGTCTTCTCCTTCAAACATCTCTTTGAAGGCTATTATTGCTAGGATTTGATGACTCTACAATGAATTTGAAGCATTGGAGTGGTTTCATATACTCAGTGAACACAATAAAAAAATATATGAAAAAAGAAATAATTCTTTTGTAAGATCCCAAACAAGTAATTAATCAATAGATCTCGAACATTTTAGTGTTCTAATTGAAATGCTAAGAATAGAAACACAGAACACAAGGGATCTAAAAAAATGATGGAACCCTTATTTATATTATTATTTGAAAGTGATACATGTCAGAATGATTAACCATGAAATATCCTTGCCACATGGCATGCATGACTGCTCAACAAGATTAATTTAAACAATGAAGCACAATCGTGGATCCTGGGATCCACCTTTTAAAGTCACCACAGAGTTTTTGTCCTAGGATCAAAGTGGAACTGGCCACACCAAGTTCTCAACACACACAATAAGATAAACAACTTGGGATGATCTCCAGAAATCTTATTTTATTATTTTCCCTCAAAAAATGAAGGAAAATACCATGCGAAGATCCCATGGGAAAATACTATGGGTATATTCCATCCATTTTGACCATATCAAAAAAAGAGAATGTTAAAAATCCTCCCACCAAAATATTGCTTGCCCTCAAGAAATCCACTTCTATCCATGAAAAAATCATATGTATACTGATACCATGATCCCATACAAACCAATGTGTTATTACATGCTTCCATGCTAAATGATCCTGAATGGATCCTTCGATACCTCGATTTGAAACAATCGTCCGACCAATATTACCCTTAGTAGGTTCACCTGGATCCCAATGCCACCTAAGTCTTGGGACCTGTGGGTTATGATACCATCTCAAACCTTCATCATTTCACGTACCTAAGGGCATGTTGAGGTCGTAAAAATCGATGCAAAAACATCAGGGAAAACCACCCGGTCAGGGACTTGAAAACCATCCCTTATCCATTTGATATGATGGCTCCGACTGGATTTATGGGACCAATTCCCCAATGAAATATAATTGGGTGGATGGATGGTATTATAAATGACTGTAACTTGAAAGATGGGAGTGATAACAAGCATGAAATAAATAAATATACCTATCTATATCTATCTCGGGTTGAATTATCTTTCTGTGTGATTTAAAGAGATGATATTTCGACGAATGCAAATAAATATTATACAAACACTTATAGATATGAAAACAATTTAAAATAATTGATTTAATTAAATCAATTGAATAAGCATATATCGCATTTGTTTATTGCATGTATTGAATATGTATAAACGAAGGCAATCGAACATGTTAAAAAGTGAATTAATGTTTGATTGTTTTAAAAAGATACATATAGCAAAACACCATAAGAAAAAATCAACTATTTCTTATTTGGAACAAAAAATTAACATAACGATAAAAGTACCATGTATACACTAACTCTGCTCATTTGAAAAACAGTGTTTGGTCCAGCCTTTTCTATTAAGAAAACTTTAAGAGTACAAAAGTGTGACTTCTATAAAGTCTTCCTTTCAAAATTTCAGGACCCCTTCTTAAAAGACATGAAGGGGTTTATACGATAAAATAAAGAGTAAAAAAATATTAATTACAATAAAATTTGAGGAGGTTTAAACAACTCTCTTTAAAATAAGTGAAAATAAAAACAAAAACAAAATTTAGTGGGGTGACTTGATTGAAGATTTCACTATTGTCTCATCAGCCATTCATTCCTTCAGTTGAAGGATTTTGAGCATACGCTGAATCACGGGAGGCTTTCCTGGCTTGATGCACAGTTGTCCAGTATAAACCACATCTGAAAGTGGAGGCATCATATAGGAATAAGTATATGTTAAACAACACAACATGAGTCATTGGTTATGTGGCTTAACCAAACATTTCCAATACTTTTCCTAATCCAGCTTTTCCAATTTTATGATTCTTTCCTCTTTTACCTTAGATATTTTCTGCCATTTCCTTATCAAATGTTTAACAATAGGAAGAGAACCAGGAGGGCATCTATTAATAAGATTAGTAGCAGTGAGATTCTGGCTCACTGTTTCAACAATATTATTAGCCACGTCTCTAGCTTTGCACATGGCCTTTTCAACTTGTTTCAATTGTTTGTCCCAATGAGTAAATAAAATTTCCTTTTTGGAATCCTCAATCTTGGGAATATTAGCCTTACGACCATCAGTAGCATCTTTCCAGGTGACATACTGTGACACTTTGTCGTCGATCTCATCGAAGCTAATTCTTTGGTCTGCCACTCGATACATCAGTGAATCGCTTTTCTCACATAATTCAATGATACTTGACAACATTTGGCAGAAAATAACTTGTTGTTGTGCCAACAGAGTATTCAAATCCAATGCTTCCTTCCTGAATTCATCTATTTTAGGGTTTTCCTTCAATTTCTGAATAGTGAATCGCAATTGATGAATTTGAGTATCCTTAGCACCAATTTTAGTTTGGTGTTGCAAATTCAATTGATCAAGGCTCTCTTGGAGCTGTGATACTTGTACTTGTAGTTTTTGGTTGGCACTCTACTTCTCTGCCTATAATTCCTATTCTAATTGTAGGATTCTTCCATCTTTTTCTTTATTTAACTATTCAACTTCGGTGGCCTTATCTATAGTAGCAGATGCATAGGCTCCTGTGAAATGGGTCAAATGAGTTAGATCTTGAGAAGGATCTGCTTGTGAATATTTCCAAACTACCTCCATAGGAAGATCTATTGGAACAAGGAGTTGAGACTATTTTTTTCTCCTCTTTTTCTTTGCCTTTTCATTATGGATTTATGTTTGGGACTATAAAATATGTCTAGAGGAGGAATTTCCTCATTTTTCAATACAGTTTCTGAAGTAGGGTAGGCTGAGATGAACTCCACTTGTTCTGTGCTAACTGACTTGTCAGTTGACCTAGCGGTAAATGAGTTCTGACTTTTGCTTTGAGGCATTTGAACTCTTTTATGATGACCAGTGATCACCACTTCTTGGTCTCCTTAGAGTTGTTGATTGAACTCCTTCCAGACATCATTCAAGTTACTTGGAAACAATAAATCCTTGGTTTGAACTTCAGTATACTTATCCTCGTTAGTTTTTCTAAGGACTTCAGTATCCTTAGGTGTTTGTTCTTTTTCCTATTCTTTCTGTGTGATGGGTTGGGATATTTCTAGCATTTTTTAAGGAATCCCTTCCAAACTTTTGTTTTTGTACTGCTTGAAATTTGACAACTGTTGTGGATTGAGGCGTGATGTTGCTAACTTATGAACTGTGAAACAAGTGTTGACTAACTTAAACAAGTCATCAAAATCATCTTCTTCATGCACAAAGGCCTGATTTTTACTTGAGTGGTGAAATAATTGGAAACTTGATTTGGGTCATATTGCCTATTTGAAATTGTAAAAAAATTCTAATAGAAAATTTGATTGACTTCTAACCCTACATGTTTATAGTTTTCTAATGCGTAGACACCACAGTGAATTGAAAAAGAGGGCCATGAATATTTCTTGACTTCCTTCAGAAACTTAGTTAATCCATTGCAAATTGTTTGATAAGTGATTTCTCTTACGAAAATATTATATGAAACATATAATGGTAAAACATGTGGACGAGTCAGGCTTCCAAAGACTCTAACATAGGTAAAAGGCTCTTCACCAAACCATTTTCTAATGGAGGAGAAGTTAGCCTGAGCTTCCTTAGATAACCTAGGGGCTTTTTCATTGAAAATAGCTTGAAATAAAGGGAGCATAACTCCATGGCAGATTTTACAGAAATGATTTTCATACTTTGACTCCCATAAAACACTATGATAGACATGAATGGAGAGAGGTTCCTGGGTAGTCCATTTCCAATCTATGGATGGAAATATGAGGTAAAACATACAACGTACATAATATAAGCGCTCATGTAAAATGGGGGAAATATTTTGGACGAAATAGAATGATTCTTTCTATATTCCAAAATCCGGGTCGTGATATTATTGGAAAAAATGGTTCGCCAGCCCACGATATAAGAATTTGTGACTGCTTCCATTAGGACAAACCATTCAACTGAAAATTTAGTGGTATCGAGTTGGACGAAGAGTCTAGATATCATTGAAGCAACATAAAAATAGTGACTAGAAAGGGAGTCAGTAGAATCCATACCCTTATATTCATTTTTATGTTTATTCGGGTTGCTCCTCCATTTCTTTATAGGATTTGACTTCAGCTCATTATCCTTGGAAAATTGCACCATAAATTCTTTGTCGTAAACCTTCTTTGAGTCTGGAATGTGATACATTGACTTCAAATATTCAGCTTTGAAAGAACCTATCATTGTTCCTCTATTGGTCAAGAAATTTCTATCCCTGATATTGAGGTTGTCGATTATCCATCTTACCACATAATTATATGGTAAAATTTTGGAGCGCGTAGAAACCCAGTGTAGAAAAGAGTTGGAAACTACTTCTGAAGGTGTTATAAAGTAGCTTCTGAAGAATTAGAAGCATCTACAGTTTCTTTCCATTCAACCCTATGGGGTTTATCATCTTCAAATAACTTATAGATCACTTCCCAAGAGGAAGAACCACTATGTGACCGGCATGTTGTGTCTGTGAATAAAGGAAGCATTTCTATTATTTCATTGGCAGCAGTTGTAGGATTTGTGGGTGCCATAGGTTTCTTGGATTTCTTCGCAGCATTCAACATTTCTGAAGAACTTTTTTTATTTGGACTTTCCTGTGAACAATGAATAATGATAAGTAGAAAAGAAGCAATTTTGATTTACAAATAAGAAAGTACAGTAATAATGGAATGAAACTTGGCACACAATTATACATAAATTCAATACTCTTGCAATCAAATCATTTTTGGAAGCATGGGTTGTAAAACCGTTTAAGTTATGAAATTAATGGAAAGTATGGGATGATGTGCCCGTGCAATCATTCTAGAATTTAAACAAGATATTTTTTCATCGCAGATGTTATTCGTGTGAACCTTTTTATAATGTTGATCGACTACCTTTCCTTGATTGCGATATCGCAATCACAATTTCAATGGAAATGAAAAAAGGCAAAGAGCACTCACAAAGTGAAAGTGTGATGTGATATATTATATTGCATCGGGGAAATATAAAGGATGGTTCAAAGATTTTCATGATAAAACTGCGAAATTCGAATTGCGATTGACTACGTGGCAGAAGTGGGTCCTGCAGTTTCTTTCTCATTGAATTTTGTTTGGGAAAATTCCTTTTTCCTTTATTAAAGTGCTCATATTTCGCATCAAAATTTGTGTTGAGTGGATTTTTTTTAAGCCATATGTATTTCATGTGATATTACGATTGTGATTGTGATTTACTTAACATTATCCGCTTAAGTGTTTTTTAAATTAAAACTGAATGTTTTCTATCCCATTTCATTCATATTTTTTTTTAATTAATCACTTAAGGGTTTTATTTGTTATACTCTAAAAATTTAAAAGGGCCCCCATAATTTTTCTAAGGTAACTATATTAAAATAATGGGGGTTGTTGAATAACACAATAATTGGTGATTCACTGGAATAACTAGTTATCTCTGAGATATGAATTTCTTCGTATTTTTTAAATAAGTAAAAATAAATAAGGAAAGAAATATTGTTTTCAAAATATTTTAATGAATAAAATTACGTTGAATAAAAAAAACTCATCTTATTACTAATCTTTCAGAAACCTTTCATGAATAAACATCTTCATTCCTCTATACCAATCATCAAATAGTTTAAAAATAAAGTAAGTGTATTTTTGTAACTTAGCCTTTTGATTTACTCCTTTTGTCATAGGTAGAGCCACTGCTGTTAACAGGCATTTACAGCCTCGACAAGGTTACCTTTTAACCATCAATGAATTAGTATCCCATCCATCTATCGTTACATTTTTTTGTGATAAATCCTTAAACATATAATTTGTTTTTCTCTTGTTCTTAAAAATTCGTTGTCCTTGCTTGGAGAAAGTGACAATGCCATTCACTCGTTATTATTGAACTGAACAAGCAGGCTCGTGATGAGACCCCTTATCTTATGATTATTTAATAATCATGAGCCATTACCTTGGTTTGATATGCAGTAGTGGTAATTTCAGTTTATTATTTACCTATGATCATGGTAATCAGGCTTGTGATGAGACCTCTTATCCTTTTGAATTTTTATATTTTTGAATTACATTCTAAAAAAGCATAATCAGTGGATGTGGAGAATGATTGACTCCTCAAGATTTTTTGGATGAAAACCTAGAGTTAAAGATGCTTAGTGACAACAAGTCTTTACTTTGTAAGAATGAACCTTTTCTCACCGACAATAAAGTAAAATACTTTACAAACTTTAGGTTTACAACATTTACAATTTCAGTGGAAAAAGTTTTCACAGTTATATAGTATTCATTCAATTTTCAAGTTTGTAGTTATTTCCTCAAGAATTTGTATTCTTCAAAAATAAAATGACATAAAACAATTCAGAGGTGTTGCGAAAATCCAAAGTATGTAATCAAACATTATTCTTCTAAAAATGTAAAAGTATAAGTATGGTACATTTAGAAGAAAAATTTCTTCTAAGAAAAGAATTTTTTCAAAATCATCCCATTAACAGGAAGAAAATATTTTATCCCTTGAATATCATGTAACATAAAGTTTGGTGGGCCATTCTTCTCTGTTATTAGAAATGTTCCAAGCCACATTCTTTGGAATTTGGTATGCTTACCTTTTTCCTCATGTACCTTGTCCCACTTAAGGACGAGCTCTCCAACATGAAATGATTTTGGGGAAACAAAATTTGCATCGGAAGAATTTTTTAACATCTGCTGGTGTCGAGCATGAGTTAATTTTGCCTTTTCCCTTTCCTCTTCTAGTTTAAGGATCTGCGACATTCTTAATTGTAAGGAAGAAGAAGGTACTTCATCAATAAATTGAACTAGGGCTAATGAAGGAAGAGCTAAATTTGATGGAATTACAACTTATTTCCCATAAACTAGATTGAATGGAGAAGTACCTATAGAGGCCTTCTCAATAATCCTATCTGCCCATAAATGTTAAGGACTTATGCTAATTTTTCTGGCTCTAATCAATAGTCCTTTTTATGATTCTTATGAGATCTTTATTTGTTGATTGTACTAGACCATTCCCTTGGGGATAGTAATTAGCAGAATATTTAAGTTTAAAACCTCTTTTGAGAGAAAAATAAATCATACTATTTCCCAAAAATTAAGATGCATTATCAAACATAAGTGCATTAGGTAATTCAAACCTAGTGATAATGAATTGATCGATAAATTCAATGATGGCCTTAGAGTTAGCTACCTTTAGTGGAACAACTTCCACCCACTTAGTAAAATAGTCTATTGCAGTGAGAATGTATTTGTGCTATTTAGATGAGTAAAGAAAAATCTCACCTATGATATCTAGATCCCATTTCTCAAAAGGTTGCTCAATGTTGATTGGATTCAAGGGTAAGGTTGATTTCCTTTGTCTTCCAGTAGCAATTTGGCTTTGATAAGATCGGATATTTGTAAATTAAGAAGAGATCTTGATTTGATTTCTCAGAAGATTTTCTTTCTCCATATGGTTTTAGAAAATGGTATCTCTATCTCTCTTTGGAATGTGTTGGATGGTGGTTCGGCTGCTAAAGTGTCTCAGATGGAGGAAATCTCTAAGAAGAAACATGCTGCAAAGTTTGAAAAATTATTGTGGAAAATTTCTCATTCTTTGACATGTCAGGCTTCCTTGAATAAAGGTCAGTCCATGATTAAAGAGGGACAGGTATCTGCATTGAGATCATGGGTCAATAGACATTCTTCAGGATCTTCTATGATAGTTTCCTCCGTCGGACCTATTGGGTACCGGATTTGTATACTTTTCTCTCTAATTTTCGCCCACCTTTCTATCTCTTTGTATCATTAATTATTCTAAAAATGCATGAGGTAAACCCCTTTTCTCTATCTTAGATGGAATATTTGATTAATGAAGTAATAGTCATGGAGGTTTTACCTTTGCAAGCATTAACTCAGATATTTGTACAGATTTGGTAAAAGCAAGGAGATTACAGTTGTGAGTCACGGAACAACTCCTAAATTCCAACGCTATCTTTACTTGCTGCTATAGCGCAATAGACTTCGTTTCACCCCAACAATATTTCAAGCTTTTTCATGGTTTCCTTTTAGTAACTAGGTTCTTGTTGTAACGAATTGTATAATTGTAGTTATGTAGTTGATAAAGGAAATCTGCGAATTCTTGTACAGTTGTATAAAGAGGGCCTTTGGGCTATGAATCGGGGTTAAGAAAGAATATATAGAATTTGTAACATAAGTACTTTTCCAATTAATTGAATGCAAAACACTATTGTTTCACCTGTAGACTGTGAGTTTGCCGCAGCCCTGATCAGAGAGTTGGGCCCACTCTTTTGATTAGGTGTTGCGTTATATTTCTTTCTTTACATTACAATTTAGTTTGGTTTTGTAATTGTTGTTTTAGTATAACTCTACAATTGCTGTAAATACCTTTTTAATTCTGAAATCTATTTTAATTGTTGTTACAGTAGTTTTCTTGTTCATTAATTAAAGCCTGTGATCCAATAGCATGTTGTGTGATTGCTCTTGCATATACTGTGTGCGTTAGTCTTGAAATAACTAACGCCTCGGGTTGATAATTTATGTGGGAAAAGGGATTTAATATTTGTTCACATCTCAACACCAAAATTTTGGTGCTGTTGCCGGGGAAGGCTAACAAGGTGCAAGAACACAATCTAAAATTGATCTAAGGGTCGATCTCTCATCTTGGGGAGTGAATTTATTGCCCTGCTTCAACTCCTGAGCATAGTGTTCTTTGTTTTTCTACTTTTTATTGTTTTCTTTAGAACTGATCTCTTGTCTTGGGGAGGGCATCCATTACCCCGCTCCAAGTCTTGAGAATACTGTGTTTTTTTTTCTTGCTTTGCTTTTTCATTAAGACCGATCTACCATCTTAGGGAGGGTGTTTTCTACCCTGCTCTAAGTCCTTAGCGTAGTTTTTATCTTTTCTGCTTTTTGATTATTTTTCTAAAAAGGGCCAACTTCTCGTCTTGGGGAGGGTATTTGATTACCCTGCTTCAATTTCTGAACTTCTATTTTCTTTTAGTTTATTTGATTTTATGTTTAAACCTACTCTCTCATCCCGCGGAGGAAGTTATCTATCATGCTTCAGGTCCTGAGCGCTTTTGCTATTTTGATGAATTCTTCTCACCAATTGTACGAACAAAGTTCTAAATAAGAGGGGCAGAGGAAGACCCGCAAAGAAAGGAAAGGATCTGGGGAGGAAGACTGATCCAGGTGGATATTGGTGGTCACCCACCTATTCCACTTGGGGCTCCACCATTGTCTATTTTAGTTTTTCAGTTTCGGCACAGTTTACTATTTTTAGCAGTTTTTCGGGTCCTAAACTTCCGGAGCCATTTTGAGGCCCTAAACAACGTTTTTTGGGAAAACGGAGAGCAACATGGGTCCATGGATCAATGTTTCTCGTTCCAAATTTTTAGTCCTTAGATAGATCTTTCTAACGAGGTATGGTACGCGTCAAACGGAGATCGTATGCCAAAGTTACGCCCCTGGGAAGTTGAAACACCAATTTACCCAAACGGGGCCCATAGTTTTGGCGCTTCATCTCCTAGGGTTAGGGTTTTGGCCGTTTAGGATTTCCCATTGTTTCTAAATGATAAATAGGCCCTCGAGCCTCATTGTAACACAGTTCAGAGGCCTGTAGCCGCCACATCTCTTCTCAGAGATAGCTACCAGCGCCCTAGCTAGTTTTATTTCCATTCTGTCTGTAAGCAAAATTAAGTTCGTTGATATTAATGAAATGAAGTGTTATTTCCGCTGCATCTCTGTATTTATGTTTATATGTTTATTCTGTTGCGTTCCCGCATAAATCCGGATCAGTGGTATCAGAGCGGTCTGCTTTTTCTCGATCCTTCTTTGCATGTCCCCAACGAGGTCGGGGTATAAGGAGCTAGGGCTTGATCTGGTGGAACCTTTGCAAGATCAGCCTCGCAAACCTCGACGGACGCCCATGGGGGACGAAAAGAAAGATGAGGGAGCAGGAGATCCTATCAAAATATTGCTCGAGGAGGCCCTCGAAAAACAAAGGAACGCGATGATGGATAACTTTGCTCAGATCCTTCAACGGCTACCCACCGGTGGCGCATCTGCATCCAACAGCCACTCTGGAGGCGCGAATCCTTTTAAGGTACAAGTAAATTTTGACATTCCCATATTTGAGGGTCAAATAGACGCAGATGCCGTAGATAGATGGTTGAATCTGTTAGAAGGATATTTCTCGGTTCATGACTTTTCATACCGGGAGAAGATTATTTTTGCACTCCTCAAAGCTACCCCCCATGTTAAGGACTGGTGGGAAACCTACTGTGAGAACAAGGACCAGACAGAACCCTCTCTGTTCTCGGCCGTACCTACTTGGAATTCTTTCCGAGACGCCGTCAAGGAACAGTACTATCCTGTGGGGAGCTATGAGGACAAGTACATACAATGGACCACGCTGCGACAACAAAGGGATCAAGATGTGCATGAGCTGACGAATCTGTTCCATACCCTGCGCACAAAGTTGGGTATCAAAGATTCAGAGAAACATCTCGTGCTAAAGTATCGCAGCTGTCTGCATAGATACATTCAGGAGGAAATGGAGTTCCTCGACATCTCCTCGCTTGGTACGGCATACCGGTATGCTGCCAAGATTGAGCAGAAATTCAAGCAGAAGAAGCGAGATTTTGGATCTGCGAATCAAAAGCAAGGGAAAGGTGCTTCCAAACCGCAGAACAAAGGACCGAGCCAAGGCATGGCGGCTAAAGACAACTCATCGAAGCCACAAGAAAAGAACAGCACCGCAAAGCCAAAGAAGGACACGGGAAAGTGGTGTGAGTTCCATAAGAGCTCCACTCACAACACAAGTGAGTGTCGGGGCAAGCAGTCGCTAGTGGCCGAGATGAGGGCTTCTGAGTCAGATGCATGCTCCGACTCCGAATCAGAACCTGAAAAGGGGAATGAAAAAGGGAAACAGATTATTGATGCGGAGCTCAACGCCACTGTTGCCACTACAAAGGTCCAGAAGGAGGAACCGGAAGATCCAGAGGAGGAGGAACGTCTCTTCCACTCCCAGATGTGGGTAAAGGGCTCCCCTGTACAGTTCATTGTCGACAATGGGAGCCAAAAGAACCTCATTTCAACAGACGCCGTGAAGCGGTTGGGCTTGCCGACCACAGCTCACCCACATCCATACACCATCGGGTGGCTTCACCAAGGACGAGATCTCCGCGTCAGCTGGCAGTGTCGCCTTCCCTATAGCATCAAGCCCTTCACGGATGAGGTATTATGTGACGTTGCTCCTATTGATGTTTCTGATGTATTATAAGGACAACCATACTTGTGGAAGCGTCATGCTGTGTATGAGTCTCGACCTCGTGCTGTTATTATTACTTTGGGAAATAAGTTGTACAGGATACCAGAGGTACCACCTCCTACGACTATCTCTTTGGTTACTGCAAAACAATGCAGTAAGCTCATTTCCCAAACCAGAAAATTCATTTTCCTGATGATCCGCCCCCAGGGCAAGAAGAAGACTGTGGCCACGACCTCCAGACAGGGCCCCTCTGCACGACAACAACAAATGGATAAGGTCGTGGAGGAGTACGGGGACATCTTCACCTCACCCACACGGGTTCCTCTGCACTGCCAGGTCAAGCACCCGATTGATCTGACCCCAGGTGCGCCACTACCCAATGGACCGATCTATCGACGCTCTGTTCTGGAAAATGATGAAATCAAGAGGCAGATTCAGGAGCTGTTGCAGAAAGGTCACATCAGACCAAGTTCATCGCCCCGTGGGAGCCCGATCGTGTTGGTACAAAAGAAGGATGGGACGTGGAGACTTTGTATTGACTATCGGGCGCTGAACAAGATCACTGTCCGGAATAGGTACCCAATCCCACGGATTGATGACCTTCTGGACCAACTCCAAGGTGCAAAATATTTCAGTAAGATCGACCTGAAGTCCGGGTATCACCAGGTACCAATTGAACCCTCTGATGTGTGGAAGACTGCCTTCAAAGCTAAGGAAGGCCTTTTTGAATGGCTGGTCATGCCTTTCGGGTTGACGAATGCTCCCGCAACCTTCATGAGGATGATGGACGACATCTTGCGGCCATTCACCAACTCATTTGTAGTGGTGTACTTGGATGACATTCTGATCTTCAGCCAGACTTGGGAAGATCACCTTCACCACATCCGACAAGTCCTCCAAACACTGCGGCAACACAAGTTGTGTGCCAATTTGGAGAAGTGCACTTTTGGCATGACCCAGGTTCAATATCCGGGATACATTATTGATGAAAGGGGGGTGCATGTGGATCCAGCCAAGATCCAAGTCATTCGGGATTGGCCAGACCCAACCACTATAACAGAGCTTCGCAGCTTTCTGGGTCTTGCTAATTTCTATCGGAGGTTCGTGTTGGGATTCTCTCATATCACTTGGCCCTTGAGTCAAGTCACCAAGGGAGGAGCGAGAGAAAAAAAAATTTGGTCGGAACCTCAACAAAAGGCGTTCACAGAACTGAAAAACCGCCTCTGTTCTGCTCCAGTGCTCACTTTACCAGACTTACAACAGCCATTTTAGATCGAGACAGATGCCTCTGACTATGCTATTGGGGCAGTTCTTACTCAACAGGGACATCCAGTGGCATTTCACAGTGAGACATTGTCTGACACAGTTCGCAAGTACCCCACATATGACAAAGAAATGTACTCCATTGTGTAAGCTTGTCGACAATGGAAGCATTACATTTTGGGGAAGGAAACAATCATCCACACAGACCACAGGCCCCTGCAGTTCATACAGACACAAGGGAAGTTGCAGAATGATCGCCATCATAAGTGGTCTACATATCTACAACAGTTTCATTTGAACATCAAGAATAATAAGGGTAGCACCAATCATGTTACAGACTGCCTCAGCCGACCACCGATCGTGGCGCTCACCACTGTGCTCAACTCTTGTGGGCACGAGACTTCTGATTGGTCGCTTCTCTATGAGAGTGACCCAGAATTCGGCCAAACTTACAAGGCACTCTTGGGGGGTACGCAAGTTCCAAATTTTCACCTCCAAGATGCACTTTTATGTCACATGGGACACCTTTGTGTTCCTTCAAGCGAGCGTGCCAAGATGATATGGGAAGCACACTAAAGTCGAGTCGCTGGGCATTTCGGGGTCGAGAAAACAGTAGCAATCCTACAGAAGTATTTCTATTGGCCGAACCTTCGAAAGGATGTCGAGAAGCACATCAGATCCTGCACTGCTTGTGCCATTGCCAAACCGACCACCAAGAAGCAAGGCCTATATACTCCTCTACCTACCCCTAGTCGACCTTGGGAATCCATCTCCATGGATTACATGTCGGGCCTGCCTTCTACTAAGCAGGGAAATGACTGTGTTTTTGTGGTCGTCTACAGATTCTCGAAGATGGCCATTATGGCGGCCTGCAAGAAGAATATCACAGCAGAAGCCACTGCTAAACTCTTCTTTGAACGAGTGTGGGTGCACTTTGGGATCCCACAGTCTATCATATCAGATCGGGATAGTAGGTTCATCAGCACATTTTGGTCCAGCCTCTGGTCGATGTTGGATACCAAGCTCACCAAGTCCACAGTTTTCCATCCCCAAACAGATGTCCAGACAGAGGTCGTCAACAGAATGATTGTACACATTCTGCGCATGTACAATTCAAAGTATCCACGCACATGGGACGAGAGCCTCCCTTATGTACAACATAGTTATAATCGGGCTCTCCACAGTTCAATCAGCCATAGCCCCTTTCAGGTGGGCTTGGGATTCCAGCCACTATGTCCCATTGACGTAGCCATGCCATTTGCAGCTGCTCAGGCCAATTCAGCTCATGTCCAGTCTGAAGTTGACAAAGCAAGTAGCTTCATCGAACGCATTCAACACATCCGCCAACAGGTTCATGATATATTGGACAGAGCCAATGCCAAGTACAAGCAACGCCATGATCAACACCGGGTGCCACACAACTTCCAGGTGGGTGACAAATTATGGCTACATTTGCAGAAGGAGCGCCTCACTGGACCCCACCGCAAGCTTCGCCTGCTCTGATACGGGCCGTACTATTGGACATTGGATAAACCAACACTCCCCGTGTGTTTCGCGACATGGACTAACCGCCTTTCGTGGATCCTTATCTCTGGCGATGCGATCGTTGACTAACACCTGCGGGTTTTGGTCTAACGGCAATCGTGATTCCCAACAAGTGGTATCAGAGCGTAGGTCACGAGTTCCATACACACCCGGCTCGCGTTGGGGGGGAGATTGTTGGACATTGGATAAACCAACACTCCCCGTGTGTTTCGCGACATGGACTAACCGCCTTTCGTGGATCCTTATCTCTGGCGATGCGATCGTTGACTAACACCTGCGGGTTTTGGTCTAACGGAAATCGTGATTCCCAACACGTACACCATCACCAAGGCTGTAGGGAACAATGCATTCGAGCTCAGTATTCCACCATTCCTTGTTCTGCACCCAGTCTTCAATGTGGATCGCCTTCGTCCTTACTTCCCACCTCTACTGGACACCTGAGACATTGCAGAACAACTCACACCAACTGAGTTAAATCCAGACTGCATGGAACAGGCCACCACAGATTGCAACATGGACATGCAAATCAAGAACACTCGCCAGCAGAAGATCCAACTATATCGGGTTGTCAAAGCTGGCCAACTCCTGCACCAAGGAAAGTGGTTCACCAGGGACCAAGTTCAGCAGAAATTTCCTCATCTCATGGAGGAACTTAACGCAATGGGGACCATTGCTTCCTAAGGGGGAGGAATGATCCAGGTGGATATTGGTGGTCACCTGCCTATTCCACTTGGGGCTCCACCATTGTCTATTTCAGTTTTTCAGTTTCGGCACAGTTTACTATTTTTAGCAGTTTTTCGGGTCCTAAACTTCCGGAGCCGTTTTGAGGCCCTAAACGACGTTTTTTGGGAAAATGGAGAGCAAAATGGGTCCATGGAACATGTTTCTCGTTCCAAATTTGTAGTCCTCGGATAGATCTTTCTAACGAGGTATGGTACGCGTCAAACGAAGATCGTATGCCAAAGTTACGCCCCTGGGAAGTTGAAACACCAATTTACCCAAACGGGGCCCATAGTTTTGGCGCTTCATCTCCTAGGGTTAGGGTTTTGGCTGTTTATGATTTCCCATTGTTTCTAAATGATAAATAGGCCCTCGAGCCTCATTGTAACTCAGTTCAGAGGCCTGTAGCCGCCACATCTCTTCTCAGAGATAGCTACCAGCGCCCTAGCTAGTTTTATTTCCATTATGTCTGTAAGAAAATTTTAGTTCTTTGATATTAATGAAATGAAGTGTTATTTCCACTGCATCTCTGTATTTATGTTTATATGTTTATTCTGTTGCGTTCCTGCATAAATCCGGATCAAAGACCTATATCCAGGAGATCATCAAAATGGCTAAATCTGAAGCATCCTCTCGCACAACTGTCAGGGTAAGGGTCCATACAAAGTTCGAAGGGTAGTCAGTTGAACAACCAGTGCCATCCACGGTACCAGAGGAATTTATTTCAACGACGGAAGAAGCAACAAATAAGTTATTAGTGGAGGAGACATCCCTGTTTTCAGCAGAAGGGGAAGAAATAGCAAGTAGAGGGTCGAAAGAAATGAGCAATTCCAATTGGGAAGAAGAACCCCTGAAATGGTTTTCGTCACCACGATACTAAGGTACTGCTGTAAAGCCTCTTGCAGTTGAACTAAGCAATTCCAATTTGGAAAGAGAGTTCATGAGGGATTTTGTGTCACCAAGAAACCAGTGGAGTGCAGTGAAACCTCCTACAGTTGAATCACCCCAAGTACCAGTCGCAGAATCACTTGAAATCCCAGGTGAGTATTGGAGGATATTTATGGCACCTGCAAGTTCTTCTATTGATTTTCCAATTGGAAACATTATATGTGATGCACCGATGAAGCCCATTCCTTTAACAGCTTTGCCTAATTTTCATGGGCTTTCTTCGGAAGACCCTGATACATTCCTCTTTGAATTTTACATTGTCTGTCAAGGGTATGATTATATCTTTGATGTTCAGAAACTAAAAATATTTCCTGCTACCTTAAAAGGGGTAGCCCTACGATGGTTCATGGGTTGAGAAGGGAGAACTATTTTTTAATGGGATGGAAAGAAAGGAGCCTTTTTGGAGAAATACCAAGATTACTGTAAATATCGTGACATTAAGGAGGAAATATTTATTTTTGTATAGAAAGAGGATGAGAATATGGAAGACTGTGTGGAATGATTCAAATATATATATTGCAGAGATCAGGCCATAGTGACCTGGATAAGGATATTCTGAAGATCATTCTTCTCCGGGCACTTAGGGAAGATTCTCTGCAACTTCTGAACATAGTAGGAAAGGGGGACATTTCAAAAGAAGACTTTGACACCATATATGACTATTGCATTCAGTTTTCACAGGGTGCTGCAAGGAATGGACAAGGAATTCGGTCATTAAAGACTTCTGGTGGAGGGGTTACAAAGGCAGAAATTGGAAACCTACTGGATAACCTAAGGACTGATATCCTGAGCACATTATCCGCCCAGATGGACACTCTGCAAGCAAAACAAAAACAGATAGAGTTGGAGAATACTATGGCTATATTCTACCCACAGTGCAGAAAGATGCATCCTTTGAAAGAATTCCCATTAAACATAGTGGAAGCCTGCACAATCTGTGAACAGACTCATGCGACCAGCTCGTGCCCTTCCATGCCCGGACTGAAGGCAGTTTTTCAAGGGGAAAGTGAAGAAAATGTGGTAGACCAATTATACTTCATGGGACCGAAAAAGCCATGGCAACCTCAACCACCAGCTATGAATCCAGGTATGTTTCAGGACCCATCCCAGTATTTTAATAATTTTAATATGGGTCCCCAGTCTGCACCTTTTTCATCTATGTGGTCTCAATATCAATATCCCCCCTTGAAACAATGGGTTCCCCAGACAAGTTCAAACCCTTCATGGAATCAGAATTGGTGTGGACCCTCTCCTACTATGCAATTTCCTCAATCTATGCCTCAATAGCAACTTTAGTTACCCTCCAATGTACCTCCAGGCAACCCAACCCTTCGACCCCAACTTCCTATCCATCACAATCTGAATCCTAATAATAAAGGGGTCCAACAATCAGATACTCTTAATCTTCCATCTTATAGCGTTTCTACCACAGGACTTAATGAAATAAACTTACAATCTGGGTGGGTAGTAAATGCTCCCACTTCACCTACTATCATAAAACAGATTGATAGTGAAGTTGCAGAACCAGAACAGAGGACAGTTGGGGATAAACCAGACCAAAACATAACAAATCAGACACCTCCCCAACCTGTTCTTAATCAAGGTCATCCAACTTCTCCACCATATCCTGAAAGAATGACCTTGAATAAACGAAACCCTCAAGCAGAGTTTGATTTCCTCGAGGAATTACAAAATATTTTTGTCAAAATACCCCTGCTCTAGGCTATGAGGGATGTACCTATATATGCAAAAACTCTCAAATATTATTTTTCTAAGAAACCTAGGAAGAAACCAAGGGATTCGTTAACCATTCATGTGATGGGTAGACTGTCCAACATCATGCTAGGAAAAACCATGCCGGTAAAATATGGAGACCTAGGAAACCCAATTCTAGCAGTACAAATCAATGGGGTTGAAATCCCAAATGTACTGGTGGATTTGGGCACTGCCATCAATATTATTACCTCTGAAACAATGAACGCATTAGGTCTTGGAAATGTTAAGTCAACCCCTACCATCTTGGAACTAGCAGATATGTCTACAATTAAACAAGAAGGGAAATTAGAAGATGTAACTATTTCGGTGGATTCATGGCACTACCCTGTGGACCTCCTTATATTACAGACAAGATCCTCAGTTGGTGGTCCCCCACTGATTTTGGGAAGACCTTGGCTCGCAACTACATATGCTTACATAGGGTGCTGATCTGGGCATATGATCATATCAAATGGGACAGTTACAAAGAATCTTACTCTCTACCCTTCTGTAGAACCTAGCCCATCTAAAAAATTATTAACCAGTCAGAAACCTCTGCCAATAGAAGAGCCTGAACTTGAAAATGAAGAAGTTAGACCAATCCTCACTATTGGGCAGGCCCTGCAATTCAAAATAGAAACCGAGGATGATACTATTAACACTTTCATTAATGATCTCGGTTCTGTTTCCAGTTCTACTCGCCAGATTTTAGAATCTGCTATGAGCTATGAGACACAGGAAAACATTGAACCAGAGGATGAAATTGAAGACATTCCTGTAACTTTGTCCCATGATAGTATTCTGATTGAAATTGAACCAAGGAAAACACTCAATATCAAACCCAATATGTTTGAATCCCAAACAAAGCAGCTTTTAAAAGTCCTTCAAGACCATCAGGAAGCCTTTTCCTGGGATTTTACCGACATGAAGGGAATCCCTGCTAACTTACGTACTCCTCATATTTATATTAAGGAAGATTTCCACCCTGTGAGACAACCCCAATGAAGAATGAATCCTACTCTAAAGAACGTTGTCAAGGAAGAATTACAAAAATTATTGGATGTAGGTTTCATTTACCCCATCTCAGATAGCTAATGGGTATCTCTGCTAGTTATTGTACCTAAAAAGAATGGTAAGTGGTGGATCTGTGAATATTACAGGGAGCTAAAAAATGCAACTCAAAAAGACCATTTCCCTTTGCCATTCATTGACCAAGTCCTGGACACCCTAGCTGGGAAGAAGTTCTTTTCCTTCCTAGATGGATTCAGTGGATATAACCAGATCCAGATAGCCCCGGAAGACCAGGATAAAACAACTTTCACATGCCCATGGGGGACCTTTGCATATAGGGTCCTCCCATTTGGCCTATATAATGCTCCTGCCACCTTCCAGAGGGAAATTATGGGAATATTTTCTAATTTGTTCGATGATAGCGTTGAAATCTATAAGGATGATCTTACTCAATATGGAAACTCATTTGAAGAGGGATTGGAAAATATAGAGAAAGTAGTCAAAATATGCAAGAAGACCCATGTATCTCTGAGTACAATCAAATGCCATATGATGAAGGAAGAAGGACTAGTATTGGGAAATTTGCTCACAGTTGTTGGAATTCGAGTTGATTCGGCCAAAGTAGAGGTAATATTACACTTCCTGGTACCAAAGACACCCACACAGGTGCGTGGCTTTATTGGTTGTGCTGGTTATTATAGACGCTCTATAGAAAATTTTGCTAAAATAGTACATCCACTTTTTCAATTGTTAACAAAAGATGTAGAATTTGTCTGGAGTGAAGACTGTGAGGTAGCTTTCACGAAAATAAAGGGACTGATTTGCAAGGCTCCAATCCTTCGAGGACCTGATTGGGCATTACCATTTCACATACATGTTGATGCTTCTGAGACAGAAGTAGGAGTTGTTTTAGGACTGCAGGTAGACAAAACACTGTATGCAATCTACTATGTCAGTAAGAATTTAATTCATGCTGAACTGAATTACATGGTGACGGAGAAGTAATTCATGGCTATCATTTATGCTGTCAACAAGTTTCGGCACTACATCACTGAGTATCCTACTTTTGTACATACTGATCATGCAGCAATAAGGTATTTGATGAATAAACCTATCACTCCTGACCGTATTACAAGATGGTTGCTATTGCTTCAAGAATTCGATATTAAAATAATAGAAAAACCGGGAAAAGATAATGTAGTTGTTGATTTCCTATCTAGAATGGATAACAATGATGAATGCACACCTATAGAAGATATATTTCTCGATGAGCATATTTTTGTAGTTTCTACTAACCCTATGTGGTATGCAGATATTGCTAACTATATTGCTACATGGAAAGTGCCTCATCATTTTTCATACAGGGAATAACAAAAAATTATTCATCACAGTGCTCGATATTCTTGGATGGCAGGGTACCTCTTTCATATAGGAGTTGATAAGCAGATTCGACGTTGTGTATCTGAGGATGATATTTATGAAGTATTGAAGGTTTCCCATGATGGCCCTTGTGGAGGGCATTTTGCAGACAAAAGAACAGGCCATAAGGTGTTACAAATGGGGTATTATTGTCCTTCTATCTTTCGGGATGCATAAAATTATGTTAGGAGGTGTGATAGTTGTGAGCATATGGGGCAGCCTGGTCAAGCTGAAGAAATGTCTTTGCAGGCACAAGTAGTCCTCGAACCTTTTGAGAAATGGGCTATCAACTTCGTTGGACCCTTCAACCCACCCTCCCAACAAAAGGTTCACATTTTTGTCTGCACAAATAACGTTACTAAGTGAGTAGAAGCCAAACTTGTTGCGAAAGCAACAGAGAAGGTGGTATCAAATTTTCTATTTGAAGAATTTTTTTCTCGTTATGGTACTCGAAGAGAGATTGTTTCAGATGGAGGAGCACAATTTACATCACACATGATAGCAAAGCTTATGCAGAAATATGGGGTCAAACATAGGGTGACATCTCCATACCATCCCTAGGAGAATGGACAAGTGGAAAGCAGAAACAAGACATTGGAAAATATCTTGACAAAAATTGTGACACACCATCGTCGGGATTGGGCTCAGAAGCTGCCTGAAGCTCTCTGGGCATACAGAACAACATGGCGGAACACAACTGGGTTTTCAACATTTGAGTTTGTTTATGGGAAATCCTCATTATTTCCAATATAATTTTAAAACAGTACGCTCAGAACAACTCTTTAAGTTGGTTTGGATCTGTCAGATGCCTAGAAACACCGACTAACCCAGCTCAATGAACTAGATGAAATCCGTTCAATGGCTATCTAGAGGACCAATTCTATTCAGAAGCATAGAATGAAATGGCACTATAATTTTATTAAGAACAAGGTGTTTCATAGGGGAGACTAGGCATTACTTTATGACTCCCGCTTTAAGGATTTTAAGGGAAAGCTTTGCACTCGCTGGATGGGACCTTACGAGGTGGATGCTATATTTGATAATGGAATAGTCAGGCTAGTCACGATTGATGATACATGTGCTTCATTCATAGAAAATGGACATCGCTTAAGATTATACCACCGCCCAGCCTCTAAGGATGCTTTCATCAAACATCTCTCTGAGAAATCTGGTTTGAAGGTTATTAGCGCAGAGAACTCTTCCTCTGCATCCTTGCTCTAATATATATATATATATATATATATATATATATATATATATATATATATATATATATATATATATATATATATATATATATATATATATATATGTATGTATATATATATGTATGTATGTATGTATGTATGTATGTATGTATGTGTGTGCGCGTATGTATGTATGTATGTATGTATGTATATATATATATATATATATGTGTATATGTATATGTATAGAAGTATGTATATATATATATGTATATGTATATGTATATACATATACATATACATATACATATACATCTATATATATATATATATATATATATATATATATATATATATATGTTATATAATAAAAATAAATGAATAAATACTGTTATTATTTATTTTGTTGTCTTTTTGCAGGAGTTACTACTAAGGAGTAATGTTTTAAAGATCAAAAATTTCTTCTAAGTATTGATGTTGTTACTCCTTGGAAGCGGCTACTCATAATGTTGTAACTCACACTGTTGTTACTCTAGATGTTGTTACTCCGGATGTTGTTACTCGCATTGTTGTTACTCCAGACGTTGCTACTCATACTACTGTACTCCATTCGCATCATTACTGCGTCGTCATTCTACCAACCGTCACTTCGTCCATGTAGGCCGCCAGGTACGTCTCCACTTGAATTTTATGGATTTAATTAAATATTCCATGTGAAGACATTAATGCCGTGAACGACATCTTTTAAATTGGGGGGGGGGGGGTTGCTGTCATAATTTAATGATGACATAATAATGATTTTACAAGTCATTATTACAATTACATGCATGGTACACCCTATGATCCTTATCATACTCCATATAATCATTAAATACATATTGGGATCTGCAACACGTCCTTTCCACCTTATATGAAATAATTACTATTTCATTCATCGCACTTACCATACTTTTCCATGATTTTCCTCATTTCCCGAGAATTACCGTCTGTATTTACCGTTACTACCCCTCGTTTTTCACCATGTTGTGTTGCCAAATTTGGTACCCACTCCATCCAATGGTTTTCTATTCCAGAGTGTTGTTACAGTCTCCACAATATGGGTGGACTGGCTGCGTGAAATGAACTTGAAAATATAGCCTTGGTCCGCAGTAATCCAGAGGTATAACAAGTTTTTGTCGATGCAGGATGGGATATCTACTTTGATGGATTGCAGGGGTTTGATAAAGGAATTACAATGGAGTTTGCACTTAATTTGGATGAGAATTTCTCGCGGGTAAGAGGATTGGAAATTCCTGTCACAGAAGAAATAATTGCAAAAGTTAGTGGGCCGAGATAGCAAGGGCAGCAGTGGTTTGCTCGGAGAGTTCCTCTCCTGGAGTTCCCCAAACTATTCTTACAGGCAAGAGAAAGTGTCATTCCATATGGGAGAGGGTATGAATGCAAGTTTGTACCATATCCATGGAACGAAGTAGCAGGTTTTGTAATGAAGTACATAACCTGCGAAGGAAGAGCCAAAACCTTGTTCAAATATCACTTTAAAATTTTGACTCACCTTCGATTTCCACAGGCTCAGGTGCATTCCTTAAACATGCATTTATTTTTATTAAAACAATTGCAGCATATGGCATAGTCTACTCGGTGTTCGTGCCATATGCCGATAGTGTTCTCCAATCATGGATTGGTGCGTTTACTGGTCATGCATGCAATAGTCAGATTTCGAGTCTCTTGGGCAGAACTTTGCGAATCATCGAAATAAGAAATATCAGTTGTCATTTCTGCTGGAGAAGAAGAACCAATCTCTCTGGCTGGTTTAGTAGAGGAAGAACATTTAGAGGACATGGAATTAGACCAGGAAGAACCGTAAGAGATGGAGATGGAGATTGATTAGGAATAACCTGAAGAAATGGGAATGGAGGAGACAATTGGCAACACGGTCAAGGCTATCACACAAGAACCAGCCTCGCCTAAAGAACCCACAGATGAAGGAACTATGGATATAGTGCATGAAGTTGAGACTATCATACAATCATCAAATTTTTTTAATGAAGAACAATAAGGTGGAACATCAGACAGAGAGACGACAAGTGATGTTGTTTTGCAAGAAATAGTATCACTTGCCCAAGAATATATGAATATTGAAACAAGTGGGGGTGTTACACAAGAACGACCCCCGATTGAGCTAGAACAGGGAAACAGGGAAGAGTCAACCTGCGAAGTCAGCACTGTTCCACAAGAACCAGTGTCGACCGCAGAAGAGGAAGAAATCCATGAAGAACGGGAAGATAGAGGAGAAATAACCCGCGAGGTCAATACTGTCCCACAAGAACTAGTATTGACCACAGAGTAGGAAATAATGCACAAAGCGAAGGAGGATAGAAGGGAAACAATCCTCAAAATCGATGTTGTTCCACAAGAACCAGCATCGACCCCGACTGAAGTAGTAGTGCATGAAACTCCAACCCAAGCTGGAAATGAGGATGATGAAGCTATTCCCCATGCTCTGTTCCATTCTATGATTCCTAGAGGGGCGAGGGGATTCCACTCGTCCCAATGATTAATGGAGGAAATAGTTGTTCCACCAGTGCTTAAGTTCATCAATCCAGGAAAGGACATGGCAAATATTGGCCCAGTAATTTTTGAATCTCAGCTGGAGCACCCAGAGGCTCGCAAGGGAGACAAAATTCCTGTGGAAACACCGGAACATGGGATGGTCAATGGAAATGTTAATCAAATGACAGGATTCCCTGAGGTAAATATAGAGGAGGATGCCCCTGAAGACAGGGAGCCCAGCCAGAAAGACCTAACAGAAGAACTAGTTGATAATACTGACGACATTTCACTGCCTCCAGAGCCTGTTACAGGCCTGGAAAATGAATTTATTATCAAACAAGAATGGATTGAATAGTGTGAGAAAATAAGATTACCTCTCAAGAAAAGGTATCAGTTGCAGTTCAATGAAGCCATGAGATTGAAGAAGGAGGTTTAGAAGTTGAAGAGGCAAGTTTCCCGATTGAAAAAGAAGGTAAAAGTCTACAAGTCGAAGGCTATAGAGAAAAAAATTGAGGTCTCTTTCGCAGCTACACAAACTGGTCCAATTGAAAATTTGTTTGAAGGCCGGGAATTTTTCTTGGCTGCTGAAATCCAGAGGTGGCAGTCTGCTACGAATGGACATAAGAAAGATACAATGTTGGTGCGAGAACAGGCTACCGGGATCGTTACAGGATAAATAGACCAGTAAGATAAGGTGCGGCTGAGGCAAGCTCAACAAAAGGCCAGAATAGAAGAATTGGAAGAACAAGTGCAGCTGCTGCAATCAGATAAGGAGAAGATGTTCCCCTTGGTACAGTAGGTAATGGCCTGCAGACCTCCTGCACATAGCTATGCCTTATTCCTTCATGAACAATTTCTTTTCTTTTGTCTTGAGAGTATATATAAGGAAATTTGGCATGAGATTGAGGACCCTATTCAATTTCTTCGTATCTTGAAAATTCATGATATCATAGGGCAGCATTAATGTGTGAGCTCTACATGCATGGTTACTTCTTGAGGCATGATCAGGATTTTAACCCCGTTCCATTTATGGGGGATATTCATTTAAGATCTTTTGTCTCCTACACCATCAATCAGATTAAATGGAGAAATGCCTATGATACGTTTGAGGAAAACCAAGTCACAAGGCCGCTAATGATGAGGAAGGAGCATGGCCAGTCAACAAATATTTATAACAAGAATTTTACCTTTCTACAGATTGAGGAGCATAGAGAACACATGTTGACAACCCAAAAATGGTGTGTTGACCGCTGTGTTAGACAAATTACAATGTTCCGTAAGGAAGTGCTGGACAATTGTCAAAGGAGGTGGATGTTGTCATCTTCAGCCGTCAGAGGTCGAGAACCATTTGGAGCACCTAACTTTGCATGGGCACTATAGAGGATGCCACATTTTGCAGCATGCATTCAGACTTGTGGGGTCAGGTGGATGGGGCTGAGGTTTCAGTTTCCCCTTATTTGGTTTTCAGCTGAGAAATATACTCCTGCATATAATGTTGACCCAAACTGGTGCAAGGATGTTGTTCTGATGGAAGGATGTAAACCCCCTGGGATAGAAATGGCCGAAGAATATGATCTCACATAGCTTCATGCCAGTCACAGTTAGTCCAACCCAGATCTAAGGAGACGACGAGCTACATGAGAACATGCAGATAGACCAGTTGGGGGGAGATGTTGGGTACCAGATTTGTAAATTTTTCTCTCCCATTTTCGCCCACCTTTCTATCTATTTGTATCATTAATTATTCTAAAAATGCATGAGGTAAACCCCTTTTCTCTATCTTACATGGAATATTTGATTAATGAAGTAATAGTCATGGAGGTTTTACCTCTACAAGCATTAAATCTAATATTTTTACAGATTTGGTAAAAGCAAGGGGATTACATCTATGAGTCACGAAACAGCTCCTAAATTCCAGTGCTATGTTTACCTGTTGCTACAGCGCAACGGACTCTGTTTCACCCCAGCAATATTTCAGGTGTTTTCATGGTTTCCTTTTGGCAACTAGGTTGTTGTTGTAACAAATTGTATAATTGTAGATATGTAGTTTTTAAAGGAAATTTGCGATTTCCTGGACAGTTATATAAAGAGGGCCTTCGGGCTGTGAATCGGGGTTAAGAAAGAATATACAGAATTTGTAACAAAAGTACTTTTCCAATTAATTGAATGCACAACACTTTGTTGTTTCACCTGTAGATTGTGAGTTTGTCGCAGCCCTGATAAAAGAGTTGGGCCCACTCTTATGATCAGGTGTTGCGTTATCTTTCTTTGTTTATGTTACGTTTCAGTTTAGTTTTGTAACTGCTTTTTCAGTATAACTCTGCAATTTCTTTGAATACCTTTTGAATTCTGCAATCTATTTTAACTATTGTTACAGTAGTTTGCTTGGTCATTAATTAAAGCCTGTGATCCAATAGCAGGTTGTGTGATTACTCTTGCATATACTGTGCGCGTTAGTCTTGAAATAACTAATGCCCTCGAGTTGATAATTTATGTGGCAAAAGGGTTTGAATATTTGTTCACATCTGGACACCAACAGGACCCTCTTCGAAATCAGCTTCAAAGTCTTCCTCTCCTCTCCGCTCTTTAAATCTGTTAGCAAGACCAGATCATATAAAATGGAAATCTCCATCAAGTTCTGTGATCCTCTCTAGCAATGTGTCAAAATCAGAATCGGCTTCAAAGTCTTCTTCTCCTTAGCGCTCTTCAAATATGTTGGAAATACTAGTTCATATAAATGGGAAATCTCCAACAAGATTCGTGGTCCTCTCTGGTAGAATGATCTTAGTAAGTGAATCTTCAGCTGTAGTCTCAACCCCATCCGTTGACAACATAAATATTTCGAATCTGGACCTAAAAACAGACTCTATTCAGGATCGCATGTTCCTCTTTGACAATGTAAGAGTTATGGATTCGTCCTCTTCTTCAAACTCGTTGATCGGTAATGAGACTTCATTCTTAGACTCATAATTTTGTACACAACATGCCGAAGACATTGTATCTCTCTCTATGCGGACTTATATGCCATCGTTGTCTCTATTTTTATCTGCTTCAAAGTCTTCCCCCTCAGCATCGGGTGATAAGTCCATTGTTGACAGCTTAGATCCCTTTCTGCATTCAAAAAATAACACTGAAAGGCATCCAAGGATAGTTGAAGGTTTTCTTTTGCGTTGTTCAATGGAATTATGAAGCTTCGGAGTCTGTCACCAAGGCATCCAATGATCAATCCATCCTTGTCAACATTGACCCCGTTCGACTTTCAAACCTTGACATCGAAAGTCATCCAAAGTTTGATGAAGGTTGTGGTTCTGATGTCCAATCGAATAATGAAACTATGGACTTAGTTACCTTTCAATGCTCGAGGAGTAATATTCTCAATTGCATAGATATCCCTAATAATATTAAACATAATATAAATAATAATTCAAGCATAAATAATAATTATAATTATAATATTAATAACAATAATATTCACAATAAGGATTATATATCGATTAATAATAAAAATAATTTAATTAATCTTAATAAAAATAAAAATGGTAATAGTAATGACATTAGTAATATTAACATCATTAATAATAGAAATAATAATGCTAATACTAACAATAATGCTAATATGGAAAACCCTAATAATTTATCTTCTATGAAAAATGTCATTAACCTCTCTAGTTCCAGTTTTGAATCTTTTTTTTTCACTCTCCTCAATAAGGAACTTGATTTCACTCTTTCTCCGAAGAAGATTCCATTTGATAACATTATTTTTATCATTGAATATGGAATTAAGGATCTTTCAGATAATGTCAAGGATACTATTAAGCAATATTGTTCCATTGTTCTTAAGAAGGCCCAGCCTCCCAAAAGAAACTTAAGCAAGCCTGTGGTTCTTGCCCTTAAAACCCTGAGAGGAGAACCCTAACATTGTCATCCTCGAGGCTGATAAGGGTGGTTCCATTGTCATTTTGGATAATCTAACTATGTTAAGAAAATTCTAGACCATCTCTCCAATAGTGGCAATTACATTAAGCTAAAAAGTAGCCCCTTAAATCTATTTCTAAGGAGATTTCCCTCACCATTGAGTCAGATTCATCCCTTAATGCTCTCTCTAGAAAGATTATTGAGAGAAATCCCCTCACCCCCAGGATTTATGGCCTTTCGAAAATTCATAAATCTAGAACCCCTTTAAGACCTATTGTTAACACAATAGGTGGTCCCTCTTATCATCTTGTTAAATTCTTAGCCCAAAAGCGTAAGCCCCTTGTGGGTCTCACTGACTCCTATGTTAAGGACTCGGCTTCATTTATCAGAGAATGAAGAGACATCAGGTTGGAACCCGGGGAGTTATTGGTAATCTTTGACGTTTTTTCCTTATTTACTAAGATTCTTATCCAGGAATCAATTAATGTCATTAAGCAAATCTCGGACCAAGATACATCCAAATTGGTTGGCCTCCATCTCACCTCAACTTTCATCAGTTTACAAGGTGAGTAATATGAGCAAACTTGCGGTGTTGCTATAGGGTCTCCTCTCTCCCCTATAGTCACTAACTTATTCATGGAGGATTTTGAAACGAAGGCCTTGGCCTCTGCTCAATTTCATCCTAGGAAGTGGAAGAGGTTCATGGATGACACTTTTGTTATTTGGCCCCATGGCCATGAGAAGTTAGATCTGTTTGTAGGACGCCTAAATTCCGAGTCAGACTCAATCAAATTCACCATGGAAGTAGAGTTGGATGGTTGTTTACCCTTCTTAGATATGCTTCTTTCCAAATTGGATCATGGTTCCATTTATCACTAAGTTTTTCGCAAGAAAACTCACACAGAATAGTAACTTCATGCTGGTTCGCATCATTTTCCTACTAAAAAATTTGGTGTTCTTTGCACTCTTGCTACCCATGCTCTAATAATCCCTGATGACAACCACTTGGAGTTAGATAAGTCTCATCTTCTTGACGTTTTTTAAAATAATGGGTACAGTAGATCCCAAGGCCTTAAGACCTTTCAAAAAGCCTATAAAGGTTTAAAAATCATATCTTCATGGGTTGATCATGTATCTAAAGTTCATCTCCCCTTTATCCAAGGGACCACAGACAAAATTTCCCATGTCCTTAGAAGGAATAATGTTTCCTCTTCATTCAAGCCTCTGTATACTATTAGAAATTCTCTCGAATCTATCAAGGACCCTATCAACCCAAAGGACATGAAAGATGTTTACATGGTTCCTTGTTCATGTGGCACTTCTTATATTGGTGTACTAGGTCGATCCATTAGATAGAGAATCCAAGAGCATGTAGTAGACATTAGGCACAATCGATCACGCACATTAGCTCTCGTTGAACATGTGAAAAAGCCTTGTCACCATGTTTGCATTGAGGACTCCAAAGTCATTGCTAGGGTGGTTCACTTCCATAATAGGAAGCTTAGGGAGGCCATTGAGATTGAAAGGCATGCTAAGAATCTCAATAGGGAGGATGGCTGGAAATTGAGTAAGAGTTGGACTCCAACTCTTTCTAGATCATTTTTCTCCCCTTCGCTAGGTCTCTTTTTCCTTTTGATATTTTTAGGGTTTTATTTCCCTTATTTCTTCTTTCTCCTTGGTATTATCTTATAATTATCTTATAATGATAGTATATAGTTTCTTATGTATTATATTAATTAAAATAATTAAAATAATATTTATTAACAAATAATTAAAAATTTTAATCAATTGTATAAGAAATATTTATTAATATTTATAACCATTTAATAATAATAAAATTATTATTATACGTAATTAAAAGGCATAAAGTAAAATTTGTTTATATAATTAATTAAATGATTCTTTAATGGCTAGTTTAACGACTATTTTTTTTAAACGACTAGTTTTATGAGACTTACTTCGAAAAATGATGCATCCACACTATTTATTCACGAAGATCCTTGGGATTTTTCACCTTGTCCTAAGGATGAACCACATTAGCTGGTTCGAAAAGTCTACCAAATCCTAATAATGTGATTAATCCAAAATACTTCTATCTACTCTATGTGTAAGATCCCAAACCTTAATAATTTAATCAGATCTAGCACATTCTAGTGTTCTCAATAAACATTCATTCAGTAAAAACCATGAACATAAATGGGATCTGGAAATGCAGCCTTTTATTTATATTATTAATTGAAAACAAAGATACATGCCCACACCAAAAATATCTGAGCCTTTGCAGTGGCATGCTCGGCTGCTCATTAAAACAGAAAAAAAATACTGAAGCACAGTTGTGGACCCTGGATGGATCCACCAGACAAATTCACCACGGGGTTTTCGTCCCGGGATCAATGCTAGAACTGGCCAGGCCAAGTTCTCAACCCAAACACAATAAGATAGATAATAGCAGAATGATTCTAAATGCCTAGCTTCTCTCCCCTTTTATAGGCTTGATGGACTTTCTATAGACTTTATTTTATTATTTTTCTCGGAAACCAACAACAAATACCATTGGTCAATACCATGGGAAAATACCACGGTAAGTACCATGGATCGATTCTATCCACTTTGACTGGATCAAGAAAGATAATATTACAAATCCTCTCAGATTGCTTGTCCTCAAGCGATCCACTTCTATCCACAACAAAAGCATTTGTACATTAATACCAGGATCCCATACAATCCGATGTACCCTCCATGTTGAATGGTCCTGAATGGATCCTTCGATACCTAGATCCCAAAAAATCCTCTAACCAATCCTTTCCTCAATGGATTCTCCTAGATCCCAATACCACCTAAATCTTGGGACCTGTGGGTTATGGTACCATTTCAACTCTCTATCACTGTCCGCACCAAGTGGTTCAAGCTGTAATTTTCCCTTGGCTATGGGTATCCTCCAAATAATCAACCCATCAATAGAATACCAACTCATAATCTCTCACCATTCCATACTTGGGAAAGAATTAATATATGCAAATCTACTATGTTGATGTTGTTCGATGCTCGATTCATGCTGCTCTACTTGGTTAACCAACATCATGTATTTGGAGAACTCTGCCCTGCTCTTCCCAATGTATAAAGGTGGGTTGTTGTTGTTGCAAGCTTTATCTATGTATTCCTATAGAGGGCTGCTCTGGAACTCCCAATCGTACTCCTCTTGTTGCCTTATGAGGGATTTGAGTCGTTCCTCAACACTAGACAACTTGGTCTTTGATTCGGCACATACCCCTATGAGTTCCTCAATTTTTCTATTCTCCTGTAAGGTAGTGTCTCGAACTGTCTAGACTTTCTACTTCAAAAACATAAGATCTGTCTTGAAATGTTGGATCCTTTCTTGAAAGTCTTCTACTGGCAATTCTAGTGCCGTGCTGACTGTCTCTATATCTTTTTGCACCCGATGCCCAATGACCACATCTTCAACTTGAGCCTTTGACCAACTCTCTAGGAATGGTCCATTTTTCACATTATGTTTTTCATGTTGCTCCTCGTGATCATACTCATCATGCTGGTTCACTATGGTTGGATCCTCACTCAAATCTCTCAGGTCTCCTTCATCTGTGGAGACAATATGTTCATCCCTTTCAACTGTCAAACATAGATACATTGGTGGAATTTTATCTATACTTGATTATTCATATTCTTCATGGATATTCCCCTGGGGATCTATGAACTCCATTGTATAGGAATCAACCTCATCAGTGGCATTAGGTAGAATTTCCTCATGCACTTCCAAATGTTTGTCATCTTGCAAGCCTCCCTCAATAATGTCATGATGTTGCTCACCATCCTGAAGATCAATAGACCCATCTAAAAAAGTTCCCCATGATTTGAAGTAATCACCTCTTGTTCTGTCTTTGTTGCCTTCTTCTTATCACTTGGATAGGAATGGTTAAGGGCCCAAGGTCCCTTGCAGATAAAGCATAGTCCTCTCCTCCTTAGTTCATTCTTGCTGCACATTTTGTTCTTGCTTTGATTATCATTTTCGTCTATGGATATATGGCTAGTTAAAGGACCATATAATCTCACTAGTACATAAGGGATTTTCTGGTTGTTTTTCAAAATTTCTTCAAGACGATCCATCTTCACATAGCAAGACAAAGAAATATACAAAAATGTATTCTACCTTTTCACATTTTTATTTTGGCCCTGGTGAAACTAGGTTAAGTTGGTGCCAGCAAAAGTATATAAATAACACAACCTCTTGAAATAATATTTCAGCACTTGATTTGGAGATATGCTCCCCAAATACACGTTAACACAACCTCTTGAAATAATATTTCAACACTTTATTTGGAGATATGATGCCCAAATACACATTCCCTTTTGCACAAGACAATATTCTGATTTCAATGTATGTGTAAACTCGTCTCATGATGGCAGACTTTAGCAGTCCCTGAAATGATGCACTATGAAGGAATACGCTCAACAACACTGTATCAAAGATTTTTTATTTTTTATTTTTTATTTTTTTATTTATTTTTAAATCCTTACCGCTCCCAAACTAAACTCAACTTTTTGTTCCTTCCCTTTTCTTTATAAATCAAACTCCTAAAAAAATATCAATCCTTGTCATAATTTTCAAAACTATAAACATGGTTTAAAATTGTGAGTCAAGTCCACTTACCCACTTTCACGCTCCAAATACATATCTTGATTAATCAAAATTCAACTTCGTTCTCAATGTTGCCGGCTGAACCAATCCTCCTCCTTGACTGTCCAGAAGATTAGATCAGGTTAGATCAACTTCTGCTCCTTTTGCAATGCATAAATTCTTCTTTCAATCAACTAAAAAATAAAACCAACTAGGGTGATACTCAATACCACCGAAGATCGGGATGTCTGCTAGGGTGAGAATAAATCTCACCAAAGTTTCCTGCATAAAACCCTCATGCTGGCAAGATGCAAAACTCTGATACCATTGTAAGATCCCAAACCTTAATAATTTAATCAGATCTAGCACATTCTAGTGTTCTCAATAAAAAGTCATTCAGTAAAAACCATGAACATATATGGGATTTGGAAATGCAACCTTTTATTTATATTGTTAACTGAAAACAAAGATACATGCCCACACCAAAAATATCTAAGCCTTGGCAGTGGCATGCTCGGATGCTCATTAAAATAGAAAACCAATACTAAAGCACAATCATGGACCCTGGATGGATCCACCAGACAAATTCACCACGGGGTTTTCATCCTGGGATCAATGCTAGAACTGGCCAAGCTAAGTTCTCAACCCAAACACAATAAGATAGATAATACCAGAATGATTCTAACTGCCTAGCTTCTCTCCCCTTTTATAGGTTTGATGGACTTTCTAGAGACCTTATTTTATTATTTTTCTCGGAAACCAACAACAAATAATATGGGTCAATACCATGGGAAAATAACACGGTAAGTACCATGGATCGATTCTATCCACTTTCACTGGATCAAGAAAATGAATATTGCACTATGGATCACAAAATTCTTAAATCTAACTGTGTACATCACATTTTCCTCTAATTGAATTTTTTCATCAAAATCCCCTAGACAATAACCATATCCCTGGTTACCCACTGATAGCTAAGAGGACATTAGAACGCTTTATATTGGATATGTGGCAATAAAGAAAATTGAGTGCCTCAGCTTTCACCCACTCTATTTACCGCCCCTAACTTTGAGGATCAATTTGTTAAACTAAATATGTAGTATTGTATTATTGATTTTCAAGAACCATATCCCTGGTTACCCACTGATAGCTAAGAGGACATTAGGACACTTTATATTGGATATGTGGCAATAAAGAAGATTGAGTGCCTCAGCTTTCACCCACTCTATTCATCGCCCCTAACTTTGAGGATCAATTTGTTAAACTAAATATGTAGTATTGTATTATTGATTTTCAACAAAAATAAATTTAATGAGTTTCTCAATGCAGCCAATGTTTTGAGATCATGAAGATGTTGTGGCGAGCCAAGACTATTCAGAGTTTCCCATTCATGAGCCTCTGGAAACATTAATGAATTATCAACCCTCTCATGACAGTGTATTAGTTAGAACTTTTGTGTGTGAAAACAGATATTTGAAATATCAAGTTCATAAAAAAATATATTATTTCTATACACAATAAACAATAGTTTAAGTATGGAAAAGAATGGAATTTTAGGTAAGGTTTTGAGAAAATCAGGCAGAAATTTTTGAAAATTTAGGTAACAATCATCAAATATTAAGATTTTTTTGGTACTTAAAAAGTTCTTGATAGTGCTGAATTCATTTCCAATATTAAAAAAACAATTCAAACGATTTCAACATTACATTTTTTTTGAAATTTTTTTGATTTATAAATACTTATCTATCCTAATAAAATTGTAGCCAATAAACAAAACCTAACATTATAATAAAACCTAACAATATACTAAAAATGTAAAATAATAAATAATTAATTTTATATGAGGTGTCGTTTAATCTTTTTATTATAATTTTTTTTTAATGGTAATGGTTTTCCCTAAAATTTATTTCAATATATAAACGAATATATCCGTTTTTAAAAATTTCAATTCAAAATACTAATTTCAACCAATTCATTTTATTGAATAGAATTATTTTAGATTTTAAATCAAATTATTCATTTTATTCAATATAATTATTTTATATTTAAATCAAATTTATTCTAAATAATATAGTGATAAAATTTAAATAAATTTAATATATTAAAAAATTTCAACCCACAAAGTGTAGAATAGATGTCTCAAGTCAAAAACTAAGTGGGGAGTAAAATAGATAGTCTCAAGCCAAAAATTAAGTGTGTGATTTCAGGAGTTACACAACTTAACAAACAAACAAAAAGATATTGAAAAATTTCCCAAAAAAATCAAATTATTAATTTCAACATATATTTCTTCAATTTTAAACAAAATTAACCAGAATAATATATAAAAAAAAACAAACCAAAAAACAATGACTTTAGTTGAATTTCTTAACGCTTTATCTAACTATTAGACATTTTAGATTTTTTGGCTCTATTTGGTGAAACAAGTTTTTACTAAATAATGATTTTTTTTTTAATTTGAAATGTGGTTTTGATTACATATATGAATTCAACACTTTGAAAAACCTATAAGATACTTATATTGTAAAGAATTTGCAACTCAAATTTGTGATTGTAAATAGTGATGAGTGTACTGGTAAGACACTTGTGATGTGAAGGTCATATATTTGAGACAAAATTAACCCCAACAATATATTAAAAAAACAAACCAAAAGAAAAAATTTAGACAATGGTCTTAGCTAAATTTGCTTTATCTAACTATTAGACATTTTAGAGTTTTTGGTTGAAATCTTGTGAAACAATTTTTTTGTTAAACCATTATTTTTTGCTAATTAAAATGTGCTTTTGATTGCATATACTAATTCAACCCCTTGAAAAACATTTAGGACACTCATATTTTAAAAATTTACAACTCAAAATTGCAATTTCAAAATTCTTCTTCTAATTCTAAACAATTTCAACTAAAAAAATGTTGAAGTATAAAAATGTTACAATTTTGAGTGAAAAATAATAGAAATTTACATAATTTTAAAAATATTCAGCAAACTTTTTTAGAATCATTTTATAATATAATTTTGGATATCAAAAAAACATTAAATTCATTTACACATTAAAAACAATTCAAATACTCTCATGATTAAATTACTTCAAAATTTTCTGACAACATTCTCACCCGAATTTCACATGGCCCTCATTAAACAACGCCCTAAAAATATTACTAGGAAAAGCTTCAAAACGTGTAACACGTAGGCTACAGCATTTCGTAAGGCCAAGTATGGTCGGTAAACCAGTGTCTGATATTAAGTGTGCAGCACTTCCGTTTTCCCAAGCGACCCTTTTTTTTTACGCGTGTTGGTTGACTTTTTAGTATAAAATAGTTTAGTTTATTTGAGGAATTGTATGATGAAAAGTGATTTTAATTTGGTCACAAAAATAAATTTTAATTCAAAAAATTTGGTAGTTGGAGTTTTTGAATTGCATTTTTAATAGTGAAAATGGATTCAGTACTATCAAAAATCTTTTACGCACCAAAAACACTGAAATTTAACAACTGTAAACAAGATTCTAATAAATCTCTACAAAAATTTCTCTGAATCTTACTAAAATTTATAAATTATTCTATAGATTTTTTAGAGTAAGACAAATTTTATTAGTTATATTAATATTTAATCATATTTATAAAAATAAATTAATACTATAAAAACTTTTAAAATAACTATAAATTAAATTTACAAAAATTCCTACTTAATTTTATCAAAATCTTATCAAAATTTCGAAACAAATTTGCAAATCAACATATTGATTGACCTGATGTGATAGGAGAGGTGCTATACAGCTTTTCCAATGTATCCCTAACCAATAATTACACAATCATACGTTCATATCGATTCATATGTAGGTTTCAATCAATGATGACATAAACTCGAAGTCGGAGAATAAACTTCTATGTACCTAAAGTTTAGGGAAAATAAAAACTGTATGCAAAATATTACTCGGAGGAGGCCAAGTATCAGCAAACAGCAGAACAGATTGCGACTTTGATTTTAATGTCTATTATTATTACTCGTTTTGTTGTTGACTGCTGTAAACACGCAGTGGAAGAAAGAAACACTCGACAATTGGGAATAGCTGTGTATTATATATTAATAAGAGGCAGACAGGTTATCTATTAAATATTTCTTTATTTTTAAGATTCCGAAATTTTAATAATTTAAAATACATTTTTAATTAATAATATTTTAAATGTTTTATTCACTCCACACGTTTCTTCCTTGGATGGAGGTAGGTACTGAGTTGAATGTTCTAAAACGGAAACATACATGTATTGAAACATCATCATGACTTTCAATATGTATTATTAAATTAACTTGCCACATCAATATAACTAATGTTAGCAATCTCCTTGGTATTAGCGTGCAATGATGTGATTGTTAGCAATCCTGGTTGATATTAGCGTCTCACACCTAATAAAGCGTTCGCGATGAAGAGATACTCGCTAGGAGTTCCCAAAGACTTAGGAATTCAGCACATGTATATATATGTATATATATAGTACCAATATGGGTTGCAAAAATGATTTAACCATTTACACAATATTTTTTGAAATATTATTTTATTTATGCTCATGACAGAGAAAAGAATGATCTACCCATTTATTGTGCAAAGTTGATCAAATATAGACACTCGAAATTTCATGAGACAATTTTATTTTTATAGATTATTTTCTCATAAAATCAAATTATTAAATTATAAAAATGATTTATCAAAATTTTCACAAAATACAAACATTTTTTAAAATTAGTTATTAAATTTTTTTAGTATTATATAAAAAGAGTTTAAAGACAATATTTAAGATAATTTTTAGATAAATTGTTTTAAATTGAACAAAAAAACTTCCACATTGTTTTAAATATTTTTTTAAAAGAATGTCTCACATTATTGTTTTAAAAAATTGTTTCTGTAAAAAAAATATATAATACAATCATTATCATCTTTTAAGAGATAATTTCATTTTTATCTCTCCAAATACAATAACAGAAATTAAAAACATTATCTTTATAAAACCAATATATATAACTGTAATGGTCTCGTTAAAAATTAACTAGTAGGTACTAGTTAAAAGACAATTATTATTTTTACTGTTGGAGAAAGACTTGAGATATTGTTTTGAATTAAAACAAGGAATTAATTATGTTTATGAAATTTATTAAAAAAAGGGTTTGAAAATAAAAAGGAAATCTTTTAAAAGCTGATGGTAAAAGTTTTCTAAGAATAGGAGGTGGTTGGGGCAGTTGGGAGATACAGTTACTCACCCCTTGAGGATAAAAAGTGAATCCTGGAAAGGGGTGAAGGTTCTGAAATTCTTGGAAAGAAATGGGAGAGCATTTTTCTTGAGCTGGAAAGATCCAGTGGAAAATTGCTTCTGAACTCCATTGAATGATCAAATTTTTCTGCTAGTGACTGGATTGGCCTTCCAGAGGTCACAGCAGAGGTATCTCCACTGTTAACCCGTGGCACCGTCCAGATTCTGGAGCTAGGGGGCAAGTGGAGGACATAATAGCCTCCCTTGAAGGTTGGGAGGACATCAGCTAAAAGAAAGGATTTCCTAAACCAGATAAGTATACTCTGTGAGTTTGTAAATCAGAAGTGTTTATAAGTTTTCTGTAAAGATAAGTAGACAGATTTTTAAGTAAAACCTCGGGGTATTAATGTTAAACATATGTATAAATGTATGTGTATGCCTTAGCATGTAATATCGCTATCTGAGTAAGTACCTTGAATGTCACTGCTTAACAGATGCCTCATAGAGTTCAGCATAAAACTAGAGAATGATTTAAAAGTACCTTTAGTTGGGATTAATGTATCTGTTCTCTTTTACTATTAAGATGTCGAAAAGAGTTATGGAAAGTTCTGTGTTAATCTAAAAACAGATATGAAAGATTAGTTATGCATAATCCTTACATTCCTTTTATTTAAGCTGTAGACTTTAAAAGACATTACTGTAGACTTAAACAGACTTTAGCAACCATTTTACTTGTCATACAGAAACCACCGGAATACCTGATGCAGCGGAAAGTATGCATGTAACATTTCAAGACTGTCTATGTAAATCTTGAATGAAATAACTATAGAGAAAGAACGTAAGCACAAGTAGCACCGATTTCTGAGAAGGAAATAACAACAATTCCTACTCCTCTGGCTTAAATAGTTAACCTGAGAGATTGCATGAGAACTATAACCTCTATTCTGCTAAACCCAACTTCGTGAGACAAAAAGAAGCGCAAACTTTAGCTTCTGTGGCTCCCTAGGACAGGAAATGAAATAATAATCCGAGTTTCCTTATGATTGAATAACAAAAGAAGAAATCTCGTTGTGTTAGGGTTAATTGCAGAGTTTAACTGAAAAACAGAACGAAAATCAGAGAAAGGAATTCTAGAGCAATAAAGAACTCATCGTATGACCCTTGCATGTAATTTGTCACATCGACAAAAGAAGACAAACACAGCAGTCCTGAGTAATTATATTTGCAGATGTTCAACGCCACAGAAAATTCCATCATTAAACGAAAAAGGGAAAAACTTGCATAAACTGTCATGCATTAAACGCATGCATCCACTGTGAACTATGTAATGTGCATACTCTTACATATAAACTAGGTCGAATGGTAGTTTCAGACCCATTTAGAAAATATGTGAGAAGTTATTAAATATTATAACAGTATAGTACAGAAATGTTACTGATAGTAAACATGGACAGAACCCCAGACGCCATTGGTCTGCAGATGGGCAACGACAGAATATGAATAACCACTCGGCGGTAAGCCAAGTAAAAAGTAGCTCCACGGCTCAAGTCGTGCCGAATCTTTAACGACCAAGGTTCGAATCAAAAGTGAACCTGTAAACCCCGATGGGGCAGATTGAAGAGGGGAGCACCCTTGATGGGTTAAATACCTGTGCAATAGGGGCACCCTTTATTAGTCGCTAACCCGCATAAATCAGCAGGTCCAAAAACATTAAACACGACCAGAAGGTAGTGTCACTGCATACCTGAAACAAGCATAAATGGTCAGACAGTATACCCCCATAGGAATATCGAGGAAATCCTAATATTAAACAGTCAATGCCTATTTCTGAGAGGGAGATTACCTGGCTAGAGGTTGAACACCTTTTCTTTACCTGAGACATCAGCAATGAGACAAGTTTAAAATACCGATTAAAACAAAAATAAACAGATGAGAACCCTACAGAGCAAGGTTTGCCACGAAAAAGGATTGGGTGCCTTACCATCGTTCTAAGGAATAAGGGTACTTCCTGGAGGACCATCTGTCAGCTGGTTGAAGCGGCGTCAGGGTAGTATATATGAGTAAACTCGATAGGAGCTAAAACATCAGAAAACGAATTAACAAAACTAAACAAGAGAGAAACAAACACCTGCCAGCAGAAGGTAAATAAGACTAATAGCATCGCGAGATAGAAAAGAACCACAGTCTGTTACCTGGTACCGTGTTCTCGTTAAATATTCTCCAGGACGGAGTTTGCTAGGCCCGACCTCTGGACTGAGACTGTAAGTCT
This sequence comes from Pinus albicaulis, assembly GCA_034641835.2. NCBI lineage: Eukaryota > Viridiplantae > Streptophyta > Pinopsida > Pinales > Pinaceae > Pinus > Pinus albicaulis. Next base: position 699,209,324 of record CM076569.1, read on the forward strand.
TAGTGACGAAGAGCGCCGAGCAGGTTTCCGGAGAGCTCCAAGTCTGTAAACTACCGGAGGGCAAACATGTGAAAGACGAAGAAACTGGCACAGCCAAGTCTGGCGGGAGTATCAAGTCTGTCGAAGGAGACGGGAGCTGCCCACCAGACGGTAGAAATGAATGAAGTCCGCCAAGTGGCGCCAAAATGTATCCCGAGAGATCTGTTATTAAAGCCACAATAAATCTCGCTTGCAGAACGCTTGCCACTTCACACTTATCCATACGTTAACCACGCGGAGGAGTCCCATTACGGGTGTCATTTAAAACATCAGATACAATCCAATTACGTCTAAGCGTTAATGGGCAAGAAATTTGTGGTACGAAGTGGATCTTACAAGTTAACAATATTGACAAATAAATAACTATGCATAACTTATGTAAGCTGTGATTGATACTTTCAATATAGTTCATGTTAAGATTTGATGGTTCATGTGCTGTCGTCACATTAAAAGGTTTATCTTCCTGCTTTAATAGGATGTAGGGTTAAAGTTATCATATCTTGGTATAGTAAAATATGTATATAAAAAAAAAAAAAATTGTTTATGGTAGAATAGGTGTGACAAGTGGTATCAGAGCAGGTTACTACACTGGCAACCTAAGGGTCTACTAACAAAGCTGTGTGTGTATTAGTGCACTGAGAAGAAGAAAAAGATATGAGGGAATATATAGCATCTCAATCACAACCGAACGAGACTCAAGGTCCAACAGTTATGGACCCAGAAATGTGGGTTCAACTAACTGTGGAGCAGCATCAAAAAACGAGTAAATTGCTGGAAGAACAGCAGCAACAAACTGTTTTTCTGCTAAACACTGTACATCAGTTACAAGAGGAGATGATGAGAGTTCGAAAGGACAATGAAAAGTTGTTGCAAGACCAGGAAAAGATTCTGAAAAGTATATCTGATAAACAAAATCAGGAGATGTGACAACCCAGTGCAGAAAAAGAATTATCAACGGAAGTAGAAGACCAGCAAACCAGAAACAACACCACTGGAAAGACTGAAAAGAGTTACTCTCACAGGAGCAAAAACCGTAATAATAATGAGGCAGAATCGGAAAATCTGTCTGATCAGCAGGATCATAAGAGGCAGAAAGTTGAACTGCAGGGGGAGTTCTGCAAGATTAAGCCACCAATGTTTGATGGCGAGGCGGAGGAAGCACCTGAAGCATGGTTGATTAACATCAATAAATATTTTCAGGTATATGAGTATAGCAGCAATCTGAAGGCCATATTGGCTATATACCAGCTGCGAGAGAAAGCCACCCTGTGGTGGGAGGAGGTAAAGAATGTTCGCAGTATTGATGAGCAGGACATTACCTGGGAATCATTCCAGCAGTACTTCAAGGATAAATATCTAACAAAAAGATTTTATGATGATAAAGCCAAGGAATTCCACGATCTTCGGCTGGGCCAAATGACTATGGACAAGTATGTCACAAAATTTACTTCCCTGCTACGCTATGTACCTTACCTCAGAGAGGAAAAAGCCAAGGTACAGAGATTTCTGAGTAGTTTTCCTGCTCCCATGAGGGAAAGAATAGAGTTTGTTAACCCCCAAATGATGGATGAAGCTGTCCGGAAAGTACGCATGTGTTACCAGCAGTTTAAGACCAAAGGGGATGGTGGAAAGGGTTGGCAGCCCAAGAAAAATCAGAAGAATTCCTCTACTTTTAAAAGCAGCAAAAGCAGCCACTTTAAAGGGGTAGGACGGAACGCTGGCAGCAAACAGTTTAACAGGAACCATCAAAGGATCAGGTGGCCAGCTGAAGAAAAACCCACAAAAGCATCAAGCAAACCAGAGCAAGGGCAGAATTCTAAGCCTCCCCTACAGTGTTGGGGCTGTGGGGAAGCACACTACTATAAGAACTGTCCACAACGGAAAAAGAATGAATCTGTGGCAAACTTGCAGGAAGCATCAACAGTGGGGGACATGGTGCGGAATATACCACGTATAAACGCAGCCTTGGAGGATCGACAGGCTGACTTTCAACCCACAATGATTGAACTGGAAGGTACTATACTTTCTAAACCTGTCTCGATTTTAGTAGATCCTGGAGCTAGTTTAAGCTATGTAAGTCCTAAACTAGTGGAGATGTGTAAGTTAAAAGAGCAGAGATTTAAAAACTCCTTGTTAGTTCAACTAGCTACCGGAGCAAAACGCAAAGTGAATGCGAAAATTGCTGATTGCATACTGGAAGTTGCAGAACAACAGCTGCAGGTAGACTTAAATATTCTACCATTGGGATCGTATGATGTGTTACTCAGAATGGACTGGCTGGAAAAACACTGGACCTTAGTGGACTGTAAAGAAAAGACAATTTATTATAGAGCGCTAGATGGTACGCGTAAGGAAATTAAAGGAATTAAAAATCCTGTGCAATTACGCCCCATAACAGCGTCTCAGATGAGCAAGTGTATCCGAAAGGGATGTCAGTTGTACGCAATTCAAGTAGGGTATGCTGAATCTAAGGGAAAGGCAGCAAATATAAAAGACATTCCTGTAGTACAGGAATTCCTAGATGTGTTTCCAGAAAACATTCCAGGGTTGCTGCCTAAAAGAGATATTGATTTCACTATTGAGTTGCTACCCGGAGCCTCTCCTGTGTCAAGAGCACCTTATAGAATGAGTATACCAGAATTAACAGAGTTAAAGATGCAGCTGCAGGAGTTGTTAGATAAAGGATATATCCGCCCAAGCGTGTCACCTTGGGGAGCACCAGTCCTCTTTGTTAAAAAGAAGGATGGAACCTTACGTATGTGTATGGACTACCGACAAATCAACAAGCTAACAATTAAGAATAAATATCCTCTACCCAGAATCGATGATTTATTCGATCAGGTGAGAGGTGCCAAAGTGTTCTCCAAAATAGATTTGAGGTCTAGATATCATGAGATTCGAATCAAAGATGAGGATGTTTGCAAAACAGCATTCCGCACCAGATATGGGCATTATGAATTTGTGGTGTTGCCCTTCGGATTGACAAATGCACCAGCAACCTTTATGAGGTTGATGAATGGCATTTTCCATCAGTTTCTAGATCACTTTGTATTGGTCTTCATAGATGACATATTGATCTACTCAAAGAGCGAGGAAGAACATAAGGAGCATCTGAGAATAGTATTGGAAATACTGAGGAAGCATCAGCTGTACGCTAAATTCAGCAAGTGCGATTTCTTTAAATCAGAAATCCAGTATTTGGGTCATGTAGTGACAGCTGAAGGGATAGCAGTGGACCCCGAAAAGATTAAAACTATCATGGAGTGGAGAGTACCACAGAATGTGACAGATATCAGATCATTTATGGGTCTAGCCGGATATTACAAGCCGTTCATCGAAGGGTTTTCTAAGATTGCCTATCCTATTACATCCTTACAAAAGAAAGGCAAACTTTTCAAATGGACGAATGAATGTCAGAACAGCTTCGAGAAGCTGAAGCAGCTCTTAAACACAGCACCAGTGCTGAAAGTTGCTGACCCCAGCAAAGACTATGTGGTGTGTATGGATGCCAGCAAGGAGGGAGTTGGTGCAGTATTAACGCAAGAAGGCAAGGTAATAGCCTATGAATCCAGAAAATTGAGAGAACATGAACAAAAGTATTCTGCTTATGATCTAGAACTCACGGCCGTAGTGCATGCTCTCCGAATGTGGAGGCATTATCTACTGGGCAAAAGGTTCGTACTTAAAACATACCATAGCAGTTTGACTAACTATTTTAAGCAGCCAGATTTAAACTCTAGGCAAGCAAGGTGGAATGCCTTTCTGAGTGAATTTGACATGGACATACAACATGTTAAGGGAAAATAAAACCGAGTTGCAGATGCCCTGCGCAGGAAATTGCATGGGATTTATGCAATGTACTTCAGCCAACCTGTAAGCCAGTTGTCGGAGCAATTAAGAGAAGAAGCACGAAAGGATCCAGAATACAAGTTTTTATGGCAGCAGATGGAAGCGGACGAAGAGCAAGGTAAGCCATCTGAGTATGGAAGCAACGAAGAACAAATGTTAACTTTTCGCGGAAGAACCTTTGTTCCTAACCGTGCAAGTCTTAAGGAGTTAATCCTAGATGAGTACTATCGCAGCAACTATGCTGGCCATCCCGGCTACCAAAAGATGCTTTCGGCAATTAGAAAGATATATTACTGGCTAGGTATGCGCAGAGACATTACGGAATATTTAAGCAAGTGTTTAGAATGCCGGTAGGTTAAAGTGGAGCATTGGCACCCAGCGGGGCTACTACAGCCCATACCCATTCCTGAATGGAAATGGGAAGTGATCTCTTTGGACTTCATTACAAGCTTACCTCGAATAAGGAAGCAGAATGATTCAATCATGGTAGTGGTGGACAGATTAAGTAAATCTGCTCATTTCATACCTGTGCAATCCACTTACAAGACAGTGCAGATTGCAGACATATTCATGAGAGAAATTTTCAGGTTGCATGGTATACCTAAGACTGTGATTTCAGACCGGGATGTTAAATTTACCTCCGCATTTTGGAAAACCTTGTTCTCAGGTTTAGGTACTCAGATACACTTCAGTACTGCCTATCACCCTCAAACGGATGGGCAGACAGAACGGGTAAACCAAGTTTTGGAGGATATGCTGCGCATGTATGTAATGCGACAACCAGCTAAATGGGAGGACTACCTGCACCTAGTGGAGTTTGCATATAACAACGGATATCAGGAGTCTCTAAAAATGAGTCCCTTCGAAGCGCTATATGGACGCCAGTGTCGTACACCAATTAACTGGATCAGTCCGGAGACAAAATTAATGTTGGGACCAGAAATGTTGGTTGAGCTAGAAGTTGAAGTAAAAAGAATAAGGCAGAATTTGAAGGCCGCGCAGGACCGACAAAAGGTCTTTGCAGATAAGAAAATATCTTATCGCTAATTCGGAGTGGGTGACCACGTGTATGTCAGGATTAAGCCTAAAAGAAGTACCTTAAGGTGGACTTCTTGCGCCAAGTTAGCCCCTCGTTACTACGGACCCTTCCAAATTCTGGAAAGGGTGGGGCCAGTAGCTTATAGACTGGCGCTGCCTAGTCATATTAAAGTGAATAATGTGTTTCATGTATCATTGTTAAAGAGATATGTGCATGATGAGAAACATGTAATTTATTGGCAGAATGTTCAGGTAGGTGAAAGTAAAAAAAAAAAAAAAAAAAAAAATCCTAGCTAAAAAAATAAAAATAAAATATTTGATTACTATATAAAAGTACTAACTGAGAACACTTGTTTTTCAGGTAGAACTGGACGGAGAGTTTCTGGTCGAGCCGCTACGTATACTTGATCGAAGAGAGATAGAACTCCGCAAAAGAGTAGTTGTCCATGTGAAAGTGCAATGGAAGCATTTTGGACCAGACGAGGCTACTTGGGAGGATGAAAGATTCATGTAGGAGGCTTATCCGAAAATTTTCGCAGATATGAGCTGAAAACACCGAGGACGGTGTTACTCTCAGGGGGGGGAGATGTAACGGTCTCGTTAAAAATTAACTAGTAGGTACTAGTTAAAAGACAATTATTATTTTTACTGTTGGAGAAAGACTTGAGATATTGTTTTGAATTAAAAAAAGGAATTAATTATGTTTATGAAATTTATTAAAAATAGGGTTTGAAAATAAAAAGGAAATCTTTTAAAAGCTGATGGTAAAATTTTTCTAAGAATAGGAGGTGGTTGGGGCAGTTGGGAGATACAGTTACTCACCCCTTGAGGATAAAAAGAGAATCCTGAAAGGGGTGAGGGTTTGAAATCCTTGAAAAGAAAGAGGAGAGCATTTTTCTTGAGCTAGAAAGGTCCAGTGGAAATTTGCTTCTGAACTCCTTTGAATGATCAGATTTTTCTGCTAGTGACTGGATTGGCCTTCCAGAGGTCACAGCAGAGGTATCTCCACTGTTAACCCATGGCACCGTCCAGATTCTGGAGCTAGGGGGCAAGTGGAGGACGTAATAGCCTCCCTTGAAGGTTGGGAGGAGATCAGCTAAAAGAAAGGATTTCCTAAACCAGATAAGTATCCTCTGTGAGTTTGTAAATCAGAAGTGTTTATAAGTTTTCTGTAAAGATAAGTAGACAGATTTTTAAGTAAAACCTCGGGGTATTAATGTTAAACAGATGTATAAATGTATGTGTATGCCTTAGCATGTAATATCGTTATCTGAGTAAGTACCTTGAATGTCACTGCTTAACAGATGCCTCATAGAGTTCAGCATAAAACTAGAGAATGATTTAAAATTACCTTTAGTTGGGATTAATGTATCTGTTCTCTTTTACTATTAAGATGTCGAAAAGAGTTATGGAAAGTTCTGTGTTAATCTAAAAACAGATATGAAAGATTAGTTATGCATAATCCTTACATTCCTTTTCTTTAAGCTGTAGACTTTAAAAGACATTATTGTAGACTTAAACAGACTTTAGCAACCATTTTACTTGTCATACAGAAACCACCGAAATACCTGATGCAGCGGAAAGTATGCATGTAACATTTCAAGACTGTCTATGTAAATCTTGAATGAAATAACTATAGAGAAATAACGTAAGCACAAGCAGCACCGATTTCTGAGAAGGAAATAACAACAATTCCTACTCCTCTGGCTTAAATAGTTAACCTGAGAGATTGCATGAAGAACTATAACCTCTAGTCTGCTAAACCCAACTTCGTGAGACAAAAAGAAGCGCAAACTTTAGCTTCTGTGGCTCCCTAGGACAGGAAATGAAATAATAATCCGAGTTTCCTTATGATTGAATAACAAAAGAAGAAATATCGTTGTGTTAGGGTTAATTGCAAAGTTTAACTGAAAAACAAAACGAAAATCAGAGAAAGGAATTCTAGAGCAATACAGAACTCATCGTATGACCCTTGCATGTAATTTGTCACATCGACAAAAGAAGACAAACACAACAGTCCTGAGTAATTATATTTGCAGATGTTCAACGCCACAGAAAATTCCATCATTAAACGAAAAAGGGAAAAACTTGCATAAACTGTCATGCATTAAATGCATGCATCCACTGTGAACTATGTAATGTGCATACTCTTACATATAAACCAGGTCGAATGGTAGTTTCAGACCCATTTAGCAAATATGTGAGAAGTTATTAAAGATTATAATAGTATAGTACAGAAATGTTACTGATAGTAAACATGGACAGAACCCCAGACGCCATTGGTCTGCAGATGGGCAACGACAGAATATGAATAACCACTCGGTCGTAAGCCAAGTAAAAAGTAGCTCCACGGCTCAAGCCGTGCCGAATCTTTAACGACCAAGGTTCGAATCAAAAGTGAACCTGTAAACCCCGATGGGGCAGATTGAAGAGGGGAGCACCCTTGACGGGTTAAATACCTGTGCAATAAGGGCACCCTTTATTAGTCGTTAACCCGCATGAATCAGCAGGTCCAAAAACATTAAACGCGACCAGAAGGTAGTGTCACTGCATACCTGAAACAAGCATAAATGGTCAGACAGTATACCCCCATAGGAATATCGGGGAAATCCTAATATTAAACATTCAGTGCCTATTTCCGAGAGGGAGATTACTTGGCTAGAGGTTGAACACCTTTTCTTTACCTGAGACATCAGCAATGAGACAAGTTTAAAATACCGATTAAAACAAAAATAAACAGATGAGAACCCTACAAAGCAAGGTTTGCCATGAAAAAGGATTGGGTGCCTTACCATCGTTCTGAGGAATAAGGGTACTACCTGGAGGACCATCTGTCAGTTGGTTGAAGCGGCGTCAGGGTAGTATATATGAGTAAACTCGATAGGAGCTGAAACATCAGAAAACGAATTAACAAAACTAAACAAGAGAGAAACAAACACCTGCCAGCAAAAGGTAAATAAGACTAATAGCATCGCGAGATAGAAAAGAACCACAGTCTGTTACCTGGTACCGTGTTCTCGTTAAATATTCTCCAGGACGGAGTTTGCTAGGCCCGACCTCTGGACTGAGACTGTAAGTCTTAGTGACGAAGAGCGCCGAGCAGGTTTCCGGAGAGCTCCAAGTCTGTAAACTAACGGAGGGCAACCATGTGAAAGACGAAGAAACTGGCACAGCCAAGTCCGGCGGGAGTATCAAGTCTGCCGAAGGAGACGGGAGCTGCCCACCGGACGGTAGAAATGAATGAAGTCCACCAAGTGGCGCCAAAACGTATCCCGAGAGATCTATTATTAAAGCCACAATAAATCTTGCTTGCAGAACGCTTGCCACTTCACACTTATCCATACATTAACCACGCGGAGGAGTCCCATTACGGGTGTCATTTAAAACATCAGATACAATCCGATTACGTCTAAGCGTTAATGTGCAAGAAATTTGTGGTACGAAGCGGATCTTACAAGTTAACAATATTGACAAATAAATAACTATGCATAACTTATGTAAGCTGTGATTGATACTTTCAATATAGTTCATGTTAAGATTTGATGGTTCATGTGCTGTCGTCACATCCATTAACAATAAAGGATTGCCCAGATTTGGAAAAAATGATGGTGAGAGACAGTCAGTGAGAAATCTAAATGAGTGAGCCTTCTTGGATTTTCAAGAGTTGCAGGAAGGGTGCCCGTTAGTTTATTATTTGTTAAGTTAAGCTTCATAATGCCTAAAATCCTTCCTAAACCCATAGGAATACTACCAAAAAAATGGTTATGGGACAAAATCTGACTCTGAAAGTTTTGGATTCTCTCGAAATCAGGTAAAATGAGCCCACTACGAAAATTGAAGGACAAATCTAGCAAAGCCATATTTTCAATCCAAGAAATTTTCTAAGGAACATGAACAGTAAGTAGGTTTCCATGTAAATTTAACTCAACTATCATGCTAAAATTCCCAATATTCTTAGGAATGTTACCATTCAAATTGTTCCATGAATGGTCCAACATATCATGGTTTTGTGTAAATTTGGAATCATATTGGTTTTGTTGAAGTTATGAGTTGTTGTTAGAATATCAGTTGGACTAAGGCACAATAAAGGCCTTTCAAACATTGCCACTTTGATACTAAGAGGCTCCTTAATCTTTTTCAAAAAATGATAGTCATTGGGTTCAAGATGAGTTGTAAGCATTGTTTTCTCTGGATATTTCACGAAAGCCTTCAGTGTCAACATACTCCACCTAATAACGGAAAATATCAAGCAAAGTAATGAAAATTTACTCCCTATTGCTATGCCCCAAACAACACCTTTTCTCAAGAAGGATCCCAAAAGACACACAATACTAGTTGGTTGTCCACATAGTCATGGGTTAGCAAGGAATGACATTAAAATTCTCGCAACTCTCGGGAATCTATCCCACTAATGCATTTTTTGAGAATTTTAGGAATTCAAGGCCAAATATTTTACAAAATTTGGGAGGAATGATACCTTCAAGATGATTGGAGGACAAGTCCAACTACATCATCAAGGCTAGGTTAGCCATCTCTGCAGGAATTCTTCCAGTGACACTATTATTAAGAACATCAAAAAACACTAGTGAAGATAGATTTCCTATAGCATCTAGAATGGTCCCTCTAAATATATTATTGCTCAAATCCAAAAACAATAAAGGATTGCCCAGATTTGGAAAAAATGATGGTGAGAGACAGTCAGTGAGAAATCTAAATGAGTGAGGCTTCTTGGATTTTCAAGAGTTGCAGGAAGGGTGCCTGTTAGTTTATTATTTGTTAAATTAAGCTTCATAATGCCTAAAATCCTTCCTAAACCCATAGGAATACTACCAAAAAAATGGTTATGGGACAAAATCTGACTCTGAAAGTTTTGGATTATCTCGAAATCAAGTAAAATGAGCCCACTACGAAAATTGAAGGACAAATCTAGCAAAGCCATATTTTCAATCCAAGAAATTTTCTAAGGAACATGAACAGTAAGTAGGTTTCCATGTAAATTTAACTCAACTATCATGCTAAAATTCCCAATATTCTCAGGAATGTTACCATTCAAATTGTTCCATGAAAGGTCCAACATATCATGGTTTTGTGTAAATTTGGAATCAAGTAATGGGAATATTTCCTTGTATCTAGCACAAATTTCACCTGTAATGGAACCAGAAATATTGTTATGAGAAAGGAGAAGGTTATCCAACATTTCTAGCTTCACAATATTTCTTGGAATTGTGCCAAACAAATCATTAATTCCCAAATCAACAACTGCAAGATTGACATAGTAAAAAAGTTTAGGAGGAATTTTTCCTGTGAGCCTATTTCCATGAAGTGATGAATTTGTTAAATTCTTCATTTTTCCAACCTCTTTAGGAATAAATCCTTGTAAAAAAATTCATTGAGGTGAAACCTTTGGAGATTGTTAGTAGTATACATGGACAGAGACAACCCACCCACAAGGAAGTTATTGTTGAGTAATATTCAAAGAAAATCTTGTGAACTCCAAAGCTCATCTGGTAATTTTCCAGAGAAATTATTATGTACCACATCTAAGGTGTACCAAAGGCATACTTGAAATATAGCCATGGATTCCACTAGACAAATTGTTCCCGTCCAATAATTTTTTTTTCCAATTCATGCACTCTCAGAAAGTGTTCTCTATGCTACCTGTAAATTGATTTAGTGACAAACAGAGAGAGGCTCGGCTCTTGGCATGATAAAGATCTAGTGTTATTGATTCATAGAGCCTACTAGCATCAATTACCAATGATCTAAGAGATGAACAATTAACCAGTTCTTGAGGTAGCCAACCTTCAAACTAGTTTTTGGATAACCTTATAGAAGTTTCTCTTCTCCATCCACCAAGCAGGATGGAAGGGGTCCTATCAAAATATTTTCCTTAACAATAAAACTCTGAATTTACTACAGATTTGTGAAATCATCAGGGAGTTGTCTAGTCAGCGCATTGAATGACAAATCTAGTGCCTGCAATCCCTACGATTGGAAATTGTGTTTGGAATCCATCCACTTAGTCCATTAATCGTAGTCATTAGATACAGAAGGTTGTGAAAACTGCCAATTTTTTCTAGTAATGATCCTTTAAGGTTATTCTCTAAGAGTTCAAGTTTCATCAGATATTTAATATTTCCAATTTCTGATGGAATGTGGCCACTGAAATTACAACCCCAAAAATATAATATATTAAGCTTAACAAGCTTTTTAATTTCAGCTGGCATTTCATCACTGGTGAGTTTGATCCTATCCGTAGATAGACCAAATTTTCCATGCCCCGAATTTCCTTTGGTAGAAATCTGGATAGTGCATTATAACTCCAGTGAAAACTCGAGAGAAGGAATTTTCACTAGCATCCAAATATAACATTTTGGGAAAATTCTCCATCTAGGGGAATGCTACAGAAAATATATTGGAACTGAGATCAACATAATTTTCAAGATTGTTGAGCTCTGTAGGAAGGCTACCGAAAAATGAATTATAATTTAAAATAAATTGACAAGATTAGAAATATGAGGGGGAAGCACACGATATAGATCATTGTTGGTTAAGTCTAGATATTCTATTTTTGGAAGACCCTAGAGCTGTGAAGGTGGTTTCCCTGTCAGTGCAGTATTGCTCATATTCAGACTCTACAAAAGTATTAGGTTTCCTATTAAAGGGGATATGGTTCCCTACAAAGATATGAATGATAAATCGAGGGAGAAAAACCCTCCATGTATACACTGTATATCCATCCACGCATAAGAAGAGGAGTTTGTTTCCATCTAGTCAGAGAGGACAGTTTCGTTTGTGAAGAATTTTTGTAGGCTTTTCAAAGCTTGAATTTCTTGAGAATAACCTGTGTTAATGAACGATATGCACATCAATATAATAAACAAAATCCATATGAATTCTCTAGGGTCGGTTGTGAGGAAAATATTAGGCATTGTGCATGCAGCACCGACTTGTTCCATTTGAATGAAATTGTAGTCCTACCTGTGTAAATATACACTGACTTTAAATAGATGGAGAGTTCTTGCAATGATGTAAGCTTTTCCAGACTGCTAGGAAACGCAATTAGACTTTCACAAGAGCCCAAATGGAGTTCTTGGAGACAATTCAATGATCCAAATTCATTTGACAGAAGCCTCAAACCAAATCAGGATTCCATTCTCAATACTCTTAAAGATCGAAGCTTTGAAATTGATCCTGGTAACTCCTCTATAGTTATTGGAAACTTGAAAGGTCTAGTTCCTTCAAACAATTTACCTGACCACCTAGCTCTTGAGGCAATTTTTTCAATTGTGAAAACCTCAATTTCAGTACTCGCAGATTTTTGGATTTTCCAATACAATTGGAAGAGATTTCAGAATTAGGGATTTATACACTTTTTGTCAAATTCGAACTCGATGTGTCTAAAACTAGAAAGCATCTGCAAATTATGCAAATAATGATATGTGGTGATTGTATAAAAATTAATAACACTGCACATGATATATAATTCTAATTATTCCAAGTAAATTGAGATGGAAAAAAAACTTCGAGATTACTAATTTACGTGAACATGCCTCAGTTACAATTGATAAATGATCTGGTTTTTAACATAAATGTCTCAACTCCTTGAACTTCGACACATTGAAAGGGAGATGAGAAATTTTTTCTTGAAAAAAAATCAACTTTTCAAATATTTTCTTACATTGGCCATGCACCTCATGTAAGGCTCCAAGTCTAAGAACTCTCAGCGAACTATACATTAAGTCTAGTTTGGAAGCAGGTATTGATATAGGAGAGTGAAATTCACTCAACCATATTCCTTTTCTCCTTCGAATGTCCTAAATATCTGCCACCACAAGACAACCCACCCACAAGGAATTTATTGTTGAGTTATATTCCAAGAAAATTTTGTGAACTCCAAAGATAATCTCATAATTTTCTAGAGAAATTATTGTGTGTCGTGTCTAAGGTGACCAAAGGAAAACTTGAAAGATAGCAAGGGATTCCACCAAACAAATTGTTCTCATCCAATAACAAGTTTTTCAAATTCATGCACTCTTGGAGGGTGTCCTCTATGCTACTTGTAAACTAATACAACGACAAAGAGAGAGAGGCTAGTCTCTTGGCATGACAAAGATTTGATGTTATTAATCCATAGAGCCTATTAGCATCAATTCCCAATGATCCTAGAGATGAACAGTTTCCCAATTCCCAAGGTAAATGACCTTCAAACTATTTTTTGGATAACCTTATAGAAGTTTATTCTCTCCATCCACCAAGCCTAACCTTATAGAATTTTTCCTCAAACATAAAACTCTAAATTGACTCTATATTTGCAACATCATTGAGTAGTGGCCCAATCAACGTGTTGAATGACAAATATAGTACCTGCAATTCCTACAATTGGAAATTGTGTTTGGAATCCACCCACTTAGTCCATTACTAGTAGTCATTAGATACAGAAGGTTGTGAAAACTTCCAATATTTTATGGTAGTGATCCTTCAAGATTATTCTTTGAGAGGTCAAATTTCGTCAGAGATTTAAGATTTCCAATTTCTGATGGAATGTTCCCATTGAACTTAAAACCTTGAAAATACAATATATTAATCTTAACAAGTTTTCCAATTTTAGCTGGTATTTCATCATTGAATGAGTTTGATCCTATCCATAGACATACCAAATTTTCCATGCTCCAATTTCCTTTGGCAGTAATCTGGATAGTGCATTATAGTTGAGATCCAAAGTGACTAAATTAGTAAGATGGCCAAATTCAACACGGAAAACTCCATAGAAGGAATTTTCATTAGCATCCAAATATAAAAATTTTGAAAAATTCCCCATATGGGGGTAATTATACCAGAAAATATATTGGAACTGAGATCAAGATACTTCAAATTTTCAAGATTATCGAGCTCAGTAGGAAGGCTGCTTGGGAATGAATTAAAATTTGAAATAAACTCACAAGATTAGAAATCTCAGGGGGAAACACACCATATAGATCATTGTTGCTTAATTATATATATTCTAGTTTTGGAAGACACAGAGCTATTAAGGTGGTTTCCATGTCAATGCAATATTTCTCAAATTCAAACACTAAAAAAATGTCAGGTTTCCTATTATATTGGATATGATTCCTTGCAGAGATATGAAGAATAAATCTAGGGAGAAAACCCTTCCCTGTATACACTATATAGCCATCCATGCACAAGGAGAGGAATTTGTTTCCAGCTAGTCAGTGAGGAAAAATTCGTTTGTGAAGAATTTTTTCAGGCTTGTCAAGGCTTGAATGTCTTGAGAAAAGCTTGTGCTAATGAATGATCTACCCAACAATATATTAAACAAAATCATACGAATTATCGAGGGTCGGTTGTGAGTAAAAATTAAAATATTTGACATTGTGCATGCACCATCGACTTGTGCCATTTGAACGAAATTGCAGTCTAGCCTATGTAAATTTACAACAAATTTAAACAGATGGAAAGTTCTTGCAATGATGTCAACTTTTCCAAACTGTTGGGAAGAACAATTAGACTTTCACAAGAGCCCAAATGGATTTCTTGAAAAAAATTCAATGACCCAAAGTCATTTGGCAGATGCCTCAAACTAGAGCAAGAAAGTATTCTAAATACTCTTAAAGATTGAAGCTTTGAAATTGATCCTGTGTACTTGAAACAGAGAGTCGAGGGAAGGGAATATTTGAAAGCTAGCACACCCACTACACCCTATTAATCTATGAAAAACCTCTCGCTTTGTCTTCAAAGCATGATTCTACATCAATCATATATTTAAACTCAGGTTTGCTATTTTGATTCTTAAATAGAAAAAAGAAACATGCATATTGTCATTGAATAGTAATGGCCTCAACGGATCACACTTAGTGCCAAAATAAAACCCAACTTAAAATATTTCCATCTCATTTCTAGGCTCCAGGAAACCTTACAATTAAACTACATTAAGGTTGAACACACCTCACTCTCGTATATGACCCTACTCAAATGCACCAATATGCGTCACAAGTGGTTTTTCTGCCTCTCATTACTTGCATATTCCATATACATAATATAGCAAACAAATATTTTTCCCTTGTGTATTTGATGCCATCTTCGAATATGTTTCAGGAGCTAGGAATGATCCCCCATTATGGCCCTGAATACAAAATGTATGCTCCAAAATATGTTTCATGGTTTCCTATTATCATGTAGAGGGGTATTCAAGCACACCTAACATTAGTGACAATATCATCAAGATCTTCCTAAAATACATATGTATAAGAATAGATAAGTTATAATTCCAGGTGTGGACGTGTCATAATCCCTAGTGTACATGTGTTCATATGTATAATGATATATCTACAATGCACTTTCTATCATATCTCCACTAAAAGTGACATCATATGCTCCACATATCAAGTGTGGAGCTTCTTATAATAGTATATTTTCAAATACAAACCTTTATTTTTCTAAAAAAATCAACTCCAAAACAAAGAAACAATGTCTCAAGCACTATATAAGAATGTAGTGTGGCCAAAATGCATGTGATTTTATACCATATGTAGGAATATGATTTCCACTAGGTTAGATGAGAGCTAAATAACATAATATAACATTTATTATCTCAAGTCATATCTTCAACGAAATAAAGATCCATTTTACAAGAATTACAATCTAGGAAGACTAGCTAAAAATTGCAAAGTTTTAACCAAAATTCTAAGCACAAAAATAGAAAATTCTAAGAAAAATTAATCATCAATCTATTGGTGCTTAAACAAGAAAATACCTTTTCATCTAAAAGGCTCTGTTAGACAACATCCATATTTCCCATCCAAACAAAATGTATACTGCAATGCTGCACTTCCACATGCACATAGTAGATAAGATACAAGAATCATATCAAATGCAAGAATAGAGATGCAAAACTTGGGTCATACAATTGATGTTCATGAAAAAAATTTAGATATGGTTTTACAAAGCTTGTACACTCTCTTCATGTTGAAGATGAAACTATTTGCATCCTTACTAGAGTACATGTTATTTAAATTAATTATTCATAATAAGAAATGCATATCCATGTTAGGGGAGCATCTGAAATCATCCTGGAAAATAAAAGCTTTCCATTTCAAATGCAACTCTAAATACTCAAGAAAAAAAGAACTTCCTAAATTCAGATAATATAGCAAGCCACACTATTTTGGGTCACTTTCAATTTTTGAAATCAACTCTGTCATATAATAAGATCAAATTTATCATTACTTGAAACAATGAGGTTAATAATCTAAAATGGGTCTCCTACTTTCAAGTTTTGAGAACTCTCAAGCCAACTCATTAGCTAATGAAGCCACCACTCTCAATAAAGGGATCTTTAGGAAAGGCTCGGGTGATTTCATCATTTAATCCCGTGATAAACTATGGTTTATGAACTCAAGAAAATTTCCACTTATTAACACATGTTATCTTCTCTCATATTAGTCTTCAAGTGCAGGTGGGGATATGAAAGGATATGACCCCATCTCATTTGCATGTGAGAATCAACCACTATCTTATCTATTGAATTCTCCCTTTTGTTTTCATAGTGAAAAGGTGGGTCAATTTAGCAGTTCTAAGATGAAATTTAGAATAACTCTTGTAGTCTCTTCAACCAGACTCAAACCCATATACTATCTTTGTTTTAGTGTATAAATCACAGATTGCAAGGATGCTCAAGAGAGTCAGTGAACTCTTCAAAGGCATGAAGAGACTATCCAATTTAATAGAACCTCTCTTTTCTTAGTGACCTCTGAGGCCACAAAAATAGACATCAATGTGCCACACAGAATGTGACAATTATAAATCTTTCTATCCAAAAAAGGAAGACAATATACATTTTGGAAGAAAAGTGTAGTGTGCTTAACAACATGGTCATCAACCTCGATAACTATCCACACTCCACAACCTAAAACCATACAAATTTAATCAAATTTGTTTACGTAGATATGAAAAGAGGAGGAGATAGTCTATTAGAGGAAAGATGGCTTGGGTATCAAACAACATAATTATCTTCCTCCATGTACTTCACTAATCCTTATGTTTTTCAAAGTAATTAGATGTTTGTTTTTAGTATACTTACAAGAACAACTAGGATATAATAATGGTAGACACTAAGAAAACTCTCTTTTGTGACTCATAAGTTGCCAATTTTTATGATACTCTATAACAATGTTATCAGAAATGGACAAGAGTGGTCAAAACTAGCTGACCCAATTGATTTGAGGGGAAAACTGGTTTGAAACGGTTTGGATTCATATTTATGCACATGAATATATATGTTTTTTTCTTTAAAATTGGAATATTTTATGTGCTTTTTTTGTCGATTTTTTGGTCCGATTTTTTTTACAGTTCTAACCCGTTCCTGGTCCTATAAGAAAAATAAAAAAGACCAAAGATGCATTTCACATTTAGCACACTTTTCCTTGACCAAGTTACAACCAACCAAACTAGGCTCCAAATCCAACATCAATCCCAAATGTTTAATGTGCATCCAACCCCAACTTCCAAGTCTACAATAATGACAATGATACGTAATTTTAGAAATGAATAATGTGTTCATGACTTAGATAAAATAGGAGAGAGAACATTGACAACAAGCATGTGCATGAAAACCAGAAATCGAAAATGTGATGAAGCTCTTATTTTATGCATAGTTGTATTTGCATAGAAACACAACCAACAAAGATGGAGGCATGACACATAGTATTAAATGATGTTGCTTCCATTCATAATGATAACTCACTCCAAAATTAACAAGCAACCTACCTGCAAGAAATTTTGAGTTGAGAATTAGAGTTGTATTAGGTCGTTGGTTGGAAATGAGAGAACCCATTAAAAAACAAAACAAAAGCTTTGAAACATAACCATTCACACAACTAGTTAGGACTTGCAAACATGGACTTTATAATCACATATGTATTCATAAGGATGACCTCGAGGCTTAGGACTATGAAGTACTTAAGTTTAATTACATTATTTTTGCAAAATTATAAAATTTCACCGCATCTATAAGTTATGAAAAAAGTTACACGAATAAAAAATGACAAAAACTCATGAAGGTAAGAGACTCTTGGGACATGATCTAGGCAGAAACGTCAAATTATTCAACAATTGATTGGAGAAAATGGAGGTCTGACACATAGTCTCCTAAATAAAGGTTGGACATAATTTCCTCTGATGACGATAACTCACTTTGAAATGAGATAACACAACCATTCACTCAACTAATTTAGAGTTCCACACAAGGAATTAATAATGGAATACATCTTCATAAGGATGACCACATGTTGGCCGGATAAATCATTCTTGCGGACAAGACCGATCTCCCTAGTGTCAGAAGACAATCTATCAACAAACGAACAACTAAGTTTGTCTTTCTCTAGATATATTTGTTTTACAAATAAATGCTATGAAGGTGTCGATCCCACCTTAGATCCAAATGCTTATTTGCGGTCGTAGTGCTTCCGTCACATCAAGAATCATTGCGTCGCAACAAGAGTTCTTTCGTCGACCTGCAATCACAAACAAGCAAATATCAATAGCACCTGTATAACAAATAATTATAAAACATACCTATCATAGTGATCAAGGAATCTATGAAATAAACGATCAAACAACAGCTTATTGAAATAAACAATCGAACGACAATTTATGGAGAAAAACAAAACTTGATTGTATTAATCTTAAAATATACAGAAGAACCTTACAACCTTAGCCTTGATGTTTGAAAGGCCTTCCCGGGGTCCGAAGTAGGAGTCTCCTCTACTTTGATAAGCCTTTCACTCTTCCAACCAAGACAAATAGAGGTATGTAATCTCTCCTCACAAAAGTATTAGTTAACTGAGTCTGAATCTTAACAACACTTAACCTCAAATATTCTAAAGCTTCAACTCCTCAATCCTCCAATAGTTTCACCCAACAATCTTCACTTAACCCCTTAAGGCTACCCAATGCCTCCTTTTATAGAGCAGATGAGGAGGTTAGGATTCCACCTTTAAAGGGATAGAACCCTCCTTCAAAGGGATAGGCTCCTCACATCAAGGGATTAGTTCCTTAAGGTGTGGGATACATGCACCTTATCAAAGCGTACTCATCCCCAAAAAGTCTCATCTAGAACCTTCTAGAATTGACCAAAATTCAACTTTTTCACTTTACTTTCTCGCCTTTTCGAGTTTTACAGGAGTCCGCACCTATAACATAGAGAAAGTGCGTTTTAGGTCCGCAGGAGAGCTGAACATTAGGTGCGGTACCGCAGGAAAGATATAGAGAAAGTGCGATACCAAAGTTTAGGAGATTTTTAGGAACTTTTCTCTGATTTTCAAGGCTTGACATGAGGAACTGAGGTTGTAAGACTTGCAGAGGAGGTAAGTATGAGTGTCAATGAGCTCATACAGTCAGCAGAATGTCAGAGTGACATTTTTTAGTGTAACAGATTGCCCCCTAAAGTGCAAAGTCTGAAATATATGAAGATGAAGTCTGTCATATATGAAGAGTGAAGTACTTTATCATTTCAAGGATCATCCTGTGGACACCCCAGTCGGAACCTGTAAAAACATTCAATGCAAAATATATATATGTAAACATATCATCGCTGAGGTAGGCATTCCCATACTCAGATCAAAACTAACTAAAAACTAATCTAAAATGTTCTGATACAGGAATGATTTTCAATACATCAACAGTATAGACATATATAGACACAGCATGGACGTAGCCATTTTTTTATAAATAGTCCACTATATAATTGATAACAAAATTCCTCGTAGCCTAGATGGTAGAAACTAGATCCAGGGTCTTGATTTCCGCATCTCGAACTAGTACGATTCTATCCATGCGATTAAATGTGTTGAAGTCGAACATGGTAGAACCCACTTGATTACCAGTCAATGATGTGAACTGTTAACAAGTGTGAGAGAAACCACCAGTAATGTCAATGGCTCTCAAAGTACTCAGTACAATCCATGAAATGTGAATGAATGAGTTGAAGTCGAACATGTCACGGAATCATTCGATCGAAGGTCAATGATGCAACCTGTCGTCGAAGGCGAGAAACCTGCCATTAAGGCATGCAGATTTCAAGGTACTGACGATTTCTGGATCAACTTCCTAGATAATGAGTTGTCGTCGAAAGAAAGTGATCCGTCGTAGGCAAGCCCACAACACGAAATCATAGATCAAGTTTTGAAAATATATTGGCAAGGAATGACTCAAGGATGGTCAAAATGGATGACAAATATTTCGCAAATGAATGGTTTATTTGAACTGTACTCTTGAACACATAACGACACTGCAGATGGCTTGGTGACAATTGACCCAAAGCTAATACCCAGAAACCGGCTGAAGACTTTCAATATGGTTTGATTAACTGTTAGGTAAAGGATTTCCCAACCCAGGTGAACAAAAAGTGTCGTGTTCAAGAGTGGTTAACGGTTTTCTGAATAATCAAGATGTAACAAACAGGTTCGTTTTTCTCTCTTTTCCCCCACCATTTCTGGCAAGTACCTCTTTATTTTTGACAAGCTTGAGGAGGATAACATTTTCTTGTTTATAAGCTCATCCTTCGGATGAGTCCAACTTAGTTTAATATTCGAACCCTAAGAAGGAGTGGTTCATTCCTGTTTTTAAAATTGAACAGGTCCTTTACTGTTAAGTTTTAACGATTCCAGTATAGGAGAAACTCGGTGTTTTTCAATTTTAGGGAGTCAGAAGAAAAAATTTAAGAAGACTCCATGGGTGTAATTTTTCGTAAATTTAGTCTCTCGAGCCCGAAAAAGGATAAAATAATGTAGGAGAGAACTCTATTGACCGTAATTAGTCAACATATACCTTTTTCGTAAATAGCCCATTTCAGTCCGTAAAAGGGGTAAACTTATACTGAAGGGACGATTATTCATTTACTTTAACGAGTTCGAATAATCAAGTGCTCGACAATCTTTTCATGTTTAGAGAGTCTGAAAAGGGCTTAAAAGAGAACTCCAAGGTTTCGCTTTTTCGTAATTTTCGAGAGTCCGAAAAAGTGATAAAAGTATACTCGGTAGTTTCGCTTTTTCTGTAAATTTTAACGAGTTCGAAAAAGGGATAAAAATGTACTCATGGTTTTCACTTTTTCGTAAGTTTTAACGAGTTCGAAAAAGGGATAAAAATGTACTCCTGTGGCCGAATTTCAATTTAATTTACGAGCAGGAAAAGACGGAAAGAACTCGGCATTTTCATGTGTTTTACGAGAATGAAAGATAGCAAAATAATCTTGGGATTTTCATGAGTTTAACGAGTCTCGAAAATAACCGAAATTGACTCAAGATAGGTTTCATTTTTACAAAAGCTTGAAACAGAGAAAAACTATGCTTCAGAGTGGTTTCATTTTTACATAAGCTTGAAACAAAGAGAAAACTGTGCTTGATGCCCCCTAAGCATAACTGCTAGAGCGCATGCCTCCCCAGCTTCATTTCATTCAACTAGGTACATTGCTGGTAATTAATAGCTGGATGGAATGAAGGTTCATTTACGAGATCATATGAAAGACTCGACCTAAAAACTAACCTAAATATATGACTTAACATTTACGAGGTCTATTCAAAGACTCGACTCAATTAGGGGAGGATTTGTTTCATTTTTTAACGAGCTCGACATAGGAAAAGAACTATGCTCATGGAAACGTGTTTCATTTTTTAACGAGGTTGACACAGTAAAAGGAACTATCCTCAGAAACTACTTATTTCTAATCTACCTACATAACCTACTGATTCATTTTTTAATGAGGTTGACACAGGAAAAGAATTGTCCTCATACCTAATTCATTTTTTAACGAGGTTGACTCAGTAGAAAGAACTATCCTCTGACCAACTGATTCATTTTTTAACGAGGTTGACACAGGAAAAGAACCGTCCTCAGAAACTATTTATTCTAATCTACCAATCTACTCTCTACAATCTACCTACTGATTCATTTTTTAATGAGGTTGACACAGGAAAAGAACTGTCCTCATCGCCGACTGATTCATTTTTTAACGAGGTTGACACAGTAAAAGGAACTATCCTCAAAGACATGTTTCATTTTTTTTTTAAAGAGGTTGACACAATAACAGGAACTATCCTCAAACTCACTGATTCATTTTTTAACGAGGTTGACACAGTGAAAGGAACTTTCCTCATACTTACTGATTCATTTTTTAATGAGGTTGACACAGTAAAAGGAACTATCCTTGAGACATGTTTCATTTTTTAAAGAGGTTGACACAGTAACAGGAACCATCCTCGGACCACTGATTCATTTTTTAACGAGGTTGACTCAGGAAA
The DNA here is from genome assembly GCA_034641835.2 of Pinus albicaulis. Lineage (NCBI taxonomy): Eukaryota > Viridiplantae > Streptophyta > Pinopsida > Pinales > Pinaceae > Pinus > Pinus albicaulis. The sequence continues at coordinate 699,231,547 of CM076569.1, forward strand.
AGAATTATCCTTGCACTCACTGATTATGGCTTCCAACTGGAAGAAACACATGTCAATGGAGACACCTCGATCATGGCTTCCAAGAGGTCTTCGTCAGATGGAAGAATAGTTCTCTGGAAGGAACACATGTCAAAGGACTCAAAAGGGAGAAGAACATCGCGTTCAAATAATCCCATATATTTTTCCATGTCAATTACCGGATCTAAGTCAAAGGAAGACGAGAAAACAGTGAGAGGCTCGCTTACATCGGTAACTAAAAACATGGGACTAGTTGCCACATAATTAACCCGTGGTGGGGTAGATACCACTTTCGAAATATGAACATTTAGGGGTGTCATATTATTGGTAGTCGAAACAAGACTAGGGAAAGAAAGCTGGTCTACAGTCACAATATTTCCATTGTGAGGGAAAGACATCACGCGAAAGAGTGTCGATACGACAGCTTTCATTGCATAGACATAGTCTCGCCCAAGGAGTAAATTGAAATCCAAGGGTCCTCGAACTACCATAAGATCAATACAGACAGTTTTACCTTCCAAAGTAATAGAAAAATTAGGAAGGATACCTAAAGGTTCACTAATGGTTCTGTTAAAAGCTTTCAGATTCTGCGTAATAGGCACAAGCTAAGGGGAACCCAAAGCTTTCCAAGAAGTTGAGGATAAAATACTAACAGGAGCACCTTCATCTACCTGTGTGCGGTGTATGTCCCTACCACCAAACTTCACAATGATTTGGAAAGGGATGGAGGAAGGAAGACGAGGTTATATCAGTCTACCCCAATCAAAAGAAAAGACCTCAGTACTTGGAGGGGGTTTTGTAGAAACAGGTGAAATGCCCCCTAGCATAGAAGAATCTGATGTAACAAGAATAACCTGAGCGGTATGAAGTTCATTCTCGACAGGGAGAATGGGATCGACCGAATGTGAAATCGAATCGACCACTTGATCAACTAATGGATCATCAACCTGAGTGATATGAGTTTCACTCTCCAATGGTAGAGTGGGATCAACCGTACTTGAAATTAGATCGATCACTCCGTCAGTTGACGGTAGGTTGGGAGAAATTTGACGGTAACCAGTTGGAAGTTCTTGCTGTGGAACAGTAAGGTTTTCCAACAATTTTGAGGCTTCATCCATGTGAGGGAAAATGTGAGTTTGATGACTCCCTTTGCACAAATTACAAGGAAACCTAACTTTACCCTTTTTCCCAGGAACCTGACTATCATTGGTTGATAGATAAATGGAAAGTTGATGGGATTTTTCTGACCATACTTCCAAGACCTTTGGAATACCTAGACAATTGATAAGGAAGTGGTCACCCTTACAAATATTTCAAGGGTATTTAGGTTTACGATGCATGTTGGAGGTTTCCTCAACACTACTAACATTTACAGCCATGGTTGGTTGGTTGATTTCTTTCTTATCTTGCTTCTTCTCCTTCTTCTTCTTCTTCCCTTTCTTCTTCTTCTTAGTCACCTAGTTACTACCGTCAAGGCTTTTACCAAGCAAAGAGGAATAATGGGAGGAATAAATATTGGGCGAAGAAGGTAAAGGGTCAACAGAAGGTTGGTGATGTTGAGATGGTGAACTCTATTGAGGTGAAGCATCCGGTTGAGGTGGAACAATTGGAATATTCGGGGCCAATGAAGTTGAAAATAACCATATTGGTAAACCTATTGTAAATCTAGGTAATGAAAATGTATCTATATAAGGAGGACCAACAATTCCAAAGCAAGGAAAAGTACTAGGATTCTCATTAAGAGGGGTTCCTTGGTTGGTAAATTCCGGAATAGTTTCCATTATATTCAACTTCAGTGAATTTTATAAAAAATTTAAAACTAAAATTAACAATTCAAAATTCACACCTAACAATTAAAATTCACAATTCACACCTATGGTCTCTAAAGTAAAACAAATTAAATACCGCGCTAGAATAAATTTGGAGTCAAACCACACACAAAATGTAAAGAAACCCCCCGTACTAAAATCACTAGTTGGTGATGAAATCCAACTTAGTAGAATTTTAACACGAAAAGGGCGGTTGGAACAGTTACCCCGACAACCTGCTTAATGAAACAGACTGGCACAAGTTTCTTCACAAAAACATCTCGAGTGAAGAGAACCCCCCAGAGAGTCCAAGTGAGTCTAGTCGACGTCTGCTCCAGGTATAGTGAGATCTTTCCTTCACCGTCACCTTAGGAAATAATCTTAATTTTATGGACACTAAGGTTACCAATAGTAACAAATACAACTGGGGGAATAGTCTACGATCCAATTCCACGCGCAAGGGCAGAGTAACAAAGCTCAATCCCCAGTCTTCGACATGGTTAATCCAGCTATACCGACAAGTGACCTGTGCTCCTCGACAATGGTTAATCCGAGGTTTGTCGTTGTAAAGTACAAGAAACCTTCTATCCTTCCCAATGAAACAAAATTGATTGTCTCAAAGGTTCGGACATGATCTCGTGTTTAACTCCTTTAAGAGAAGCTTCCCAGATTGTACAAATTACAATTGGATTTATTTCCTACCGCAAGATTTATCTACTTGTTTGTTTTAGTTGCTTTGGAAAGTTAACTACAACATATTCCAAAGCACTAATCCTGAGCTAGATTGGTGGAAAGAGCCCTAAAAATGTAAAAATTTACGATGAATTTTAATTAAGCGCCGTGTTATTTAGGCTGTTATTACTCAAAGGGTAAATGGATACGAAACCAATGGTGTTATGACCGGACCCAAAACTGAATGCAATCGAATATGATAATGTAATCTTTTCAATTCGATGAATCCTAACTAAAGTAAGGAGAGAGTTTCCATTCACTTCCAATACTGGAAAAATTGATCAATAAGAGAAAATATAACAAATTCTCTAATGCACTAATTTTATCAAGAAAAACTAATGCTAATCAATTCAAAATAATTTTTTTTATTTTTTTTGTTTTTAAAACAAGCATAAAAACATGTAAATTCAAATTAAAGAAATTGATCTAAATCTACGATTGATTTTTCATAATGTAAACTATGCAATTGTAATCTATGCACAATTCACTTGAAAAGTATGCAAGTGTAATCTATGCACATTTTTCATTCATATTCTGAAAATGAGAATTCTAATTATGCAAATGTGATATATGCAAGAGAATTCTCAAAAACAAGATGATTCTAATGTAATCTAAGAACCAATCAAGTGTAAGTAAAGAAAATTGGGTGAGAGTTCCAAAGATCAAAAATAAAAATACTCAAAGGCGATTAACACTCATACACAATTTAGCAAAAAGATGTAAAATTGTGAAAAGACCGAGACAAACCTCCAAGCAATGACCAAAGGAAATCAAATTAAGAAATTCTCAAAAAAGAGACTCAAAACACCCAATTAACTTAATGGAGATTGATGAGATGAAAAATTGCTGAAAGAAATTCAGAAACAAAGATTTTTGACAGAAAAATACAGATCTAGGTAGATGCTAAGAATCCTAAATTAAATCTAAACTAAACTAAAAGAAGAAATATGAAGTTTTTCAAAAATTTTAACAGGGTCCGCAGGCTCCCAGAAGTAACAGGTGCGGTCCCGCACTGTTTACTTAAGGAAAGCGCGAAACTGCCTGCACTGTTCAAAAGAACAAAGTGCGGTCCCCAGAAAAATTCAAGAAAAACTTAAAAGATTTCCAAATTTTCAAAAACAGAGAAAAACTAAGCTACCCAGACAGATATCCATCAATGAAAAACCAGGAAATTTTTTTCCTCAAATCAAAATAAAAGAGAACAAAAAAAAACAAGTTCTTTCCCCAGCGAAGTCGCCAATTTGTTGGCCGGATAAATCGTTCTTGCGGACAAGATCGATCTCCCTAGTGTCAGAAGACATTCTAGCAACAAACGAACAACTAAGTTTGTATTTCTCTAAATATATTCGTTTTATAAATAAATGCTATGAAGGTGTCGATCCTACCTTAGATCCAAATGCTTATTCATAGTCGTGTGCTTCCGTCACATTAAGAATCGTTCCATCGCACGAGTTCTAATTCGCAATCACAAACAAGCAAATATAAATAGCACTTGTATAACAAATAATTATAAAACATACCTATCATAGTGATCAAGGAATCTATGAAATAAACGATCAAATGACAGCTTATTGAAATAAACAATCGAATGACAATTTATTGAGAAAAACAAAACTTGATTGTATTAATCTTAAAATAACAGAATAACCTTACAACCTTAGCCTTGATGTTCGAAAGGCCTTCCCGGGTTTCGAAGCAGGAGTCTCCTCTACTTTGATAAGCCTTGCACTCTTCCAACCAAGACAAATAGAGGTATGTAATCTCTCCTCACAAAAGTCTTAGTTAACTGAGTCTGAATCTTAACAACACTTAACCTGAAATATTCTAAAGCTTCAACTCCTCAATCCTCCAATAGTTCACCCAAAAATCTTCACTTAACCCTTTTAGGCTACCCAATGCCTCCTTTTATAGAGCAGATGAGGAGGTTAGGATTCCACCTTTAAAGGGATAAAACCCTCCTTTAAAGGGATAGGCTCCTCACATCAAGGGATTAGTTCCTTAAGGTGTGGAATACATGCACCTTATCAAAGCATACTCATCCCGAAAAAATCTCATCTAGAACCTTCTAGAATTGACCAAAATTCAACTTTTTCACTTTACTTTCTCACCTTTTCAGCGTTTTACAGAGTCCGCACTCCATAAATACTGCAGAAAGTGCGTTTTTAGTCCACAGAGAGCCGAACATTAGGTGCGGACCGCAGAAAGATATAGGCGAAGTGCGATACCAAAGCGGATGCGATGTATTTAGGAACTTTTCTCTCCGGTTTTCAGGCTTGGAATGAGGAACCGAGGTTGTAAGACTTGCTAGAGGCATGAGTGTCAATGAGCTCAAACAAACAAATTAATGTCGTAGTGAAATTTTTTAGTGTAACACCACACGACATGTAAATTGGGTGTGGCTTGAGTGGTTAAGAGGAAAGTTGTTCTCCTCCCCCAACAAGGTGAAAATTCCACTCTCTGAAATTATTTCTCCCTTCGTGAGCCAATTGTTGAATGTTGACCTAGCATTGGGCCTTAAGGACTCCAATTTACCCTAGGTAACATCCTCGAAATTATACTAACAAGTGGGTTTCCCCAAGAAATGCATTATATGGAAAAAGAAGGGAGATAGCATCATGATATAACTCACAACGCACAAAAGTAACATGACGATTACATCATTGTCACATAATTGTACATTTTTAACCACATGTATAATTCAATAAAATACTCACCATTGATAAGAAATGACAACATAAAAGTTGAGAGGAACGTCAAGGGATTCAACGATTGATTGTAGAGGATGAACAAAATGATAATGGGACCTAGTGAGGCTAACAACAACCACTTTGAGTATTTCCTTCACTGAACCTCAGAATTAATATCATCTAGGGTTTTTATTGTCAATTTCATGATCCTTACGAGTTGTAGTGATTACCAATGAAAACAAAGTTAAAATGAAGATGCATTCAATGAATGGTAAATGTCAAAGGAGGAATGCTCAAAATGAAGAAAATCAAACACATATGCAAAAGGAAGAATATGAGACTTGATAACACTTTGGAAAACAAACAAAATTCAATGTTTAAGCAAAGGAAGGGTTGCAAGAGGTGTGAGTGTGCTCAAGCTTAAGTCCATAGATTGGTGAAGAGTGGATCTTTTCCCAAGATTTCATGAGCATAAAATGGGTAGGAGATCGGTGTATAAAGTGGATAGAGAATTAATTTTGTAAGTTAAGGACTTGACGGAAATGATGGACCTAAATTTATTATTACCAAATTGCAAAGGATGTACTAAATAAGGTCAAGAATCCTTTGACTAGACAAAGGAGCTGTAAGAAAAGGTATATATGTTTAAATAAGAGGTCGTAATGCTAGAAATCCAGCTAATAAGTTTTTGCAATCTCATCAATATGATGCTAAGAAATATGGGGTTCAAGATTAAATGGAAAAAATAGAGTGAAAAATAGCTTGCTAGTGACTAGGCTAACCTGAACGAAACACGAATCCTCATCATTCCCAATATGTAGAACCAGTCCTTGGTCTGCTTTAAATTTTTAGAATTTGTGTCATTCAATTTTAACTGTGATAAAGGAAACTCGAAGCTCCAAAATAATATTTCTCTATATTGATGTTAAATCAAATCCCAGGGGATGATTCTACAAAATCTGTTGATTATGACAAAAGCTTTGTAGCTTAAGATGATACAAAGGCCTTAAAGCAAACATTTGTAAATGGGAAGGGAAAGCCAAAATTCCCTCCATTTTTTAACATATGTGTTCTACTCTCCAAGTAATAGAATACCCACTTTATTTACCAAAAAAGTCACTAAAATACAAAAAACACTTTAAGGCAAAATATAACATAGTGATCATTTTCAGGCCACCAATTAATTCAAGAAATCTATGAATTCTCTCCACATTTACAAAACTAATAAAGTTGATTAGCTAACCAATGAATTATTAAGCATTTATTCTTTTCAACAGAGTTTCTATCTAATTTTAATTTGCATGTCCAACATGTGGAGTTCATCATACCATTAAAAATAAATGGTTATGAGCCCCAAAATATCATTTATGAGATTTGGTGGACCAATCAAGCAAATCCACAAGTGAAATTTTATAAATTCTGGCATTATTACATCCAAAGGTGAACAATTCCATAAAGGATGAGTAATGCCCCTAAATTCATTAACAAGAATATGAATGTTATGTAATTCATGACTAGATATATGCATGTGGTAATATTTCAATGAATATTCTCTATTTTTAAGAACAATGACAAGTATGTACCAAACAATTATTGATAAAATTTTACAAGATCTACCAAATGTAGAATAAAACAGATTTTTAGGGTTCAGTAACAAAATAAAATATACTAACGCATTTCCATTAAAAAAATACCTTATTTTATGGGTAGGTTTGGTAACACCAACCACATTAACCTGCTCTACATCCAATTCTTTTTTCTGGGTAGAAAGAAAAAGAAATAAGTGCAATTACATTAGAGATCTTAGGCCACAAATTAGAATTACAAAAAACTTTGTATATCAATTGTGTGGGATACCTTACAATAATATCTCACATTTTCTCAATCAAGATTTACTTGATTGGATCTTTTCCAATCACCAACATGGCTCTATTGTCAGCCCTTTAGCAAAGTCCCACACATTCTGATCTTGGTGGTCAAAAAGTTCAGAAAGCATCTTCAAAACGTTTTTGGGGGGAACAAATTTTATCCCAAATTCACTGCAAAGACAATCAAATCAACATCATCACCAGTCACCTCCAAACGTTGAATTCCCAACCCATGCATAAAATCATCTAGAAACATTATTTCTATGATGATCTTAAGCTTCAAAAATGTTAAAACGAGTCAGGTTTACAAACCAAGTCATGTTACTACGGATTTCAAATTCGATATTGTAAAAATTGAATGGAAATACCTGACAGCCTGAAACATGACATCAATAGCAGATACCGTTGCCTTTGCAACCTTATTTTTTACAACCTTTTCCATTATTTCCTGAAAGAGATATAATTTTCTACAATATTAGATCCAAAAGAAATGACTATATATTTTTATTACAATCAGAATTTCAAACACCATATGAAATCTAAAAGATAATTGGATAGGCACATTAACAATCATTTCAAACATTCCTTAAATTTTAATATGTTCAGTGGTGCTTCAATGACGATGTCTTGCAATTGAAAGATAAAGGACCATAAATTCAATACTGTACTAGCAAACGTCACTGCTTGAGAGAAGATGGTATTCCAAGGACATTTCCATATGTTGAACCACCCTCAGTAATACCTCTAGAAGTTGTCATGATTTTGTCTAAAACTATTTCAACAACACCCCTAATTCAAAAAACCAATGGTTGCGTATTCATTAATTTAAGTACTAAACTGCATGCTTAGAATCCAAACATCATTTGAGATAAAATAAAATAAAAATAAATAAATAAAAAATAAATAAATAAAATCTAGGGAAAATGCTCCACTCTTATAAAATTGAAACCTTTGACTATTACACACAAAAATTTCAGATTGTGCATGATGTGTATTCATATCTAGAAGTTGCAAAAGACAACACTTCAAAAATTAATTTGCAACATTCCCATTCAGAATTTAAATTGAAAGCTTAAGATTGATAGTTAACCACATTCTAATGTAAAATCAAAGTTCTTAGTGGGCCTTTTTAGCACTAATTTTTTGTACTTCTGTTATATGTCCAGAAATGAGAAGTTTCTACTAGAAGCAGGTGTTATGCATATGGATTATCTATAAAGAAAGCAAGAGATCTATTAAAATTATAAAAGTAAAGACTACCCACGATCTTGTCAAATGAAACACTTCTCGGGCCTTTAATTTTTTGTTATGCCTTAAAATTAAGGATCCACAAAGTCGGTAAAATGTGCCTATAGGCTATATGCATGTAATCTTATTCTAGAACTAAAAAAATTAACTCAAAAGGGCTACAAGAAAACAACTCATTAAAAAAAATATCATACTAAAGTTTAAACAAATTAAAAGATTGGTGGTGAAACAATATTACATGAAATGTCGTCTACAATCACCATATCTATGTATCGTGCTCTTCCAATAAAAAGGTTTGTATTTCTAACAAATGAACATGTTGAATGAATAGAAAATCATTGTCTAGCATAGCTATACAATACAGATGAGGAATGGTGTAATCCAGATTCATGCGTTTGTTTCCTTTTGTTGTGGTTTTATACAGAAAGGCTTGAACTAATCCCAATTTTTTTTAATGGCATACCTTCAGTACAGTGAACCGACAAACATATTGGGTAAGACATGATCTCTCTTCAGGGTAGGTAGAGGCGGACTAATCAAATTTTTCCATTCAACATCCAGTCGCCCCTTCCAAACCACTTTGTTTGATATTTTGGTAAGGGTGATTTGAAGAGTGCCCATAGGCACCACACACACAAATGGATATAGCAGGATGATATAAACTTTGTTAGACCTCCCAAATGGAAAAAAAGGGTGAGAACGTTAGGATTTGAGCCCTAAGCTCAAATAAAAACTGTATACACCCATTAACATAACTAACATTTGAGTAAATAACATGGTGAATGGATAGAAATCCTTGGATACATCGTAGAAGGCAATATGCCTAGTACTGGAAACCCCTTATTTTGCATCCTTCTTTCGTGTCATACGTATTCATTAAATTAATCCATGGTTCTTACATGCTTTTACATTAATAGATAAAATGGACTTTCACACTTCATCTTCCAATGCAAAACTTGGCAATGGACTGCTCTCAAAACCCCCTTCACCCCATAAAGAAAGAAAAGAAAAGAAAAAAATCTCAGACCAATCATAATTCAACCATTAACACACTTCTAGATCGCATACCTCAAGAAAACAATATCCAATATCCATAACTGATTTGAACACCATTGTAATGCGCTTAAACTAGGCCTTCATGAATCACACCACCCATTTGACATGAAAAACATGTAAAACCTACTTCCATATATGTACCTAAAATATGTTCTAGAAGAAGCGGATGCATCTTTCATACCCCATAGTAGAAGAACCAAAACCACCCAAGTAGGCTTCATTGCAGTACCCAATAGACTGGGGGTGAGAATCAATGGTATTTCCTCCCTGAATCACCAAGAAATTGTGAAATCTATTTGGCAAAAGGAAAAATGAGAGATCCTGTGGATCGATCTGGGGGCCTTAGATTTGTAATCTTTAATCCTCTGGCCCTCTATCCACCCACCCCCATATATCATCCACCACCCCCCTTTCGTTAGTAATAAGTGTAAAATGGAAAACATAGGCTAGCCCATGGTCACATGGCCATGGTGGTGACTCTCAAATATTTCATTTTGGGATCTGTAGGTCTGAACATCACCTTCCTGCTTGAGATAAGTGTCTAGGTATGATGATTTTGCAACCCGCATGAGCTCCCAAACAAAGCACAGTTTGATATGCACTTTAAATGACCTATTGGGTTCAAATAAAACCAAATAAATGTCAAGGTATGATGAATATGCAACCCGCATGAGCTCCCAAATAGAGCACAGTTTGATATGCACTTTAAATGACCTGGTGGGTTTAAATCATACCAAATAAGTGTTGAGGTATGATGAATATATAGTCGGGATGAGCTCCCAAATAGAGAAAAATTTGATATGAACTTTAAATGATTTTCTAGGTTCAAATCGCACCAGGTGAAGTTCAAAAGGCATGTGAGTGAGTTGTATGTTTTTTTCCACTCGTGGCCTTCTAAGGCTTAGAGAAAATTTCTTATCCATTTACTTCTCTCAAACCAAAAAAATATCCACAACAAGGATATTAATTTAGAGCTCTCCACAAATATAGGTTATCAGTGGAAAGATCATTGAGACAGTGTGATCGATATAGTGTTTAGGACATAAATGTGGGTATAGTAAGGTTTAATATAAACTTAACCATGGAATTGAATTAAATGATTTTTAATGAAATTCATGAGATCTCGTAGTCTAAGGGGCTACTCACTATCAATTAATCTATATTCAATTTTTTTTAATGATAATTATGTTTTTATGTATCTTGAGTAAGAAATTTGTTGTTTTGTGAAGTCTCGTATCCTCAAGAAGCTCACTAATATTGCTCACCTTTAGGTTTTTATCAATTTGGTGATGAATGACTTCATATGTTGCACATTCTTTGATAAAATTCCATTCTATTTCTACCACTCCTCTGTTGCAAAAAAATAAATTTCATTCTTCCCAACCTTATTTAGGGATCGTTCATCTACCAATTTCACATCTTAAATGATGGGATCTAGTCCTCAGCTTCACAATTAAAAATTTAGCTTTTCCTTTGGTTGAGGAACTCAAATACTCTTTATCATAATGTTTCCACGTTGGGTTAAATTATTTGACATAATATGGTTTTTTTTCCTACCTGCTTTGTCCACATGGCAATCTTGATTTTTTCTAACACCCTCTTTTTTATCTCCTCCTTAGCGTGAGGACAGTCATGAAAATTTATGTCCCATTTTCCCAAAAAAACCAATAGATGCTTCAAGACTAGATCCCAAATTACATTTTGCATTACCAATGGAATCCACATTCTGCCATGCTTCCTCTCTCCACCCTCGAGCGAGAACAATCAAATATCAAGGTACAATATTGGCTCTCCTATGAGGATTCATGTGACTCTTGTGCAGGCAATTCTCCCTACCTACTAGAACCTCATCTCCCAATGCCATAAAATGCAAACAAGTGCCATTAAAACCTTTGTTATAATCCAAGTCACCTTGAGAAGGTTCACTTTCAGAGCACCAAGCTCTACCTGTTCAACACATTTATATCTCATGGATGTCGCGTGGAGGGGCTTCCAATGCCTGTGTCCTGAGCCTCATTGCTAATGTTTTCCACCCCCAATAGGGAAGATTTATCATTACTTACCATCATTTATAATGTATCCAAGTCCTATGGGTCTATAGAAGGAGGCTAACGAGAGGTGAATTCTTGGTTGGACTCTTGTATTCCCTAGTTGGCTTAAAATTTGGCTACTTTGTTTCTCGTTCTCCGCATGTGAGAGGGAATCACATAGGAGAAGGAGAACATTAAATACCTTATTCTATTCTCTCGACTCTCCAATATCTAACTCTTGATCTCTTTTGATTTGGGGATGCCATTAATCATTCCATAGAATCCTACATAAAGACCCAAGGGATTTCCCTCTGCGTCTCTAAGGATTCCCCTGAAACTTGTTTGTCTGGGGTTACCTTTCGATGCCCTGTTGAAGTTTATTTTTAAAAATCCCTTAGGAGCGGGAACAAAGTTGGATTGGGACTTGATCTGATATCTTGTGACAAACGACGGCTGAGGACCCAAAGTTGCAGGAGAAAGGCACAATTTTAATTAGTAATTAGCCTCTGCTATTGAAGCATAAGATATCCAATGACTTGATTTATCAAAATACCTTATAAATTTAAATTCATTCACTTACATTTCCTTCATGACATTTTCTTTTGAGACTGGACACAATACAATTATGAAGGGTCATAACAGACGTAGCTTTAATGTTTTCTATCTCTCTCCATTCATAAAATTAAATATATGAGGGTCATTCATTGACATATTTTTGCCTCTAATAAATATGTCATTATAAAATTATCTTACAACCAGAAATGCCTTTGAAAAAGAAAAATATCAAACTATCTACCTTATTACCAAATTGGAATAGTATATTTAAATTTGTGTGCTTCAATAATAACATGAATTATTGCATCAAGGATCTTTGCCTTCTTTGATGACTCTGGAATTTGACATTCAAGTCAGTGTGAGTAGAAAATGAAATTCACACATGATGTGATCCAACATGTTCTACTAGAAAATGCATGTCAATCGAAGAAGAAATAACATGTTTACCATTTAATTATGTTTATGGTAAAAAAAATATATATCCTTGTCACCATAGTTTAGCATTACTTGCAAAATATAGGGTTCGTCTTTGGTACCATGGGACCTCATAGAAGTTAGAACCCATGGATTAAGGTCTCCATGTCTATTTACCTTGGAATGATTCTTTCCCTTAAGGCAGATCTTGTAGAGGAGGTTGCATCTACATCACTAAACTACAATAGAACATGTTTGTGTTGAAACTAGTATAGATATTAAGTTTCTGTAAGAACTCATTAATGCTCAAATGAAATATATAAAAGTAAATTGAGATAACAAACTTGAAAACCAACACTTTTTTTCAAAAGTGGAAATTTTATGTACAAAACCAACGGCTGAGAATACCTTTATTAAAGGGAAAATATCAGATTTTGTAATTGTACAATGCTTCCAAGTTACAACTCATAGTATTCTACTTATTTAAACTAAAATTTAAACAACTACAAACATGGAAATTTGTATGGAAAAATAATATAAAATTATGTTTCATTCTTCCTGCCAACAATAAATATAATATGTTGCATTCTTCTTTCCATCAATAAAGAAAACATATTACATCAATCACACTATGACAATGAAAAAAATGACAATATTTTTAACAAGTAATAACCAATTTCAATTGTATAGAACCTCATGCCAAACAAATTCTCTTTTGTGTTACTACGACCTATTAATAAATAAAATTTAGAAAACTGGTGAGAATAATGGGCTTGTCTCACTGCAGTGAGCACAACTAAACCTTCATCTACATGTTGCATGTAACCTAAAAAGGGTTTTAAGGCTGACAAGGTAAGAGATAAGTGAGATCAAAAAATAACTACAAGTGTGTGGTGGTAGGGTTAGGAGCAATAATAGGGTCAAGAGACGGTGTTAAGCAAAGGGGAAGAAGAAAACACATATGTGATTTCTCCCAATGTAGTAGGTTTCCATCGAAGGTGTGTTTGTGACATGGCCCTGCTGACCCATGTAGAGTTATGTCAAACATATGAAAATACGTAAAGTATAACCCATTCCTTCTAACTAAAATTCACAAAAAATTCACGTCAAAAATATTTCAATCTACTAATTTTGCAATGAAAATACCATATTATTAACCAAGATGAGGAAAAGTAACATTAGTTTCTTGGTAGTACCTCTCTTGCAATGGATAAACTAGAAGGTATTATTCTCTATAACTTACCAATTGTATGCCATCTATGCTGACATCACTAGCTTCTACACCCTCAATTGTCACCAAAAATAGATTGTTTGCATCATCCCAAAAGTTCTTGCTATTGACGATTTCATGCCTATTGGAGTAGTGTAGGTATGCATTTTTTCCCCGCACCTGACCCTGTTCTTGCAATGAAGAATAATATGAAACCATTTCAATATCTTAATTCAAACCCACCAAATAAAACCAACATATCACAAGCTCAACTTAACACTATTTCATATGTTAATTAATGTAATTTCATCCCAATTAATTATATTAAACATTGGATGAAAATTTTTACTTAATGCCAAAAACCATGAAAATCCTCCTACAATATGGATGGAATAAACTTTAAAACCTAAAAAATGCAAATTATGTTTCCAACTTACACATCACACTCCATGAAGTTTCATTTTTGTCCTGTGGTACTAAGATAAAGGAGATATCATATTGTCAAGAGTATATTTCAATCCAAATTACTTATGAGACATTTCACCTTTAAACAAAGATGCTCTAAATTTTATTTCAAAGAACAATATATAATATTTTTTCCCAATTATGGACAAACAACTCATTTGATTTTACATAATAAAATTATTGGTCAAAGGTGTGTATATACACAAACTTAAAACTAGACCTCAATACAAATAAATGAGAGAAATAGTCATAAAACTAGTACTCAACACAGAAATAAAGCAACTAACTCTAAAAAACACCCTATGTGGTCTACAATCTCAGCTTTGGAAGAACCATTGACTTTCATCTAAATACAGACATCATTCCTAGTTGATATGAAAATGCATCCCACTTTGATATAGTCGGGACCTAAAATATTCTATCTGAATGCCCTTGAATTCAACTATATACATAATTTAAATTAAGAAGTGCAGAGGAGTTGCAGTAAGTAGTCATAGTATACAAGATTGGCCCTAGTAACTTCTAAGTTTTTTGAAATATGTTATTTACCTTTTGAGTTTTGGTACAGAGGAAGGTTTAGATCCCAACGAATTATCTAATCCCGTGTTTTTTTATTGAACCATTTTATTTTTAGAATATTGGGTCATATGATAAAAAAATGTTGGAAGTATAACTTTGGACCTAGAGAAAGGGACTGAGACTTTGATGTTGTCACATTGGTCTTGGGAACTTATAAGTTTTTTGAAATATGTTATTGGCCTTTTGAGGTTTGGTATGGACAAAGGCTTATATCCCAAATATATATCAGTTCTCATTCTTTTCTATTGAACCATTTTAGTTTTGGAATATTTTGTCATATGATAGCAGATGCTAGAAGTATAACTTTGGACCTAGAGAAAGGGTTTGATGTTGTCACGTCTATGTTTGAATTTTTTGACTCAAATAACGTTATAGATCCAAAGGACCACAACGAGGTTAACCCTGAAAAATACCATGGCCCTTTAGCCTTTAAACATGTAGAATTTACTTATCCATCTCATTCAGATACCATGATTTTGAGAAATTTTAACCTTAGAATTAATGCAGGGAGCAGCGCCACACTAATTGGAAAGAGCGGGTGTGGTAAGTCCACCACCGTCAAATTGACAAAGAGATTCTATGATCTAGTGAAAGGGATAGTACTCACAGATGGAAAAGATTTAAGGAGCTTGATTTTCCATACTCTGAGACAAAACATAGCTCATGTAGGGAAGGAGCCAACTATTTTTGCTAGGAGCATCTAGGAGAACATTGTGTATGGTAAATATAATGAAACTGATGTGGAGATAATAGAGGTTTCCAACACCCATGAATTTATTTTGTAATTTCACTAAAACAAATATTTAACTACAATTAGTAAGTAAGCTTGTGAATTGAATGTTATTAATGAATGGTGTGCATTGTGAATATATACTACAAATGTTTAAAGGATGGATATTAATTGAACACATAAGGAGCTTGGTGAAATTTTGTTCCGTGTGGATGGGACAAGTAATAGAGGAAAGAATGTGCAATGAAGTGGAGACTCAAGCTCATGAATCAAATATTCCTACAACATTTCAATTTTTAAAAGAGAAGGAAGAAAAGAAATGGTTTCTTAAATGCCAATGCCATGACAAAATTAAGGAACTTTGTGATTCCTAGGTTATATTAGAGTGCACAAAAATGATAAAATGTAGCAGGTGGAATTTGAGAATGAATCACTTAAGGTAGGATATAAAAGTAATATAAGATTGTTGAGTTTCACAAGGAGGAAATGCTTTTCAAAATGGACTGTAGTGTGGGCTTAATGAGATGGAAGTTATCAATGACAAGATTCAAGAAGTAGGGAAACTTGAAACCCAAATATTTTTATAGAATTAAAAGGAAAATTGTAGCTAGTAGTTTTTTATGAGGATGGATCGGGAACTAGGAGTAGGCAGAAAAAGAAACTCCAAGCATCACACTTCAAAGGCATAGATATTAACAACTCAATCAGAGTGCAATCCCTAGCTCTGGAGACACACCATAACATCATCAACCTCATGCTTTGACCAAGCTATTCAATAGTACATCCTAGAAAAAGTTTCTAATCACTAGAGGTTCATTGGTCCTTTGGAAAATATTAAACTCAAGCATCATTCATGTATGGTCACTTGATGAATCCAATGAGAACAGTCACTGGAATTATAAAAAAAAAACCATTATATATGTGTGTGTGTGTGTGTGTGTGTGTGTGTGTGTGGAGATATTTACTAGCAACAACAACAAAATACATTAGTCATAGGGGGGGATGAACCTATTTTACTAGTTTGATAGCAGAAACATCGGTAAAAAATACACAAAAATGACGTCAAACAAGAAGAAGAAATGATTTTTTTTAAGTTAAATGTTGATGCATTTCAAAGTTGCACTAATGCTGGAAAGGACACATGAACAAATTAAGTAGAGCCACAAAGCTTGGGCCAATTTCATCTTCATAAGTAAAAATTAACAATGCTTCATGAGAATGAATACACAACATGAATCAACAATAGTAATAGTCCCTTCATAAGAGAATCCAGACTTGAGTGTCTTTGAAAGAATGAATGAGCAAAAAGTGAGAATTCCCCCACCATAAGTGATAAAATACTAAAGAGAAAAGAGATTGAGCATATGCTTATGGGCCTGTGTGGAATAATCTATGGACATGTGGAAGAATTAAACATCATGAACTAGAGTGTTACATACCTCAAATTGACATATAATGTTTCAATACATAGCTTGATACTAACAGACTAAAGGCTAAACATAACATAATATGCATTGAAATAATCAAGGAATCCAACATGTGTTACATAATCAGGAAATCTAGTCTGTGTTGATGTGCCAGATAGAAATTACATAGTTAGGGAGTCCACTATTAGTTACATAATCTCAAAATCAAAAGTGGAAGGCAGAGCAACTAATGTTAGGTATGCGAAAGATACCAGAGATGAAGTTGCAAGAGCGGACTTGAGGTATAGGTTATATAGTCGGATTAGTTACAAAATGACAATAAAAATAGAGATTTTATGTATGTGGATGACATAACAAATAAATTTTCTCTACCTGTTAGCTTAAGTGTTGGACCTATAAGGCAGAGTAGGTGTCAGGGAACCTAGCCTACAGGCTAGAGAAGTTACAAGTTACAAGTGTAGATGCCTGAGATTCTTAAGTAATGAATGTGAATACTTTTCAGCCCATTTCCATTGATGTCAAAGGGCGAGGTAATAAATATTCCATGAGAAATAAGGATAAATACCAAAGGGGGAGGACCAAATCAGCAAGACTAAGCAATTTTTATGTTGCCATCAATGTTGAAGGGGGGGGGGGGGTTGTTAGTGATGTTGATATTGATGTCGAAAGAGTTTTGATTTTGTGATGTATTGGGATTGATGAGGAAGTATATTATTTGTCATGTGTATGGTATATGTCAATTATTTTGATATTTATTGATATTTTCAAGGTAGCGGAGAGTTTCTAGGCATTAATATTTTTCACAACTTGGGATACTCGAATTACAATGGCAAGACAATATTTGGCATATCTTCCTTCTTGGGGTTTCTTTTCATCCCAATGATTCCTCCTCCAAATATGGATAGGTTGCGAGTATATAGTTTTTATTGTGATACGAAACCCTAGAGGATCAAGTGATTCGAACATATCCAACCAACATTTTAATTAGGTCACTCACTCTTAACAAGGAAAATGTAGAACCTAAACCAAGGGACAACAAAAGGAAGAGTGTAGATGAAAATGAAAAAGCAAAAGCCTTACAGAAATACTAATAGATGATAAGTTTCCAACAAAGATATCCAATGATTCCAGAGTTAGTTCACAGAAAGATGGAAGTTCAAATTGTTTGCTAAAAAGTGAACTTCAATGCATATCAAGCTCTTGTAGACCATCTAGCTTCTATGTGTGCGAGTAGTTTTGTTTTATTACCTGGAAGCACATCACAATTAATCTCACTAGATTAAATTGTTTCTTCTAGAACTTCTTAAAGGCTATCCTATTGAACTTGTATCAAATAGGTTATGAGTTTGTCACTACATAACAAAACAAAAAAATCAGCCAAATTTAATCATAGACTTTCCCTCCTAATCTAAAAATATTAAGAAAAATAATTCCTCATAGTATTACAGTCTATCCAATTAATTTATAGAGGAACTGTTTCTAAAATATAAATTACATTAAAATTTTCCTAAAAACTACTTCCTTCATAGATAATAGAAGACAAAATTGTACTCTTAAACAATTACAGTGTTACCTTACATTTGGAGATCCACAACTATTTATAGAATTTAATTTACATTCATAAATTAATCCCATATTCTTTCAAAATGAGAGACAACAATTTTAAAGTACCAAGTAATTAGTTTATTGCTAGTGTAGCTATGTAAGACTATATATATATTCAAGTGAATTTTTCACAGGAATGTGTATCCAAAGTTAGTTCTTATATAAGTATTATAGGATTTCGTCTTTCATAATTTGAACTTGTCCTAATATATGAAAGGGTTAGTTTACAATATTTACATTCCCATGACTAATATATCAATGTTATGCTAGTTTGAACACCACATGCATATCATACATGGAATACAATGTGGGATCTTATACTCAAACTTTATTACAGGAAATACACAAGAAAAAATGAATTGAAGAATGCAATACGTCAATGCTTACCTGAATTCCAAATCCAAAGGTATCTAGTTGCGTTACGATCCTCCTGTCTTAATAAATTAATCCTGCATCTAACAAAGGAAACTTTGAAAGCTCATGGAACCTGTTAGACTCTTGTATTTCACAGTATCACCAGGTGACTGATTATTGCTTAGATTTCCATACTGAAAACAATATTCCATGGCCATCATTTATTTTCAAGAAAATGAGAAATCCTGACTGTTAAGAGCGTCAAAAGAATATATTATTCCTTTCAGTTCAGTAGAAGGTGAAAGTGTTGTTGGTAAGCCAAGAAAGGGAGCAGCATTAGACCATTAGCAAAAAAAACAAGGGCAGAGTCCTTAACGAGATCAGGTCAATTCGTGCACACATTCAGGTCGAGTCGTGAACACTAAAGCAGTTCAAGTCATGAATGTGAGGCAAGTATTCCACGAACAAATAAGAAATGACCAGGCAAAACCAAAGAGATGAGGTCGGAAAACCACAGTAAGGGAGAAGTGAGGACCGTTGGATCTAAGAAACGATCAACGACGAAGATTCAAATCGCAATCGCAGATCACAATTTTTTTAGGATGGGCACAAGGGTAAATGGTAAAATGAGAAAAATGAAATTTGCGATGAGGTGGGACCCATTCACCCATGGCGTGCATATAAGCCTTATCTGTTGCCCACACTTCGCAGCCTGCAGGTTTCTAACCTTACGTCTTAAAACTTATGCAAAACCTTATTTTTTCACCGATGCAACAAAGCGGGACCTGCCATACCTTATCACATTATCGAAATCGCATGCAAAATATTGTTTCTGCCTTAAACTTTACCTCTCTCCGTCATTCCACTTTATCTTTATACTTTTCCAACTTTCATCGCTATATCATTGTTTTATCTCCACTTTTCCCCATTCCCCGATTGCGATTAAAGTGGGACCATTCTCCTCAACACATCACCCTTCCCCCACAGTCCATCGCATTTCACAAAATTACAATTCGCTCCATTCTGCAAAATGTCAAAACATGCGATCGCCGATGTGCGATATCGCATTGTACATTTTTTAACTTACCATTTGAAACGCTTGTAACCTATTTTGTTTAATCTGCGTTCATTAGGGGAATTTTAAGGTCTAAAATGGGCCTCCTAAGAAAAATGTACAACCAAAATACACTTTATGAGAACCAATAGGATTCAAGATGATGATATCAACCATGGGGGCTGATTCACCATTTTTGGAGTAAAAAAGTAAAAAGATTAAAAAATAATAAAATAATAAAACTACTTTTTCAACTTGTATTTTCAACTTATCTCCTTAATGGTTTACTCAAATTTCGAGTGGGAGTACTCGTTGGATGCAAAATTTAATTCCTCATCCAAGGAGTACCCATGTTGCATACTTTTGATGGACCCTTCTACACAAAAAATGAGAAATACATGAAAAAACATGAGTGTGATCACGTTTTTCATGTATTTCTCATTTTTCGTGTAGCAAGGTCCATCAAAAGTATGAAACATGGGTACTCCTCGGATGAGGAATTGAATTTTGCATCCAAAGAGTATTCCTTCTTGAAATTTGATTAAAACCTTAAGGAGATAAGTTCAAAATACGAGTTGGAAAAGTAGTTTTTTATTTTTTCCCTCTGAAATTTGATGATGTAATCAAATCTTATTTTATTATTTCCACTATTATTTTATAATTTCCTTAGGAGACCCATTTTAGACCTCAAAATTCCCCTAATGGTGGTCTGGTCCCACCTGACCTGCCACATCATTTCCTTCTCCTCATCGCCCTCCATCTTTTCTCCATCTCCACTCAACCCCTCCTCATATGATGGTTCTTGTTGCATTTCGCACTCCCCTCAGCTTTCGAACTTTAACCATGGGTGGGGGGTTCGAAATGGGTGGTATCTCTTACCCCCCTCCCCTCTACGTGTCACCCTTCCATTATTTCACACCCCCCTTCTATATTACCGCTTCCCACTTGAGGCCCCCTCCGAAACATTGTTTTCTTCGTCCTCCATTCTGTCCATGTCTGCCAAATTCCATCCCTCCACGACTAGGCACATAAGTTTTATACGCCATTTATGAGGAAATAGGCTACATATGGCAGAAAGACTCGGGTTGGAACCAACAAGGGGAAAAAGGCAGGGTGAGGTGAACGTCACAAGGAAAAAGATAGAAAAGGTCGAGTCAGGCACTGATGCAGAGATATAACAGCGGAGACTGAAGGGGAAACAAAGCATATCAGCACCAAGATCAATAAATGAAAGTAGCCAGAGCTACACTAGACTTAATTACCCAACGCCAATCTTTTTAAAAGAAGGACCATATGTCAGAGCCGTCAAAGCATTTAGATCCATAAAGAGCTTCTCAAAATTAATTTTACAAGCGATATGTTGTCAGAGATCTTTGTCTCAAGCCTTGCATGTCCATGCCTGTTTAATTTCAGTTTTTTTGTAATAAATGAAGTTTGACCCAAGTAGATTATGGCAACTGACTCAAGTTTTAGTTAAATGATGCTTGAATTTTCATTATCTAGGGTTGGAATCTTGTTAGATTATGTGTTGTAAAAGATCATAGTATTGGAGCATTGTAACTATTTTGAGCTGGGTATCAATAACAAAGAGACTGTTCATAGGATTCATGAGCTATGTTAATGGTGATGTTCTTTCCTCTGTGTTAATGTTTTCCTCTTCCTTTTCATGCTGTGCATCATTTTCTCTCATTATAAAAGAGAAGTTTTAGATCAAGATTTGTTGAGAGAGCACCTTAATTATGTCTATTTTCGTTATCTTAATTTTTTCCTCTGAAGTATAGTTAAATAATTCTTAATGTTTTCCGATGGTGTTTCAATTCTCCTTATTTTCCTCTGTTTTCTCACTATAGCCTTATGAGGAGGGCTATAGAATACATCTAGTGGGGGAATATCAGTCACCTTGAGGATAATCTCATCAGTCGGATCTGTAGGAATGATTTATGTTTCTTGGGAGATTATCTCAGGAGTTTCAATGATTTTCTTTGTTGAAACTATTTGTTGCTGAGGAGTCTATAATTCTATATTCTTCTGAAATGATGATGCCTTTGGAGTATTTGTGAATGTATTGTTGAAGGAAGTACAAATTTTGTCTAATTCACTTTGATTTTGTGAATTTAATTGCTCTTCTCTGATTTCTTGAATAGCTTTAATCGTATGACTGGTAATCAAAACATCCTGTGGAATCCGTTCGAGTCTCTGTTCTCTGAATTCATTGAATCTCTGTATTTATTCTGGATTCAGGTTCAATTTGACAAAATTTAGGATTTCTTCAAAAGTCCCGAGAGACTGCAAAATATCTTCAAATTTGTCATCAGTGTGCACAATAGGTTTGAGTTTGACTGACAAAGTGAATTTGTTAGCAACCTTTTCTGGGTCGAACTGTCTGGAAGTTAAAACGGGGAGCTTTAATAGCTCAATCTTCTGACATTCTTTCAATGCGTGATTGAAATTGATGAGTGTAAATGAACCACATGAAATTGGAAAACTTGGCCACAAAGACTTTTTACTGTCTTTCAAAGCTTTAGTGAGTCCATTACCAACTGTTTGGTAAGTGATTTCTCTTTCCATCAACTTGTCTGAAACATATAATTTAAGAATATGTGGGGCAGTAGAGCTTCCAAAAACTCTAATATAGGAAAATGATTCTTCAATACAACTCCTGCCTATCATTTGAAGGTCTGTAAGGGCTTCCTTAGTGAACCTAGGGCTCACTGTGTCATACATAAATTGGTGTAACGGTAATACAACACCATAGCACAACCTATGAAAATGTGGTGCATAATTATGTTCCCATATATCTTTATGACTCAAATGTATCGAGGTAGGGTCTTCAGAGGTCAATTTCCATCCCATAACTAGAAATTTGGTAGAAAAATAGATGGCATAAAAAATGTATGCACTCATATAAAATTGGGGAATAGATTTGGAGGAAGAAGTTCTCGTTTAGCGATATTCATTAATTGTCTTAACTAGATTATCTGAAAGGATAGTCGCCCAATTCATTATGAGGGAATTAATGGAGGAGTCAATTAAGGGAGGCCAATTTATGGAGAACTTGGTATTATTAGGTAAACCATATAATCTAGATAACATTGTTGTTGCAAAGTTGTAAGGGTTTGCTAATGACGCGATAGGATATATACCGGTTTCTCATATTTGAACTTGTTGTCTAATTTCCTCCAACCTTGAATTTCCTTGAACGAGTCTTGGTTCTTCTCAGCAAACTTTGCAATGAACTGACTGTTGTAGTTATCTTGTGTTTTGGGAAGCTTATACATGATCTTAAGATCTTTAGGTTTGAAGGAACATAGAATCTCATCCTTGCAGGTTCTTAATTGTCTGCCTTTGATCACTGATTTATCAAGTACCCATCTAATCATGTAGGTATATGGAAGAAGAGTAGCTCTCGCTGCTATTCTATGGAGGAAAGAACATGCAATATCTTTGAATTGCAAGGCTGAAGGTGTTGCATCATCGGCAATTGCCGCAACTTCCACTACTTCTGGCTCTTCATCTTCAAGTATAGTGTAAATAAATTTCAATTTAGTAGCTCCCCCATCAACAATGCAAACAATGTTAGAGATTATAGGTGCCATTCTTGTTTGTTCGAATTCTGCAATAATCTGTTTGTCGTGCTTCTGAATAACTTTGCGGAAGGACATATCTTTGAAAGGAAATCCCTATTAAAGATAGAGTAAATGATCAAATGAAGGAAGATCTATTGAAATGATCTGTTTTGAAAGGAAAAATCCGTAAAACAGCTATATCATTAATTAATCATGATGCATCCATAATTGTTTACATTGGGATGATAAAACATAATTAATACTTTCTGACATGATTTATTTTGCGTAAAAACCTCTATTAGAACCTGTCAAATCAATCGAATCACACCCTTTTGAACCTGTCTTAGTGATGTGTATTGCCTTTTGTTTATGCGATATGAGATTTCGCGAAATCGCAATATCACAATATCGCAGTATCAGAGTTTCGTTAAGGATTGCTTAAATTTTGGCAGTGTAAATCTGTGATATGCGATTTATTATGTCGCTTGCAAAATTTCAAATCGGCGATCGCAAAATCGGGATTTCGCTGATTTATTGTTTTAACTTAAGAAAATATTTGTGCGAAATTTCAATTTGCGATATAGATGTTTTTATTTAAAAATATTTGATGTTTTTTTTGGAGTTTGATTTTTATCAAAAGACAAAAATTCTTTCATAAAAAGGGTCCCTATTTTTATTTATCAAAGGTCTAAATAATTAGTTAAAAATAAAAATGGGGGGCTTGTTGCATAGCACAACAATTGGCAATTCACTTGGGAGAACCATATATCTCTGATTGGTTTATTTTGACATTTCTAAACTTTCAAAACAAAGAAAAGATATAAGAATAAAAATAATATGATTCATGAATTAAACAGTATTTTTTCAGAATATATGTAATGTTCCCAAATTTTAGCCTCAAGCTAAAAGGGACATTATAGTTAATATTTGATGAATAAAATGGGTAGGGAGGCCCATTAACCTCTTTAGAAGGAAAATAACATTCCTCCTGTGAAAAAGGGGAAGAATGAGCAACTGGATTGAGCACCCACAGGTGTGAACAGGATTGGATCATGTTGATTCAGTCATATTTGACCAAGTCCACATGCACTGTCTAGATACATTACATCTCCATGTTCGACAGCGCAGTTTTAATGGAGGACAACTTGCATGGGCTAGGTGGCACATATGGATGGGACCCATTGTGGAGAGGAGCACTTGCTATATATGGAGAGAGGGACAGCCATTGTATTCATGTTTTGATTATTATTTGCTTGGTTCTGTTTAGACTTTGCTTCCTCTTGTTGTTTAGCAGGGTTGCAATGCTGTTTAGCACAAGGGTGTTCCTGGTCGGGAATCCCTACCTCATCCTCAGGGAAGGAGAGGTTATTTGGGCTACATTTCCTCATTCCAAAATTTTGGCCAAGCTACCTCCTTCAGCTACAGCGCAATTTCTGTTTAGAGCTGGGTTGTGTTGCAGTGTGCAGCAAAGGAGGATCTCTTAGAGTCATTTCCAGGCTTGTTTTTCAGTGGAGAGCTTGTCTATCCATTGGAGGATCAGCAAGGAGGACTCCCAGGCATATTTTCATATCTTTGGCATCAGGCCAACCATCTACCATCCCTCATAGCGTAGTTTCAGTCCAAATCTGCGTTATTTTCAGAGGCAGTTGCTAGGAGGGTTCATTGAGCTCATCGGGAGGGTCTATTTCTAAGTAGAGGGATCAACCTTCTAATTAGAAATAACATTGGAGGAGGACATCAGTATTTCAGATATGTCATAGCCTCATTTTAAATCAGATCCAGTTTGCAGTGGCACATTAACCCCAAGGTTATTTTGTCACATTGTATGTTTTCCGGCATTTCTAGAAATCCCTTCTGGGTTGGCTACAAATCTTGTATTGGAGCCCATATCTTCATTATTGGGAATTCCTTTTGTTTCCTTTAGCCATATTTCATGTATGTACATCTACAGAAGTAGCTACACTAATATATACTATGCAGTCACTGCTCTCTGACATTCTATATAGTTGCAGCATCGCATGTATCTATTGTTTTGATCATTGGATATTTGTTCTTATGGCTTGAGTGGCATGTCCCTCATGATATTTTGTAATTTGTTGCTGATCCATTAATAAGATGATGGATGAATATTGTTCTCTCTCATGACATGATCATGATTTCTGTGTTTACAATATTGTGTTCATGTATGGCTGTAGCTCCAACTTTAGAATATCTTAAGATATTCTTATTGTTGTAGAATTTCCCTATTTTGGGATATTACAGTGGTATCAGAGCATAATACATCTGATACCAAGCCTCATATGACAATAGATGGCTCAGCCTGTGCTCCAAGACATTATTCCATTAGGAGGAGAAGCTTCTCACATAGAAGAGAAGTTGTGCAGAAGAAACAAAAGCATGACTCCATTATTTGGAGGAATGAAGGAAGAGAGGATCTCCTTGCCTCTTTTCCAAACTATGAAGAATATCAAAGAAGATCTCAAGGAGATGAAAGGGGAGGAGGGTAGAATATTTATGAGAGGGTTTGAAGTAATCCCTCGTTATTCACATGATGGGTGTGAGCATTCAGCCACAGATGCAGATCCACAGTGCAGTCTATTTCTCGCATTTATTGCAAGAAGGATGGAGGAATAAGATGCACCAAGGGAGGAGACCTTGAGTGACTATATTCAGGAGTATGAATCTCAATCATGGAGATTCAAGAAGCACTTGGACTTCCAAGGGTTTTGCAAACTCAAGGAGGCAAGAGCCAATAGCCATGAAAGAATCAAGAGAGGTATAATTTTCCTATCTCACTTTGATGGATCGGCAGAGTGCACAGCTAAAGATTGGGTAGAAGAGCTAGATTCCTATTTTCAGCTACACCAAGTTTCAGAGAAGGAGGCCATCAGAGTAGCAGCACTGCACCTCAAAGGTATGGCCCATGATTGGTGTTTTAATGATTCTCCTTCATTTTTTCATGCAAATGTAAAAACTTATGTTGGGTTCACTAAAGAATTGGTGAGAAGATTTGATAGGAAACATTGTGAACCATCATTTATTGAAAACAAAAACTCAAACACTTTGCATGAGTGGGAGAGACCTATTAAACCAACTCCACTCGATATTTTTAAAGGAGATAAAAACATGCATGATATTTTTCCAAGCGCAAGATCCCCGCTTCTTGGAGAGACCTCTTCCATTTGTGAAGACATGGAGTTTCCTCCTTTGAGAGATGACCAAGATCAAGGGTCACTCATTGAGGATGAGGCATTCTCATATATGGGAGAAGAGAAGAAGGATCAGCATCAAGGGATGATGAGCATTCACCCTTATCTTTTTCGGGAGGTTTCTGCACATAAGGATGGGACTGCACTGTGCAGTGAAGAGAGGGACAACTTAGTTCACTCATATATACATACCACTTCAGATTTTGATGTCTCACTACGTGGAGGCATTCCTCCAGGGAGGCCACCAGATTTACAGTTGATAAGAGACATCTTGTCTTTGGGTTCACCACTCTTGGATTTTGGAGAGGTGAAGAGTTTGGAGGGAGACTTTGGCATGGGGGATGTCAAAGTAGCAGGCAACAGCAGCAGGAGAGCTTCACATGCCAGATCACCAGCACTGTCTCTTAGGAGGATTGATCCATACTGGAGGTCTCAACTCTTAGTAGAGTACTCCAAGGATCTTGGTGCATGCATGATTTTGGATGACCCAGATGGAGATGATGATTATATAGTGGATGATGTGGTCATCTATTCTCATGGAAGGATCTTCTTGACTGGGGCTTCTAAGCTCAAGGAGAAGTTGCTTCATGCAGCACATGAGGACTTCCTTTCCATGCATTATGATGCATATCTTTCTTTGGCAAAGGAGTTCAATTGGGAGGGCATCCAGCATGACATATCTTGGCATATGGAGAGATGCATAGCCTGTATGATGATAGAGAGGGGGTCACAGCCACTTCCCTACTCATTGGAGGTGAGGGACAGATTCCAGTTGAGTCATTTCAGCTCAAGATCTCAAGTACATGATGGAGGAGGTATAATTTCACATTTTGTATTGTACTTCTTTTCATTGTTTGAGTAGAATGATGTATCAAGAAGAATCATCAATTCTTGCATATTGTATGATGATGTACTTGTAGCTACTTATAGCATTGATTTTGGCTACTTTATTGGTGGTTTGTGGGGGCAGCCACATGATTTTTGGTGTGCACCATTGACACCACATTGTATCTTCATGTTTCCATCTTGTGAGATGAATGTGGTAGCAAACAAGTGGTTGGTGAAGCACTTGTTATTTTTTGTTTTGAGGTAGGCATGGGATGCACTACGCTGGTTCCTTGTGTGGAACTTTTATTCACTCTCCGTTTTTCATTTGGCAACTTGTTTTCATTGTATTTTGCTTCCATATATTGCTGATATGTTTATACTCATGGGAAGCTTTGTTTGGAGAGTGGGATTTGAGATGGAGATGCCCATTGGGAGTATGATTCTCCCTATCTTACATGTTTTATGTTTCAGGAGAAACCATGGGCACACCATGATTGCCACAACACACCTCTTTCCTTCATGTAGGAGGAGCCATTGGGAGAACTTGCATTCTTAGAGGAGGCACTTCATGGTTGACTTATCTTGTGGGGTAGCTTGGGCCATTTCTGAAGGCCATGAAATTTCAGCTCAATTTCAGAAACCCCCTCATACTTACCATAAATGGAGAGAGAAACTACTTGGATGGAAAAACTCTCCATTCAGCCCAAACACATTGCACAAACCCGGGGTTGCATATTTCTTTGATGAGCTACCTAGAATGGCTCATTTCATTTGGATGATAGCATGGTTGAGTGGGTCACTCATTGGGAATGAGATTTCCCATGTGTATCATCACTCCTACCTTGAGGAGGCCATGGGACAGTAAGAAGTTTTCCACTTACACCTTCCACCTTTTCATGATGTGAGCCATTTGGTCATGCATATTTGGGAGGAGACATTGGAGGGCAGATTTGTTGCAGATTACCTTGAGAAATGGTGGGGACTATTGATGAGGAGGCCAAAAGAGGAGAAGGGGAGGAATTTTTCTCTCTCTATGCAGTTTCTTGAGGACAAGCAACATTTTGGAGGGGAGGACTGTAATGTTCCCAAATTTTAGCCTCAAGCTAAAAGGAACATTATAGTTAATATTTGATGAATAAAATGGGTAGGGAGGCCCATTAACCTCTTTAGAAGGAAAATATCATTCCTCATGTGAAAAAGGGTAAGAATAAGTAGCTATATTGAGCACCCACAAGTGTGAATAGGATTGGATCATGTTGATTTAGTCATATTTGACCAAGTCCACATGCACTGTCTAGATACATTGCATCTCCATGTTGGACAGCGCAGTTTTAATGGAGGAAAACTTGCATGGGCTAGGAGGAACATATGGATGGGACCCATTGTGGAGAGGATCACTTGCTATATATAGAGAGGAGGGTAGCCATTGTATTCATGATTTGATTATTATTTCCTTGGGTCTGTTTAGACTTTGCTTCCTCTTGCTGTTCAACAGGGTTGCAGTGTTGTTTAGCACAAGGGTGTTCCCGGTTGGGAATCCCTACCTCATCCTCAGAGAAGGAGAGGTTCTTTGGGCTACATTTCCTCATTCTGGAATTTTTTCCAAGCTACCTCCTTCAGCTACAACGCAGTTTCTATTTAGAGTTGGGTTGTGTTGCAGGGTGTAGCAAAGGAGGATCTCTTAGAGTCATTTCCGGGCTTGTTTTTCAGTGGAGAGCTTGTCTATCCATTGCAGGATTAGCAAGGAGGACTCTAGGGCATATTTTAATATCTTTGGCATCAGGACAACCATCTACCATCCCTCACAGCGCAGTTTCAGTCCATATCTGCGTTATTTTCAGAGGCAGTTGCTGGGAGGGTTCATTGAGCTCATCGGGAGGGTCTATTTCTAAGTAGAGGGATCAGCCTTCTAATTAGAAATACCATTGGAGGAGGACATCAGTATTTCATATCTGTCATAGCCTCATTTCATATCAGATCTATTTTGCAGTGGCACAGTAACCCCAGGGTTATTTCGTCACATTATATGTTTTTTGGCATTTTTAGCAATCCTTTCCGGGTTGGCAAGAAATCGTGTATTGGAGCCCATATCTTCATTATTGGGCATTCCTTTTGTTTCCTTTAGCCATAATTCATGTATGTACATCTACAATAGCAGCTATACTAATATATACTGTGAAGTCACAGCTCTCTGGCATTCTATATAGTTGCGGCATCTCATGTATCTATTGTTTTGATCATTGGAGATTTGTTCTTATGGCTTGAGTGGCATGTCCCTCATGATATTTTGTACTTTGTTACTGATCCATTAATAATATGATGGCCGAATATTGTTCTCTCTCATGACATGATCATAATTGCTGTGTTTACAATATTGTGTTCATGTATGGTTGTAGCTCCAACTTTAGAATATCTTAAGATATTGTTATTGTTGTAGAATTTCCCTATTTTGGGATATTACAATATAATTTATTTACCTATCTCATTTCTTCTAAATTAACTCCTTTATTGATATATCATTCAGTACTTATATTTAAAAATATAAAGCAGGTTTTCTCTAAAATTGGTTTCATAGATTTTTACTCATTTATCACAGATAAAGCCATTGTTGCCAGCAGGCGTTTATAGCCTCGACAGGGTTATCTTTTAACCAATAATTATTCATGGTCCCATCCAAATTTGATTTCTTATTTTAAAAATATAATTATTACATATCATTAACTTTCTTTTTCTTGATACATTTCCAAAATCATTGTCCAGGTTTGGTAGCCTAATAATGACAATGTCATTCACTGATAGCAATTTAGACTGAACAAGATGGCTCGTGATGAGACCCCTTGTCTATTGATTTTTTTATAATCATATAGCTATTACCCTGTTATAGTATGCAATTTTGGTGATATCAGTCTACATTATTTCTCTATGATCATGATAAACAAGCTCGTGATGAGACTCTTTTTTTTTGAATTTGTTCATTGTATATATTTCTTTTTATTTTTTATATTTCTAAAGAAGAAATTTTATCAGATGGGATGAATCATTAGCTCGTTTAAGAGTTATGGATGATAATTATAGAGTTGGTAGATACCTTTTTGTAGAGAACCCTTACTAAGTTAAAATTTTCCTTTCCTGATTGATACATAATAACTATATTTTATGATATCTAGAGTCTTTTTCGAAAAGAAAATGCCTTCAGTAATTTGAATTTATCTAAAAATAAATAAAGTTTATTCATTTCTCATAATGATAGTCATCTTTCTCTTTACTTATTTATAGAAGTGAAAGATCAAAATAATTTATCAAAAATTTTGAAAATTTGAATGAACCAGTGATGATGCTATTTACAACTTTTATTTTCCTAAAGCAAAAATAAAATTTAAAATCTTGGTTTTCTAAGAGAAATATTTTTTGAGAATTTGACCATTTATAGGAAAGGAATATTTTCTACCTGATAAGTCTTGTAGCAAAAAGGTAGATAAGCCTATTTTTTCGATGATTTTAAATGGACCAAGCCATAATCTTTGGAATTTGGTATGCTTACCTTTTTCCTCATGTGCCTTATCCCATTTTAAAACAAGATCTCCTATTTCAAAAAATTTTGAACTGGTGGATGATGTTTCAAATGAGGTTTTCACTATTTGTTGATGATGAGCATGTATAGCCTTAGCTTTTTCTCTTTTTTCTTCCATTTTAAGAATTTGATCTTGTCTAAGTTGAAGGGAAGATGAAGGATTTTCATCAATAAACTGTACTAAAGTTAATGATGGTATTGTTATGTTTGTGGGTAGAACTGCTTCTTTCCCATAAACTAACATAAATGGAGAAGTACTTATTGATGCTTTCTGGGTGATTCTATCTGCCCAAAGAGCAAATAATAGTGCTTTGTGCCAATTTTTATGATTTTGTTCTACAGTTCGTTTGATGATCCTGATGAGGTTTTTATTTGTGGATTCAGCTAATCCATTACCTTGTGGATAATAATTAGCTAACTATTTTAATTTAAAACCTCTTTTCAAAGCGAATTCCATCATGGAATTTACCTAAAAGTAAGATGAATTATCAAATATCAAAGCTTATGGGAGAGCAAACCTGGTGATTACGAACTGATCAATAAAATCTGTAATACTTTGCATATTAACCACCTTTAATGGGATAGCTTCTACCCATTTCGTGAAGTAATCTGTTGCAGTTAGAATATACCTATGCTGTTTTGAAGAGTTAGGAGTTATTTCACCTATAATATCTAACCCCCTTTGTTCAAATGGTTGTTGCATATTTACTGGTTGTAATGGAAATGCTGCTTTTCTCTCTCTTCCTACTGCAGTTTGACATACTTTGAATTTTCTTATGTATTCATGTGCATCTTTAAATAGGGTTGGTCAATAATAGCCAGCATGCAATATTTTATGAGTTGTTGTGTCTCCTCCGAAATGACCTCCAGCTCGTCCATCATGTAATTCTTGCATTACTTTTTCAGCTTCAGTTTTTTCTAAACATCTTAATAATACAGAATCATAATTCCTTCTAAATAAAAAATCATTTATGAGTTGATATTGATTTTATTTAAGTCTCAGAGCACGCTTTGTTGTGTAATTGAGATATAATGGAGCATATCCATTTTTCAAGAAAAAATTTAGATCAGCATATTGTGACTGAGAATCGTTTAGGCTTACCTCGGACAATTGTATTTCATTTTATTGATCTTCTTCTGTTGATGCATGAGAAACTCCAGTTAACATCCTGCAAAGACCTTGTCCTTTAATAATTTTAGCAGGGTGTATCTCTACATCATATTCTTGAAGTGCAGTAACCCAATTTGCTCTCTTCTCTCCTACTTCTCGTTGGATTAATAATTGCCTTACTGCTGACTAAGGTACTATTATTTTAGTATGTTTCTTTAAGAGAAAGGGTCTAAAATGTTTCAAAGCTTTAAATACAGCATAAGCTTGTTTTTCCACAGCTAAATAATTCAACTCAGCACCTTGTAGATTGGAACTAAAAAACACAATTGGTGCTTCAATGTTTTGATTATTTAACTATGTTAGAACTGTTGTGTATGATGTGTCGGAAGAAAATATGTATAATATAAATGATTTAAGAAAAATAGGAGTTTTTAAAGAGGGGGCTTCTATGATGGCTTTCTTAATCAACTGAAAAGAATTTCTCTCTTCTTTTCACCATTTGAAGATTGAATTTTTCTTGATCATTGATTGCAGGGGTAAAATGATTCGGGAAAAATCGGGAACAAATATTTTTACAAAATTATTTTTTCCTAACAATGATTGCAATGTTTTTTTATTATGTGGTAAAGGTATTTTTTCAATTTCCTTAATTCTATCAGGGTCAATGTGGATTCCATTTTTGGAAACAATGAACCCTAATAATTTACCTTCTTATAAGATGAAATAACATTTTTTTGGATTCAAGGAAATACCAAATTTCCTACATCTTTCAAAAATGTGTTTTAGGTGATTAACATGATTGCTTCTATGCTTAGAGTAAACAGTGATGTCATCTAAGTATACAACAACTAAGCTATTTATTATTCCTCTTAAAACTATATTCATAGCACGTTGAAATGTAGCACCAGCATTAATCAACCCAAATGGAATTTTTGATATGCATATGTTCCCCACTTTGTCCTGAATGTTGTCTTTAATCTATCATCTGGATGTACCGTAATATGATTATATCCTGAAAATCCGTCGAGGAAAGACATCAATTCAGGTCCTGCAACTGCCTATAATATTTGTTCCATAGTAGGCAAGGGAAAATTATCTTTTTGGAAAACTTTATTCAAATTTCTAAAGTCTATGCAAATCCTAATGTCTCCATTCCTTTTCCTAACTAGAACCCTGTTTTACACCCATTTTGAATGCCTAACAGGAAAATGACTTTGGCTTTGAGAATTTTATTTAACTCATATTTAATTTGACTTTCTAAATTTGGGTGAATTTTTCTAAGTTTTTGTTGCACAAGCTTATCATCTGAGGTCATAGGTATGGTGTGCTGAATTATGGAAGTATCATATGTTTTAAGATATGAATAATCCCATGCAAAGATATTTTTATATGTTTTCAATAACTTAATGAATGACATCCTTTCTTCAGGTTCTAATCCAAGACCTAAGTTGATAATCTGAGGTTTTTCTAATGTACCAAGATTAATCAATTCAAATTTTAGAGTAGAACTCTGTGTTTTTGAATTGGCAGTCTTCTTAAACCTATCTTTCAAATCATAGAGATCTTCCATTTTGACTACAGATTTAGGAATTGGATTTGAATTTTGTTTATCTTAAATATGTGAATCATGTTCATGTTCATCTATAATTTGACCTTCATAAGCTCTGTCTGATGAAAGAAAATCTAGTATATCTGCATCATTGTTAAATAATCTCCAACTTTTTATATTGTCAGGGATGGAGGGCCTAAAAATAAACTCAATTGAAAATCTATCTGGGATAAATTCTTCAGATGGTATAAGTCTAGATGCTACATTAGCAAGTAAATCAGCACTTGCATTTGTAATCTAGGAATTGTGGAGATATTAAATACAGTAAAATGAGAAGTAAGATTCTAAGCTAAAGTTTGATAATGTTTTAAATGTCCAAAAATACAATGAATTGTATTTCTGACTTGTCTAACAATTATTTCAGAACCTCCATATGCTTGCAAATATTTAACATTCAATCCAATAGCTTTATATAGACCTTGTATCAATGCTTCATATCCGGCGGTATTATTAGTGCATTGAAATTCAAGTCTACAAGCTAGCATTGTTTTCTCTCCTTGTGGATTGATTAAAATGCAACCTTCTCCTGCACCATCTTCTGATTTTGAACCATCAAAGTATAGAGTCCAAAATAAATATTGTTTTGGAATCTGATCGATAAGATTAACACATCTAGAAGTATCTGTTTGAGAAATAGCAATGTTTATTGGAAAAGGTGAAACCTGAGTATTAAATGATCCAAGAAATGATTCAGTTGAATAATTTCCTATAATGTTATTAGTGAAAGCTACAGGCTCGTTTGTTCCTTCTAGTTTAGTAACTTTATGTTTCATAAATTTCTCACGTTCAATTCTGATTTGATTTGGTTTACCATTATATGGTAACCACATGTGTGACCAATCAGTAGCAAAATATACATGTAACTTTTCATACCAATCTCTGCTTAGAATAAGACCATAAAATTCAGGGATGTCTGTAACCAAAATATCAATTACTTATAGTACCTTTGGATTGGATGATAATCTAATAGATATTGATAGCATTTCTCCAATGACTTCTACTTTTGTTCTATCCAATTGAACTATATGTACAGCAGATTTTTGAGGAGTGATGTTCAACTTCGTACATACTGTTCTTGGCATAATGTTTGAAGAAGCTCCTAAATCAATAAGACAATTATGAACATTTTTGTTAAAAATCTCATAATTCAAAAGTAAAGGAGGAGTGTGTGAAATAGATTTATCACCAACTAAAACTAGATAATTGGGATTTACCTTGTTTTTAGATGATGGAGGTTTCCCTGTATCTTTAGAAGCTTGTGCTATAACTAGTGGTTGTATAGGTTCTACGGGGATTGCCTTGATTTCTCTAAGAAAAATTTTCTGTTGTTGCTTGAGTTTGGTCATTTCGTGTAATGAAATATTTTCTTTGATCTTTTTCATATCTTCGACTATATTATATTCCACTGTATCTGAAACTATCAAATTTTTAGAATTTGAATTAGGATCTGGTGGAACAAAATCTGTCTGAAAAGTTTTATATTTTTTTACAGTTGTTTTCTCCTTGGTGGGGAAAATTTTCTGTTTTTGATTTGATATAGTTGAATCAGAAGAAGTTTTACTTCTTGTACATACAGGCATAACTTCTCTTTCTTCTTCTGAAGGAAGAATGAAATCCCATAACCCATTCAGTTCAACTTCTTCCTCAGACTCTGATTCTTGTTCAAATGGCAAGGGATCTTCAGTATCTTGATCAGATTCAGCATTTGAAATCACATTTGGAGGCTGAGATGTTGAAGAAGTATTTTTCTTAAATGGACGAAATGATTTCTTAGGAGTTGAAGTTTCAACAACCTGTTTCTTTATGTCAATCATATCATTTGACATAGTCTTTAATACTTTTTGAAGACCTTCAAGATCAAATGGATCTTTCAAGACTTTTTTTCTAGAATCTTGACTAAATGTCACTTTCTTGGATTTCTTGTCTTCTATCTCTGAATGTTTTTCTAATGCTAAAATTCTTTTCTCTACTGCAAGAGATTCTTTCATGTTATCTAAAAGGGTAGCTTTACCAGCTCTATCTACAAAAATAGATATATTAGAAGGTAAAGAAGAAATATACCACTCTATTTGTACATCAACAGCAGGTTTGGAAGTAGTTGGAATTTTGTTTAATAACTTGTTAAATCTGGAATTGAAATCTTTGATCCTTTCCCCTGAATTTGTTTTAAGATTGGAAAGAGCGTTAATCAAGGATGCAATAGTTCTATCATCTTCAAATTTTGCAAGGAAAACTTGCTCGAAAGTTGCCCAATTGGTGATAGATCCTGCTGGAAGTGAAAAATACCAGGATCCTGCAGATCCTTGTAAATTATAGGGAAACAGTCTAACTACAATATCTTCATGAGAAACTCCATTAAGATTCATGGACAACATAGAATTATTGATGTGTTCTTCACCAGGAAGACCATCATCATGATTATATTTAGGTAACCATTTTTCTGGATGATCCGGAAGAGGATTTTTATTTGCTATTAATACAACACTAGGATTCGTCCAAGGTTGAGTGGCCATAGTTGGATTAGAATTTTGTGAAGATATCGAAGTAGATCCAGAAGTAGGGGGAATGAACGAAGAACTTACAACTGGAACAGTACTACTTGTAACAACATTGATTGTTTGAGTAGAGGAAATGGAAGACTAAGAAGATGGAGATTGAATCAGAGGATGTGAAGAAGTAACTAAAGGGAAATTTTATGTGACTTCACTTGTATCTGACTTAGATCTGGATATAGGAAATTTTTTGCGAAATGATTCAATTGGAAATTCAAAAGGTGGAATTCCAATTTTATCACTTCTAGATCTAGTTAATATACCAGTTTCTCTAAATAGAGAAGTAACACTTTCCTCATAAGCTTCTAGGTTAACAGGCTTTTCAGTAGAAATAGATATTCCTTCTAATTTTTGAATTAAAGACTAAACTTCTGGAGACTCGGGAATGAATTCTGAAGCAGATGGTTGACGAAATATTTGAGGAGACGAGGGGGAAGTTTCTACAATTTTCGATTTTTGAGTTGGTGATTTAGAATATGGTCGGGAAGTTGTAGGATGCTTTTGGGGAGATCAACTCTTATGAGGGCTTCTATTTTGAGGTTTATATTTATGTGCCATTCATATTCGGCCCTCCTTCTAGCGCCAAAAATTTTAAGGCCTCAGAAATATGTGGCAACAACAAGGGGGATAACCACTTGGTCTGGCCCTTAAGACAGTTCCTTTTCCAGTTGGGATAGTGGCTCCGACTGGATATAATGGTACCAGATTCCCAGAGTTGGATTTTTATTTGATTGTTGGGTTTCTCTCAAGGGATTTACATGAAGAACTCCTAAAAACTAAAACTAAATTATTCTAACATGAAAAACTTGAAATTGAAACTAATTTAATCTAACCCGGGATAATATTAATTTGATGTGATCTAAAATGATACCTATTCAATATGTGATGATTAAGATCATCACTGATTTAATAGAATTATTACTTTGTAATATTATTCTCTTGAAAAAAAATTAATCAAAAGAAAATGAGAAACATATCACATATATTTGATGATCATATACAAAAATAAATCAATTCATATATTTATATCGTACAATAGTGAACTAATATTTTAGACAAAAACAATTGATTTTATATATCATTCATGAAAGCTAGATTCATCACTAATATTCAAAACAGAACTAGCATACATGATAATAGTACCAGATGTGTACCATCATGTTCATCTGATCAATGATAGTAGGCCACATTCAACTCATACATCAGTAAGTCTTTCAAAGAATACAGAAGTGCATCAACAATGATCAACAAAATGATATGTAACTGAAATGGCCGTGTTCCATTATTTCATCAAGACATCCACAAAATTGCTTACAATTAAGCATTCTTTGTGAATGTTCTCAATAAAATTCTGGACCCTTCTCTAAATGCATGAGAAGGGTTTAAATACTATGTTAATTACCTACAAAAAGATTACACAAAAATATCTTATGAGGTGGTTTCAAACAACCTTCCTCATATTTAGTATCTATTTTCTAAAAATTGAAAAAAAAACTAACTAATAATCATGTTGGATGATAAGTTACTGCCAGTTGCATTTTTTTGCTCACAAATGTCGGACATCGGTTGAACTTGTGGAGGCTTGTCGGATTCTATCTTCATTTGTGCAGCAAATATAGCGTACATTAAAAGCGGTTGTATTCTCTGTATGTATTTTAGAAAGCAATTCAGTGTCATGATCTGACTGTGTGGTTTGACCAATAGCTGCCAGTATGCTTCCCAATCAGTTTTCTTTAACTGTAGAAGTGTTTCTTCCCTAAGTTGAATAACTTCTTTCCAACTTTGTTATAAATCTTTGATATCAGGAAGAGATTTGAGATTTCCTTCTCTGATAAGTCCGGAAGTATGTAATATATGGTTAATAATTTTAACCATATTCTTTGATATACCTGCTGCTCTGGCTATGACTAATTCTTCTTGTTTCACTCGTGCATCACAGTCTGTAAAAAGAATATCTTTGAAAGTTTCCTTGATCTTTAGGAGATCTAACTTCTTCCCTTATTTTGTGTCCTGCCATTCAATATAATTAGAGATTTTGATATTAAGTTCATTGAACTCAATCATTTGATCAATGACTGTGTTTGTTAATTTTTCATTGTGTTCTAGATGTGAAATTATGTTTGACATTTGTACAACAAACATATTTTTTTTTGTTTTTGAGAGTAAGGCACTTAATGTCGATGCTTCTTTTATGAATTCCTCTTCAATAGGAATTCCTTCATATTTGGTAATATCTTCTCTCAATTGTTCAATCAGTGAATTTTTGCTAGATAAGTCATTTTCATGACTTATCTTAAGCATCTCGATCTCTTGTTGTACTCTGAGAAGTTGTTGTTCCACTTTCTGATTTGAACTCTTTATTTCTTCATCTAGCTGTTGTTGTAGTTCCATGATTTTGACATCATTTTCTTAGATCAAAGTAGATACTTCTGTTGCCTTATCAATTATCACAGTGGTGTATGCACCAGCGAATTGAGATAGCCGAGTTAAATTTTCAATCGGATTTGATGGAGTATCTTTCCATACTACTTCCATAACTTCATTCCCCGATGGTGTCTCAATTCTCCTTATTTTCCTCTATTTTCTCACTACAGCCTTATGAAGAGGGCTATAGAATACATCTAGTGGGGGAATATCAGTCACCTTGAGGATAATCTCATCAGTCGGATCTGTAGGAATGATTTATGTTTCTTGGGATATTATCTCAGGAGTTTCAATGATTTTCTTTGTTGAAACTATTTGTTGTTGAGGAGTCTGGAATTCTGTATTCTTCTGAAATGATGATGCCACTGGAGTATTTTTGAATGTATTGCTGAATGAAGTACAAATTTTGTGTAATTCACTTTGATTTTGTGAATTTAATTGTTCTGCTCTGATTTCTTGAATAGATTTAATCGTATGACTAGTAATCAAAACAACCTGTGGAATCCATCCGAGTCTTTGTTCTCTGAATTCATTGAATCTCTGTATTTCTTCTGGATTCAAGTTCAATTTGACAAAATTTAGGATTTCTTCAAAAGTCCCGACAGACTGCAAAATATCTTCAAATCTGTCATCAGTGTGCACAATAGGTTTAAGTTTGACTGACAAAGTGAATTTGTTAGCAACCTTTTTTAGGTCAAACTGTCTGGAGGGTAAAACGAGGAGCTTTAACAACTCAATCTTCTGACATTCTTGCAATGCATGATTGAAATTGCTAAGTGTAAATGAACCACATGAAATTGGAAAACTTGGCCACAAATACTTTTTACTATCTTTCAAATCTTTAGTGAGTCCATTACCAACTGTTTGGTAAGCGATTTCTCTTGCCATCAACTTGTCTAAAATATATAATGGAAGAATATGTGGGGGAGCAGAGCTTCCAAAAACTCTAATATAGGAAAATGATTCTTCATTAAAACTCCTGCCTATCATTTGAAGGTCTGTAAGGGCTTCCTTAGTGAACCTAGGGCTCACTGTGTCATACATAAATTGGTGTAACGGTAATACAACACCATAGCACAACCTATGAAAATGTGGTGCATAATTATGTTCCCATATCTATTTATAACTCAAATGTATCAAGGTAGGGTCTTCAGAGGTCCATTTCCATCCCATAACTGGAAAGTTGGTAGAAAAACAGATGGCATCAAAAATGTATGCACTCATATAAAATTGGGGAACAGATTTGGAGGAAGAAGTTCTGGTTTGGAGATATTCATTAATTGTCTTAACTAGATTATCTGAAAGGATAGTCGCCCAATTGGTTATGAGGGAATTAACAAAGGAGTCAATTAGGGGAAGCCAATTTATGGAGAACTTGGTATTATCAGGTAAACCATATAATCTGGATAACATTGCTGCTACAAAGTTGTAAGGGTTTGCTAGTGATGCGATAGGATACATACCAGTTTTCTCATATTTGAACTTGTTGTCTAATTTCCTCCAACCTTTAATTGCCTTGAACAGGTCTTGGTTCTTCTCAGAAAACTTTGCAATGAACTGACTGTTGTAGGTATCTTGTGGGTTAGGCAGCTTATACATGATATTAAAATCTTTAGGTCTGAAAGAACCTAGAATGTCATCCTTGTAGGTTCTTAACTGTATGCCTTTGATCAATGATTTATCAAGCACCCATCTAATCATGTCGGTATATATAAGAAGAGTAGCTCTCGCTGCTATTCTATGGAGGAAAGAACATGAAATATCTTTGAATTTCAAGTCTGAAGGTGTTGCATCATCGACAGTTGCCATGACTTCCACTACTTCTGGCTCTTCGTCTTCAAGTATAGTGTAAATAAATTGCCATTTAGTAGCTCCCCCATCAGCAATGTAGACAATATCAGAGACTATAGGTGCCATTCCTATTTGTTCGAATTCTGCAATAATCTGTTTGTCGTGCTTCTGAATAACTTTGCTGATGGACATATCTTTAAAAGGAAATACCTATTAAAGACAGAGTAAATGATCAAATGATGGAAGATCTATTGAAATTATCTGTTTTGAAAGGAAAAATTCGTAAAACGGCTATATCATTTATTAATCATGACGCATCCATAACTGTTTAGATTGGGATGATAAAACATAATTAATACTTTCTGACATGATTTATTTTGCATAAAAACCTCTATTGGAACATGTCAAATCAATCGCACCGTGCCCTTTTGAACTTGTCTTAGTGATGTGTATTTCCTTTTGTTTATGCGATATGTGATTTCGCGAAATCACAATATCGCAATATCGCAATATCGGAGTTTTGTTAAGGATTTCTTAAAGTTTGGAAGTGTAAATCTGCGATATGCGATGTATTATGTCGATTGAAAAATTTCAAATCGGAGACCGCAAAATCAGTATTTTGCTGATTTATTGTTTTAACTTAAGAAAAGATTTGTGTGAAATTGCGATTTGCAATAAAGATGTTTTTATTTAAAAAGCTTTGATGTTTTTTTGGAGTTTTATTTTTATCAAAAGACAAAAATACTTTCGTAAAAAGGGTCCCTATTTTTATTTATCAAAGGTCTAAATAATTAGTTAAAAATAAAAATGGGGGGGTTGTTGCATAGCACAACACAGTAAGATCCAGTCTGCATAGTTAGCTTTCCCTATGAATACCCCTTTAAAAATTTGATGCACAATTCAGCCTCTTATGACTCCATAGCCCAATGGATTAGGCTTCATAGATCCATCTCTCCAACCACCCAACCAATCAAAACCAAAATTTATCATAATATCTATAACTAGCCTAATATCAACAATTATAATCATCAAGCTAAACCATAAATCATAAAGAACAGAGAGAGCCCTCTCTGAGTCTAGGAAGGCTAGGCCCTCGAATCCAGAGTGGTTTGATGTTGTCCCCTGTCATTTTTTCTTGCCAATATTACAAATTACGGAGGGCTAACTTAATGGCGACCATACTTGGGACCGAGTTATTGAAAACACTTAGTGTTTCTTCAAAACTCAGAAGCCCTAGTCAAAATTAGATGATTCAAGTATTTTCCAATATTGGTATCTGGTTGTTGATGGTGGACAACAACCAGCCACAAGAAAGTTGAAATCATCCACCTGGCGACTCCAATTCAAACCAGTCCCATTCAAAGACTCCACTAGAGGAAGGACCTGAAACATGAACAGTCAGCCTAGAAGGACAAAGTATTCAAGCTCAAATTGGATTCAAGAAATTGTTGTTTTTAAATGTAACTATATTCTATCCTACTTTAAGCTTGATCAAGAGTACACAGTTAAGGTTTACATTGATCATTGGCAGTTTGATGAGCCTCAAAAAGCTAGGCCCCAAATTATAAACCACGTACATACTTTTACACTTGTGCATATCCCTGATGCACTTGTATAAAACACAGTGGCACATGAGCCTTGTACTTCATCTCCTTCTCTTGTAAAAGCTCCAAATGGTTATAAGCCTCATGCTTTACTTCCTATACCTATAAAATTCCCAGACAAAAACAGCCGTCTGGTTTTGCCTCCTATCCTGCATGACCTACCTGCAAATTTTATCAATAATCTACCCAGATTTGATGGAGAAAATGCAAAGATCACTACTAAAAATCACATTCAAAATCTTAAGGATTTCCTTGATCTGTTTGAGGTGGGAGAAGATGATGTGTGTATCATAATGTTTTCCTTGTCATTGTAAGGAAAATTTAAAAGTTGGTTTAAATATCTTCCAGCTGCAATCATTAGCAACTTTCATAAATTCACTCAAGTTTTCCTGGATAGATGGGTGGTCTGG
The DNA here is from genome assembly GCA_034641835.2 of Pinus albicaulis. Lineage (NCBI taxonomy): Eukaryota > Viridiplantae > Streptophyta > Pinopsida > Pinales > Pinaceae > Pinus > Pinus albicaulis. The sequence goes on from CM076569.1 coordinate 699,274,062, forward strand.
GGAAATTTTGTTCTCATCATGGAAGAGTATAACCATTTAAAAAGACAGCCAGGGGAGACAATACAACACTTTTCAGCCAGGTTCAATAAGGTATACCATTCAATACCTGATAATATAAAGCCACCCCTAGGATGGGCTCTCTTGCACTACCTAGATGCATTTAACCCAGAGATGGCATTCCGGTTAAGAGAAAGAGACCTTCCAACCCTGGAAGAAATGAAAAATGTGGCAATTGATGTGGAAGCCAATCTGCTAAATAGGGAAGAAAAGTTAAAAGCAATGAAGAAGGAAAAAATAGAAAAAGAGCAATTGATATCTTCAGGGATAAAATTAGATATGTTGACAAACATAGTCAAAAAGATGATGCATATGATTAGCAGGAAAGAGGAACTTGTTGTTCAGATACCTCATGTTCCATTAGTTCCAGAAAAGACAAACATCAATGTACCCAAGCAGTTTTCAACCCATCCTGGACACCCTAAAACAGTAAATGATTATTTCATATACTCTATCCACAACGCAGCCAAAGAGGAAGTCCAAAATCGAAAGGAGGCAGGGAAATCCTCAACAACAATGTACACGATAGATGACCTTACATATAGAGGTAGCCATCTCTAATATAATTATCAAGAGGAAGACTATAAGGTTGAGGTTGATGCCGACTATACAGAGCAACCAGCATTGTCTCCATGGGAAGAAGAGGCCTGGTTCCCACCATGCAAAGATGGAAACCAAACTCTGCATGCTGAGAAAGTTTATAAGGAGGAAAATGCGGGAAGTTTTCAAGTAAGTACAAAATTCCTTCCTCTATATTTTGCCTCACTCTTAAGAGAGCATTACAAGCAGGGTGAAAATAGGAAGGAGGAGGAATTCTCTAATGAGTCAGTTGAGGAAAATAGGGAGGATACAAAACATTTTTTAGATCCATAAGTTCTCCCCTTGAGTCATCTTGAAATCACTGAATTTGTAAAAGAACCATTACATCTTGAGTCATTACCCTTATCTTTCAATTCATTTCAGGTTATGAAAGGGAATCTGGATCACATTGTATTTTATAATCACGGGTGAAGAGAACTCTCTCACCAACCAGATGAGGAAATGAGGGATAATAAAATATTTGTTTTAAATTCAAGGGTTCATCCGTGGAGTTATTTTGAATTTCAAGTAGCAGATGAAATAAGAGAGTCTGAAATAGATGATGGATTGATATAGTTTGACTCTCTAACTTTGTGCTTTAATGCATTTCAGATTATAAAAGGGAATTGGGATCACATTCTGGCTGATAGTTATAAGAGAAAACATGAGGTCTAAGAAGAACCAACACTGCCATCTAAAGCACCACCTAACCCAATAGCAGATGCGTTGGATGGTTTCTGTTTTCAAATTCAATCTTCTTGTGTTCATAATGCTCTCAAAGCTGTTATGATATGGATATGATCAAACATTCTTCCCAATTATCTGATTCAGTGCAAGTAGTGGCACAACACTCATCACGTAGTATGCAAACATGTTTCGAGTTGATTGAAGACCTAGAGAGCACATTTGTAGTACTGGGATATGAAGCTAAGTAGGCTGAGTCAGAATACCCAAAAATAAATCAAGATTATCTTGATCGAGTGGCTGTTTATATGGAGGAATTTTTCTTTACAAATCTTGGACATATTTCCAACATGACAATTGTTTTTCAAATATACCAAGATTCATGTAAATTAGATCATGTCAGGAGTTTCAATCAAATACTATTATCAGGTTTGTTGTTGAATATGGTGAAGAGCGGTGGAAGAAAGGATTCATTCAGGAAGTTGCTTGACTGGGTACACTGGCATTATTGTATCATTTAAAAACGTAGTAATTTTAGTAGATTAGGGTAGGTAGGCATGCAAATAAGCTCAGTACTTTGAGAATTTTTCCATTTTTTCAGTTTCAGGTTACTTTTCAGTTTTTGTGTATTCCAGACTTTAGTCTGCAGAGAATTTTGACTTCATCTTGAAGTTTTTTAGCCACAGAGATGGTAGCAGATCAGTTTGCAAGATGGGATCAGCCCAATGGATAAGGTGACTAGTCTACGGTGTTCTTGACACCTCCTGAAGGAGCTGCCATCCCCAGCTGGAGCCACTGTTAGACTCTTGTATTTCAGAGTATCACCAGGTGACTGATTATTGCTTAGATTTCCATATTGAAAATAATATTCCATGGCCATAATTTATTTTCAAGAAAAGGGGAAATCCTGACTGTCAAGAGCTTCAAAAGAATCTATTATGCCTTTCAGTTCAGTAGAAGGTGAAAATGTTGCTAGTAAGCCAAAAAAGGGAGCAACATTAGACCATTAGAAAAAAAAGCAAGGGCAGAGTCTTGAAGGAGACCGGGTCAATTCGTGCACATGTTCAGGTCGAGTCATGAACACTAAAGCAGGTCAAGTCGTGAACATGGGGCAAGTCATGAACAAATAAGAAATGACCGGGTGCAACCAAAGAGATAAGGTCAGCAAACCACAGTAAGGGAGCAATGAGGATCGTTGTATCTAAGCAACAATAAATGGAGGAGATTCAAATCACAATCGCAGATCGTAAATTTTTTAGGATGGGCATAAGGGTAAATGGTAAAATGAGAAAAATGTGATTTGCGATGAGGTGGGACCCATTCACCCGTGGTGAGCATATAAGCCTTACATGTTTCCAGCACTTCGCAGCCCGTAGGTTTCTAACCTTAACTCTTAAGACTTATGCCAAACCTTTTTTTTCCGCTGATGCAACGAAGCAGGACCTGCCATACCTTATTGTATTATCAAAACCGCATGAAAAATATTTTTCCGCCTTAAAATTTACCTTTCTCCGCCTTTCCGCTTTATCTTTATACTTTTACTTTTTTCACTGCTATGTCATTGTTTCATCTCCACTTTTCCCCATTCCCCGATTATGATTAAAGTGGGACCATTCTCCCCAACACGTCACCCTTCCTCCACTGTCCATCACATTTCGCAAAATTACAATTCATTCCATTCTGCTAAACGTTAAAACCTGCAATCGCTGAAGTGCGATATCACATCGCACAGTTTCTAACTTACCATGTGAAATGCCCATAACCTATTTTGTTTAACTTGCACTATGATCTAGTCCCACCTGACTTGCCACGGGATTTCCTTCTCCTCATCGCCCTCCATCTTTCCTCCATCTCCACTCAACCCCTCCTCATCTGACTGTCCTTGTTGCATTTCGCACTCCCCTCAGCTTTCAAACTTTAACCATGGGGGGGGGGGGGGGGGTCCGAAATGGGTGGTATCGCTTACCCCCCTCCCCGCTATGTGTCACCCTTCCATTATTTCGCACCCCACTTCTATATTACCGCTTACTGCTTGAGGCCCCCTCCAAAAATTTATTTTCTCCGTCCTCCACTCTGTCCATGCCCACGAACCACCATCCCTCCATGACCGGTCATATAATTTATGTGTGTCATTTATGAGGAAATAGGCTACACACAACAGAAAGACTCAGATCAGCCCCAACAAGGGGAAAAAGGCAAGGTGAGGCTGAACGTCACAAGGAAAAAGGCAGAAAAGGTCGAGTCGGGGATTGATGCAAAGATATAACAACAGAGACTGAAGGGGCATCAAAGCACATCAGCACCAACATCAATAAATGAAAGTAGCTAGCACTGCACCAGACTTAATTACCCAACACCGATATTTTGAAAAGTAGGACCATATGTTAGAGCCATCAAAGCATTTAGATCCATAAAGAGCTGCTCAAAATTAATTTTACAGGTGATATGTTGTCAGAGATATTTGGCTAAAGCCTTGCATGGCCATGCCTGTTTAATTTCAATTTTTTTTTAATAAATGAAGTTTGAACCAAGTATATTAGGGTAACCGACTCAAGTTTTAGTTAAATACTGCTCGAATTTTCATTATCTAGGGTTGGAATCTTGTTAGAATTTGTGTTGTAAAAGATCATAGTATTGGAGAACTGTAACTATTTTGAGTTGGGCATCAATAACAAAGAGACTATTCACAGCATTGATGATCTATGTTAATGGTGATGTTCTTTCCTCTGTGTTAGTGTTTTCCTCTGTCTTTTCATGTTATGCATCATTTTCTCTTATTACAAAACATAAGTTTCAGATTAATATTTTCTGAGAGAGCACCTTAATTATGTTTTTTTTTGTTATCTTAATGTTTTCCTCTTAAGTATAGTTAAATAATTCTTAACTTCTCTTTAGCTGTTACTGAACTCACTTCTTTATTTCATCTCATAATCACACTACCAGTAAGATCCAATATACATAGTTAGCTTGCCCTGTGAATACCCCTTGAAAAAGTTGATGCACAATTCAACCTCTTATGACTCCATAGCCCAATGGATTAAGCTTCACAGCTCCGTCTGTCCAACCACTAAACCAATCAAAACCAATAGTTCTCATAATATTTATAGCTATTCTAATATCAACAATTATAATCATCAAGCTAAATCATAAATCTTAAAGAACAGAGAGAGCCCTCTCTGAGTCTAGGAAGGCTAGGTCCTGAACTCCAAAGTGGTATGATGTTGTCCGTTGTCGTTTTTTCTTTCCAATCTTACAAATTGCAGAGGGCTAACAGAACCTCACAATGTTTTAGAAGGCAATGGGTAAGATATTATCATAACTAACATGCTCTAAGATTTGTTCTTCCAAATTAGCATCTGAAGTTTGAAGGGCATAAAAGAGGATGAGCAACAAATAAAAATGATTCTCTATCTTAATTCCACCAATCCTTGAGCAAAACATAACATGCCAAAATGATTTATAAGGGTTTAGTTTCATGAGACCCATTACAGCTATGAACGGCTTGTTGGGACTCATGTTGACTACACTATTGTAATTCACTATGGCCAAACAATTCTAGACGACATTGCCGACAAACGCAGTAATGCCATCTATGTTTAGAGAGAGGGATTCTTCCATTGTTGTGTCAGTTGAATCCCTGAAATACCTTCCACTCTCTGTGGATTTCCAATAGGGAAACAATGTCTCTAATTGCTTACACAAACATATAGAAGGGGCCAATAAGATTCAAGAGAAGACATCACATCCTAAAACAACATGGAAAAACTTATTTTCCCACCTCCTACAATGAACACGTTGTGCCAGAATTCTGTCACCAATGAAAGTGAAGCCAAAAGTGATGCAGAAAATAGATTTAGGCTTTCACGGATGCATATGTTTATACAACATGCATAGCATGGCTAAAGAAGAAATACCCCTTCAAATGGAATGACCCATAAACACCACAGTTTTCCACGTTTCATATTCTAGGCTGGCCTACAATAATAATGAAAATATGAAATGAGGAGTATGATAGCTCTTGAATAACGATCTATGTGTATTTGTGTGTAATGAGGTTTATGTGTGCAGCTACACAGTGTACACTAATTACACGGTGTAGTGGGTACATAGAAAATTAGCACAACTTAATGAAAATACGGATTTTATATGTACCTATAAGATCAAAGATCAAACATACTCTCAACTTCAAACTTCACACGCTTCATAAAATGGCCAAGCTAGAAATGCAGCCTTGCATGTCAAATCATTGTAAGGGTTTTGAATAAAACTAAAGTTTGTCTTTGTATTTTGATCTTCATTGCATATTTTGGAATATTTCATAAATTTGATGGATAGTTCCTGTCCACCAGACTTCATGAATATGCAATCTCGTTTATCTCAGGTTACATGGGAAGGTTTGCATATTAAAAATTTGCAAAGGTTTTGAGAAAAAATAATATTTTTTTTGTGCGCATGGGAATGGTTTTGTGGAAAACTAAAACCAAAGTTTGTGTACCACTTCTTATTATGTTTGTATGTATTTCCTATTGGTCTCTACAAGTTTGTGCTCATTATATATATTCACAAGACTACTCTGGTACAAGGACATGTTTTTAAAGAGAGAATCCATACAGGTGAGATAGTTTATAGAAGAGAGGAATGACCTGTTCTGGTACAAGGACATGTTGTCTAACCTTTTCACTCGTGTTATTTAGTCTTCACTTGCTGGTACCACAAAGTATGGTTTGACTCTCTGGCTTAAAGCATTCACAAATCCACAACACCAAATCCATTCGACACCAAATTGGCATCATCACTAGTCGACTCCTTCTCTTCGAAGGCATAAAGTATTCCATCAATGAGAAACTCCTCCAGATGAGCATCATCAATATCTTAATCTCCCAGGTTTAAAACTATCTTTTCAATTGTTCACTTCAATATTTTAGATCTTCGACGGTGCTTCCCACAATATCAAAAAATCCCACTTTGTTAGCTAGAGACTCAACCCAACCCTAAAAAAAATAAATTAAACAAAACTCGAACCTAAAAAGTAGATAGGAGTTTGACTTGTTTAGTTTTGAAGTCTCAAACAAGGAACACACCACTTGTGTTAATACTGTCAAAAAATTAAATTCAGGCCTAGTGTAAATATCAATTCAATCAAAAGAAAGAAAATTTTACACAGGAGAAAATCAAATTTACATAACCTGTTAATTTATTATTATTAATGATAAGAGATAAAAGGTAGCATTGATTTTCCCATACTTGAATACTACCATCTATGGAGACCAACGAATGTTAGGATATCACCCCATGTCCATGTCCATTGGTATTTATGGAGAATCTAGAATGATTGAGGATCCCTATTCATGGAGACCCAAAATGTGACATATCCCTCTATGACTAACTATTAAATTTCATATCTATGTTTCCATATTTAACCAGTGTAAAGACAACTTGGTTATTTTCGAACGTGTGAAGACCAACCTACCAATGATTTGTTGGTGAGGGAGTTATTATTTTCAATTAAGTGTCTGAAGAATCTGCTTCTAGTTAGAGGCTATATCCAAAACATCAACAAGGGAACACAATGTACATCGAGAAGAGTGAAAACCAGTTGTTGTAATTTAAGGAACATAACTTTAAAGTTGGAGCTTAGCTTCAAATTTTGAAAACTAACCAAACTTGTATCAAAATCCCTATCTCCTATTTAGAGGAAGAAAATATTATGTAGCTTTTTTACACAATGATATAATACAACATGTAGTGTTGGGGAAAATGAACATGTTAAACAAACCTATAGGCATATTTTTTTTGTGACAACAAACAAGATGTTGAGATCGACTTAGCTTAGCTTCAAAATTTTCAAACTAAACAAACCCATATCAACTTCCCAATTTCCTATTAGAGGAAGCAGATATGCTATAGATTTTGTACGTGATAATATCATACATCTTGTAGAGTCATAGTTGCTAGGGGAAATGAATGTCTTGAACAATCCCATAGACATATTTTGTCACATCAAATAAGATACTTAGATAGAATTTAAAAAGTAAGGTTATGAGATTTTTAGCTAGCACTCAGTTGTTCAAAGGAACTGGTTATGGGTCAGCAATAGACGAGTTGTATGTAATCTTATCATTAGAGATCGAAGGGAAAGAAGAGAAATTGATGTCCAAGAAATCTTGCCAAGAAAAGTTGTCACATTCTTCAGAGTTGGCTACCCCACCAAAACGAAGAGCCCAACAAATCGTTGTCTTTAAATATAAGTTAGCGTGAATGGTAAGTGAAATAACAACCTGGGTATAGGTGCGAGACAATAGTAGCCTGAAATTTGACAGACTTAGGGTGCACTATCAGAGTCAATTTTGCAGGTGTTACATAATATTGTCTTAAATTGATATGGTTTTGTCATAACTGTTAATTGTCTTAAATGAGTTTCGTCTTAATTTTCATTGTCTCAAGTGGCCATTGTCTTAAATATAATGTTTTGTCTTAAAATATTTTTGTCTCTAACCATTTTTGTCTCAAATATAAAGTTTTGTATTAAAATATTTTTGTCTCAAATTGTTTGTGTCTTAAAATATTTTTGTCTCAAATATAAATTTTTGTCTTAAAAATAAAGTTTTTTCTTAAAATATTTTTGTCTTAAATATAAAGTTGTTTTAAAATATTTTTGTCTCAAATTGTTTTTGTCTTAAATATAGTATTTTTTCTTTAAGTATTTTTGCCTCAAATTGTTTTTGTCTTAAATTTTATATTTAATACAATTCAATTGATATTAAATCTTAATGTAAAATAACTAAAATAAAAATTAACTTTTAAAGGCAAAAGATTTCTTTTGTCTTAAAAAAATGTCTTAAAAGTTCCCTTCATGTAGTAGTGCTTGAGTTATCCCTGGTGGTAAAATTGATGTGAAAATATTTGTACATAAGTATACCATGAACTAGGACTCCATAGGGCCATCAATATCATTGAAAAGAAATAAGGTATATAGTTAAGTATTGAGAGTTTTCTGCAGTGCATTATAGTAGATATCATTTTTCGAGATTCAATTATTTTAGGTTAATAATTCATATATACTCTTATAAATGTCCAAGCTCAATGCTCATTCCTTGAAAGCAAGAAGGTATAGATAGAGTAGAATGTGGACCATTCATTTTTTCTCATATGTGGGATGGCAGAGAACCTTACATATGGGATGTCTGTAATGCTCCCCCTCATGATCATGCTCATCATGTTGATTCACTAATGTTGGCTCCTTACTCAATTTTTCCTGACCTCCTACATCTGTGAAGACAATGCATTGTTCCTCCTTTCCAATTGTTGAACATAGATGCATTGGTGGACCACTATCTACACTCGACTTGTCATATTATTTATGGGCATTCCCCTAGAGACCTATGGACTCAGTTGTCTATTATTCTACCTCATCAATACCATTAGGTAGAATTTCCTCATGCACTTCTGAATTCTTATCATCCTACAAGTCCCCCTGAAAAATATCATGTTGTTGCTCACCATCCTGAAAATAAATGGACCCGACTATAGAATAATCCCATGATCTGAAGGATCTCCTATTTTCATGTCCCTTTTGCCTCTTTCCTATCATCTGGACATGAATGGTCAAGTTCCCAAGTTCCCCTGCAGATAAATCATAGCCCTCTCCTTCTTAGTTCATTCTTGCTACATGTTTTATTTCCTTTGTCCTTGCGTCCTCCATCAATCCTCTTCAGTCCCTTCCCAGTTAGCACCCTTCTGAATAAATTTATGTTCTGCATGACCAAAATTTCAACTAGATCATAGGCGGTTGGTGATACACCTAGTTCCTTTCTCCAAATGGTCAATAATTTGGATCTTAGTATCTTGTAGATGTCTGCATCTCCTTCTAAGAACAAGGACACAATATTTTGTATGCTTAATTTTACATGGACTGGATGAGTTGGCATAATGCTGGTGTAAAGGTTCTAGAACACCTGAAATATTAAGTCATCACATTCTAGATTTATCATGAATGTGCCAAAGCTAAACTCTCCCACGAGTTCTAATATTTTGCGTCACTTCTGAAAGGTAGGAAGCATGATGTTTTTCAAACCTTGGAAGGATTCTACTATCAGCTGCAATATCTCCCTCATGATATCAATTTCGTAAGGCAGTAGAGGCGATGTTAAAGCTATGATCCTGTTGAGATAAGAGGAAATTGTGAGCCTCACCTCTTCACAAGGATGTTCCCAAAGTTTGGTTTGTATTAATGCAAGCATGGATGGCTTGAGAGCCCAACTGAGTTTTTTCCATTCTGGCTACCCCACCCTAGATATACATGTGTCTAATTCCTCTAACTTATGAAGGTCTATGTCTAACATTGTTTATTGCAATTATAATTCAAGTGTGAGTATTTTAGCCCCTCTTCCATGACCTTTCTTCAGTTCCCATGGGTGCTTCAACTGCAGAATGACATGGACTCTTTTCAAGAATGGTCTACTACTTTGAATTTCATTTTGGTCTAAGGAGATATTGTTGCGTAAAGGACAATATATTCTCACTAGTTCATCAATAAGTTTCTTAGTGTTTTCCAAGGCCTCTTCAAGACGATCCATATTCTCCCATACCAAAGCAAGAAAATATATAGGAATATACTAATTCTTCATTGAGAGATTTTTTCAATCATACCATCCCAAAGATACTATAGCCACAGACTTAGAATAATTCTACCTTCACTCTTTTTTTTATATATTTAAATTCCCCAAAACCATTATGTCTCCAAATGTGAATGTTTCAATCCTAAAACAATAAAACCAAACCTCTAAAATAATAGGGTAATTTTACGTCTAGTAGCTCTAGAGATATATCATTTTATGTGTCCTAAACTTAGCTTCAAATATCGAGTGATCAATCTCCATAGCACACTCATAATTTTGAGGTATTTGTCTTGACAATGGATTAAATTACTTGTCCTTAAAATTTGAGACTCAAACTGAAGATAACTTAGCCTCTTGGAATATAAATAATCGGTCTCTAGGACTGCAAAGAATTAACCCTATGATAGCAATAATGGTTGGGCATAAATTATTCTCCAAGGAACACTAGACTCAACCCTCGAAAGTAAAATTTTGTCTGATAATTATAAGCTTCCAATCTAATAAATATAATGTTCAATATGTGGCCTCCAGATGGTAGATAAACCCATAACTCAACTTCTAAAAGTGTGGCCCATCTCGACCTCTGAAAATATGATATTTTGCCTCTAAACTTTCATCTCATCCTTCACCAATTGTGTGCCTTTGATATATGATGAATATGCTCACGCCCATTCTGGGGTTATGCATCCCTCTCCAGGCCAGTGCAGAGGGTCGCATAGGCTGTAGAGGCTAACACAGGATCTTCAGGGGCAGCGCTGGGGTCTCTAGGTCCAAGACTGGATGAGTCCTGTAAATCCCATTCGAGGGTGTGGAATAGTCAATATTTTGGATTCATAACAATAGGTTAGCTGCAGATCTATATTTTCTCTATTATGTTTTCCATATTTGGAACCCATATTAGTTGTATTCATAAATACTCTTAATAATAAAACCCTCCAACAGCCAGAAGACTGGTTTTCCCACATTGGGTTTTTCCCGGGGACTATTATCCAGAAAATCCTTGTGTCATTTTGTCTTTGTTTGCATGTACTTTTTCTAGATCTGAATCGGTGAAAGTCTATTATGTGGTTGCTTCAATATTAATCTGAATTTTTAGCTTAATAACTTAATTAAGTAGGAGAAGTATAACCAGATCTAACAGTAGATTTCTGCATTAGTAACATTCAGAAATTTTCACAAGATTTACATTAGCCTGTAACAGGATGTCATTACCTCAGTTTTATGTGACTTTGTCTCATATTCGTTGTTTAAATGTCTTTGATAATTTGATTTAGTCCATCAATTCTTATAAACACTATTGATTCATTTAAAAATGATTTTATTCTTAGACAACAAGCATAACTTGACTATTGCTTCTGTTAAGCATATTAAGAACCATTGTCTTTCTTAAGAACATAAGAGTTTCTTGCAACTCAAATTCTTGATCCACAAAGATTCATGCTTTTTTTTCTTGCTTACGGTAAGAAGAAAAGAAGAACGAACACCCGCAAGGGTGAAAAATTATAAAGGGGGTGAATCTGCATATATTTTCCCTAAAAGAAATTTCTAATTTTATAAAACTAATTTTATTTGCACATACTTTACTACACTATTGACAGAATAATTTAAAAGGGAAAACTATTTACGTACTTCTTTGATACTGAACAGGAAGACTACTTAGATATCATGTTTTCTGACTAAATTTCAATAAATAAAACGAGTGTTTGAAAGGCACCTAATTTCTTCTTAGAAGATAGTGAAAGGATAGGCACAAAAATAATCAAGAATCAAGGTTAACTCTTTGTTCGACTAGGTCAATTACCTTTAAGATCTTGACCAAATATACCATTGTGGGGTGCTTCCCTCGATCTTTCAATGTGCACAATTCTGCTAAATGTAGCACCTGCAGCATGTGAGACTTCCCTGGTCCGCAAGAGATGAAGGGATCCAAGGTCTCTTCTACTTGGTCCATATTCATCATATGCCTCATGCAACCCATGAGATTTCCACCTTCCCCTTCTTTGAATTCCATACCTATAGGCTCCTTACCATTTAACAATTCCAACAAAATTACTCCACAACTGTAAACATAACCTATAATTGTTTCCTTCCAACTTTGCTAATATTAAGGAGGAATATAACTAAAGGTTCCTGCAATATTTGTGCTTACATGACTATCATATGCACTTATGAGATGGGAAAGGCCAAAATCAGCAAACTTGGGTTCAAATGACCCATCTAAAAGGATATTCCTCAATTTAATATCCTTGTGAATAATTTAATATCCTTGTGTAGAACCCATGGAAATATTGAAGAACTTTGGCCAGTCAAGGACCTCAACAGCATCTGCACGATTACAGAGCCACAGATAAAGATTGACATTCTCCACATACTTGTAAATCAGAAACTTGTCCTCCCCCAAAATGCAGTAACCAAATAAAGATACCAGATTCCTATGCTTCACCTTTCCAATAGTTTCCATCTCCACTAGCAACTCACCGTTACCCTATCCAAGCTCGTGGCTTAGCCTTTTGACAACTACAATCCTGCCTTACAGAAGAACAACTTTATAGACAGTGTTAAACTCGCCAACTCCAATCATATTGATTTTTTTGAAGTTATGAGTTGTTGTTAGAATATCAGTTGGGCTAAGGCACAATAGAGCCCTTTCAAACATTGCCACATTTATACTAAGAGGCTCCTTCCTATTTTTCAAAAAATGATAGTCACTGGGTTTAAGAGGAGTTGTGAGCATTTTTTTCTCTGGATTTTTTACCAAAGCCTCATGTGTCAACATACTCCACCTAATAATGACCAATATCAAGCAAAGTAATGAAAATGTACTCCCTACTGTTATGCCCCAAAAAACACCTTTGCTCAAGAAGGATCCCGAGGGACACACAATACTAGTTGGTTTCCCACATTGTCTTGGGTTTGAAAGGAACGACATTAAAATTATCGCAACTCTCAGGAATCTCTCCCACTAATGCATTTTCTGAGAAGTTTAGGAATTAAGGCCAAATATTTTACACAAGTTGGTAGGAATGATATTTTCAATATGATTGGAGGATAGGTCCAACTACATCAGCAAGGCTAGGTTAGCCATCTCTGCAGGAATTATTCCAGTAAGACTATTATTATGAACAACAAAAAACACTAGTGAAGATAGATTTCCTATAGCATCTAGAATGGTCCCTGTAAATCTATTATTGCTCAAATCCAAAATAATAAAGGATTGCCCATATTTGGAAAAAATGATGGTAAGAGGCTATTGGTGAGATTGTTGTTGCTCAAATATAAATGAGTGAACCTTTTTGTATTTTCAAGAGCTGCAGAAGGGTACCCGCCAGTTTATTATTTGTTAAATTAAGCTTCACATGAAGGCATGAAATCCTTCCTAACCCCGTAGGAATACTACCAGAAAACTGGTTATGAGACCAAATCTGACCTTGAAGGTTTTGGAGTCTCTCGAAAAAGGAAGAAACACCCTGGGTATATAGTATAATAATAGTTTAGATATATGCATAAGATAGATTAAAACCATTTCCATTTGCATGTCATATAATAATACACCCTCGAAATCATCCTTATTGGAAAATTGGTCCCATTACCCCTAGTCAGAGCCACTACACCAAATGGAAAAGGAGCTGCTTTAAGGTCCAGACCGGGTGGTTTTCCGCCATGTTTCGATACAAGAATTATGAGGCCTCAACATCACCTTAGACACGACACACAATAATTTCTCTGGAAAATTACCAGATGAGCTTTGGAGTTCACAAACTTTTCTTGGAATATCACTCAACAATAAATTCCTTGTGGGTGGGTTTTCTTGTGGTGGAAAATATGTAGGACACTTGAAGGAGAAAAGGGATATGGTTGACTGAATCTCACTCTCCTTTATCAATACCTGCTCCTAAACTAAACTGAATGTATAGTTCACTGAGAGTTCTTAGAATTGGAGCCTTACATGAGGTGCATGGCCAATGTGAGAAAATATTTGAAAATTCGATTTTTTTCAAGAAAAATTTTCTCATCTCCCTTTCAATGTGTCGAAGTTCAAGGATTTGAGACATTTATGTTACAAACCAGAGAATTTTTCAATTGTAACTAAGGCAAGTTCACTTCAAATAGTAATCCCGACATTTTTTTTCCATCTCAATTTACTTGGAATAACTAGAATTATATCTCATGTGAAGTGTTATTAATTTTTAAACAATAACCACATATAATTAATTGCATAATTTGTAGATGCTTTCTAGTGTTAGACACTTCGAGTTTGAATTTGACAAAAAGTGTATAAATCCTCGATTCTGAAATCTCTTCCAATTGCCTTGGACAATCAAAAAATCTGCGAGTACTGAGATTGAGGTTTTCATAATTGAAAAAAATGCCTCAAGAGCTAGGTGATCTAGTAAATATTTTGAAGGAACTAGACCTTTCAAGTTGCCAATAACAAGAGGAGTTTCCGGGATCAATTTCAAAGCTTCAATATTTAAGAGTATTGAGAATGGAATCCTGCTTTGGTTTGAGGCTTCTGTCAAATGATTTGTATCATTGAATTGTCTCCAAGAACTCCATTTAGGCTCTTGTGAAAGTCTAATTGCACTTTCTAGCAGTCTAGAAAATCTTACATCATTGCAAGAACTCTCCATCTATTTAAATTTAGTGTATATTTACACATGTTGGACTACAATTTCATTCAAATGGAATGGATCGGTGGTGCATGCACAAATGTGTTATTATTTTCCTCACAACTGACCCTAGAGAATTCGTATGGATTTTGTTTATTATATTGATGTGCAGATTGTTCATTAGCACAGGTTATTCTCAAGAAATTCAAGCTTTGAAAAGCCTACAAAATGTTTCACAAACGAAATTGTCCTCACTGACTGGATGGATACAAACTCCTCTCCTTGTGCATGGATGGGTATACAATGTATACAGGGAGGGGTTTTTCCCTGGATTTATCCTTCATAGATATGCAGGGAACCATATCCCCTATAATAGGAAACCTAATATTTTTGCAGAGTCTGAATTTGAGAAATACTAAATTGACAAGGAAACCACCTTCACAGCTCTGGGGTCTTCCAAAAAATATAATATCTAGACTTAACCAACAATGATCTTTATCATGTGCTGTCGCCTGTGATTGCTAATCTTGTTAATTTATTTTAAATTATAATTCATTCTTCGGTAGCCTTCCTACCGAGATCAAAAATATTGAAAAGTATCTTGATCTCAGTTCCAATATATTTTCTGTAGAATTCCCCCAGATGGGGAATTTGTCAAAAATGTTATATCTGGATGCCGGTGAAAATTCCTTCTCTGGAGTTTTCCCTGGAGTTATAATGCACTATCCAGATTGTTGCCAAAGGAAATTCGAGGCATGTTAAATTTGGTCTATCTATGGATAGAATCAAACTCATTAGTGATGAAATACCATATGAAATTAGGAAACTTGTTAAGCTTAATATATTATATTTTGGGGCTGTAAGTGTAGTGGCCACATTCCCTTAGAAATTAGAAACATTAAATATCTGACAAAACTTGACCTCTTAGAGAATAACCTTAAGGGATCATTACTAGACAACATTGGCAATTTTCACAACCTTCTGTATCTAATGACTACGATTAATGGACTAAGTGGGTGGATTCAAAACATAATTGCCAATTGTAGGGAATTCAGGTACTATATTTGTCATTCAACGCTATAACTGGAAGACTCCCTGGTGATTTCTCTAATCTGGAGTAAATCTAGAGTTTCATTGTTGAGGAAATTCTTCTGATAGGACCCCTTCTATCCTGGCTTGGTGGATGGAGAAGAGAAAATTCTATAAGGTTATCCAAAAACCAGTTTGAAGGTCAGTTACCTCGGGAACTAGTTAATTTTTCATCTCTTAGATCATTGGGAATTGATGCTAACATGCTCTATGGATCAATAACATCAGAGTTTTATCATGCCTAACCTCTCTCTCTTTGTCACTAAATCAGTTTACAAGTAGCATAGAGGACACTTTCTGAGAGTGCATGAATTTGAAAAAAAAATTATTGGACAAGAACAATTTGTCTGGTGGAATCCCTGGCTATCTTTCAAGTATGCCTTTGGTACACCTTAGACGTGGTACACAATAATTTCTCTGGAAAATTACCAGATGATATTTTGAGTTCACAAGATTTGCTTGGAATATCACTCAACAATAACTTCCATGTGGGTTGGTTCTCTCCGTCCATGTCTACTACCAATAATCTCTAGAGGTTGCACCTCGATAACATTTTTTTACAAGGATTTATTCTTAAAGAGGCTGGAAAAATGAATAATTTAACAAATTTATCACTTCATGGAAATAGGCTCACAAGAAAAATTCCTCCTAAACTTTTTGACTATGTCAATCTTGTGGTTGTTGATTTGGGAATTAATGATCTGTCTTTCATAATTACAAGAAAGATTGGGCAACTAGAAATGTTGGATAACATTGTCCTTTCTCATAACAATCTTTTTGGTTCCATTCTAGGTGAAATTTGTGTTGTATACAAGGAAATAGTCCCATTACCTGATTATGAATTTACACAAAACCATGATCTATTGGACCTTTCATGGAAAAATTTGACTAGTAACATTCCTGAGAAGATTGGGAATTGCACCATGATAATTGACTTAAATTTACATGGAAACCCACTTTTAACTGTTAGTGATATAGATCATTTAACAATTGAAAGAGATGAAAATTATGTAAGATGATTCTTCTAAAAAAGTAGTTTGACTAGAAGAATTGTGAAAAATATATCGCATTCATACGTGTGATTATACATTCAATAAGAAATTACAGACAAATATTAGAACAGAAGTGCATGTAACATTCATCTATAATAACGTTTCAGATATATAATTCCATAAAAAGATGACTGTCAATTTATAAATCAAGACTTAATACAAGTGAATAAAAGTACCATATGTACAAAGTTCTACTCATGTAAGCTGACAGTAATTGATCTACTCCTTCTCACTTTCAAGAAATTTAAAGAGTATAGTAGTGCAACATCAGTTAAATAGCTTTAATTGTCAAAAGATAACAGATGTGTTCCATTAATTCATCAAAGCCTTCACAAACTTACAGTAGTGCATTCTTTGCAAATGTTTTTGAAAAATTTATGGACCCTTCTCTAAATGCATGAGAGGGGTTTAAATACTAAACTAATTATGTTATAAAATATATTATTACAAAAATATAGAAGATATTTCAAACAACCATCCTCGTAGGACTAACTTAAACTACAATCTAGGAAAATAAAATAACAATTTTGATTTATGAATTCCGCTCTTTCTTCTAGATTTGGTCACGAAGTTGACAAATATATATCATAGGTTTGAGCTGATATGGTTGTAAAATCCTTGATCTGACCTGTCCCTTGAATATTGCATTTGAAAGTATGGGCTATGATCTTTTTGTTGAATTTGTTAAGGATTGTATAATCTGATACTGATGATAAGGTTTGATCAGAAAATTCCAATAATTTTCTTGATCAAACTTATTTACCTTTTTAATTACTTCATCATATGTGTCTTCCTTCTGCTTCCACTATGTTTCTAGTTGTTTTACTTCTGAGAACACTTTAGATGTGTACTCTTTGAGAAGTTCTGCTTTCACCAACTGTTCACATACATATTCAATAATTTCATTTGATAATTTTGATGTTTTCACTGATGCTTTCTCTGTTTGCTTGATTTGTGCTTCCTAATATTTGAATAGGATCTCCTTATGAAACTTATCTATGTGAGGTAGATCAGCTTCCTTAACTAAGTCTGATGCTTGAGATTGAATGTGTTCATTGATTTTATTTTCGAGTCTTTCACATTCAAGTTTATGGATAGCTATTTGTTGGATCAGTATTTTATTTGAATCACAATAAGAGTCAATCATAGAAGCTTGATGGAAAATTACTTCTTGTTGTTTCTTTAATTTAGCATTTAGATCCAATGCTTCTTTTATAAATTTCTCTAGTTGTGGTTGGCTCTGTAACCTGGTCTTTGATTTTTCCAATTGTGCTTGTTTCTCATTGGTTTCTACTTGATGCTACAATTTAAGACTTTTGAAATATTTTTGAAATCGGGCCATCTTTGCTTTAATTTGCTCACTGGAGTTGGATTTTTCTTCATTTAACATCCTCTCTAGTTCTTGTACTTTGGCTTCCTTTTTCTTCAGCAACACTCTAACCTCAGTAGCTTTATCAACAGTGGCAGTAGCATATTCCCCTACATACTTTGATAATTTAGTTAGATTTTCGGTAGGATCATCTAAGGAATCTTTCCTTAGTACGTCAACTTATTCATCTGTGAGGTTTGAGACTGTTTCATCAGTTCTTCTCCTTTTTCTCCTCTTAACTGCAACCTTATAGCTAGGACTATAGAATATTGCCAATGAAGGAATTTTTTCAACTTGTAAAACTATTTGTTCTGTAGGGTAGGCCGGTATCATCTCTCGATCATGAGTCTTTAGAACTTGTTGTAGTGGATTAATAGTTTCTACTATCTTCTGGGAATGTTCACGTGTCTGAAAGCTAGTTGCTTGATCAGTATTTGGATTGGATTTAGGAGTTTTTATTACTTCAGAAAACTCCTCCCATTCACTACTAAAATTCTTTGTTTGTGACTTTTCAGACTGATCTAGTGTGTCATGATTGTGTTGAACTTCTTGAGAAGTTGACTCTATTCCATTACTTTATTTTCGCTTCTGCATCTCTATCTCTTGGATTACCTGATCAATTATCTTTTTGGGCTATCCTTTCTGGATTTAGATTCATTTTTAGAGTGATCTGAATTGTGATATTGATTCTCTAATTGACCTGATTCATCCTTAGACATGTCTTTTGCTTCATTATCCAAGCTGATACTTGGAGTAGGTCTGTTGACATTTCCAATAGTTAACAAGTTGAGAGGAACTCTTTCCAATATATTATTTCTATATATTTGGAATGCTTCCAAATCATCTTGGCTCAGTTGGCTGGATGCAAACTTGATTATATCTGAAAACTTTTCCATGCCTTGGAAGAGATCATCAAATCCATCTGTTTCCTTTACAAAAGGCTTCATTTTGAGCTCTTTAGTGTAATTTTCAATTACATCATTTGGATCGTATATCCTCTTTGGATTTTTTGCCAATTTCAATAGATTGATCTTGGAAACCTCCTTATAGGTATGGCCAATATCAAAAACTGAAAAAGTGTCGCACTGTACAGGGAAATTAGGCCAAACGGTCTTCTTAGCATATTTCAATTGTTTAGCGATACCATTAACAAGTTGGTAGGCTATCTCTCATGCAAGAAACTTATCAGGAACATCATAGGGTAGGACGTGGGGAGAATCATAATCTCGAATACTCAGATAAATGTAAAATTCTCCTCTGCAAACCACCTAGCCACAGAAAGAATATTTGCGCTAGCCTCTTTAGAAACCCTAGGGGCCTTCTTATTGAATATAATTTGGCGCATAGGAAACATGACTCCATAAGAAATTTTATAAAAATGCAGGTGGAATTCTGAATCCCAAAGGTCTCTGTGGTAGATGTGGATTTGGGTAGGGTCTTGGGTAGTCCATTTCCATCCCATGGTAGGAAAACTAGAAGAAAATCAGATTGCATCCAAAACATAGGCAGACATATAAAAGGGAGGTATTTCTCTAGATGAAACACTCCTTTTATTCCTATATTCTGTGATGTGTTTGGCTAAACTATCAGACAAGATATTTTCCCAATTCAGAATTGAGGAATTGATGATTGTGTCAATCAATGGAACCCAATCTATTGAAAACCTAGTGGTATCAGGTTTGGAAAACATTCTACACAACATACCGGGAGCATAACAATAAGGGGAAGGAATTTGGGAAATTTTGTACGTACCGAGTTTATCTCGCTTCAGATTTCCTTGGTCTTCCTTCCATTCTTTAATAACTTTCATAAGATCTGGATGCTATGCTCTAAAACTTTATAGAAAAGCCTTGTCATATTTCTTCTGTGGGGAGGGTAGATGGTACACTGCTTGTAAATCTTCTGCTCTGAAAGACCCTATGTTTTCTCCCTTTGAATCTTTGAATTTCCTGTCATCTATTCTTAAGTGGTCAATTACCCACTTAACCATGTCTGTGTAAGGGATAATTTTCGGTCTTGCGGCTACTTTGTGGACGAATGAACATGCAACATTGAAGTAGGTCGTGTTTGAAGTAGATGTCGTGACTTTTGCGGAGACTTTGGTTATTACCTTTGGGTTTTCATCTTCGAACATTTTATACATTGTTTCCCATGATGAACTTCCAGAATCCTTGTTGCAAGTGGTATCTGGAAATAAGGGAGAAATGTTTGAGTCTTCAGTAGCCAGTGCTTGAGAAATCTCTTTTCCCTTTTTGCTCATTTCAATTTTCCTTAATTCGTTGAATGGTTTCCTGATTTCAAATAAACAGGGGGAGTGTTAAAAGTATAGAGAAAAAGGAGTCAAATCCGTTATTTATATCAAACATGCATGAATAGATATGAATCTTTTCAAATATAACAACAATCACCGATAATTATTTCAAAAATCAAATCTCTTACACCTTCACATGAAATATGTATCAATCAACTTTAAGCCGTTAGATCTAAAATTTCGTTTTGGTATGACATAAATCATTTTTCATGCTTAAGTAATTAAATGTTGTTATTTCACACATCTCCATATATAACTTTTACCGTTTGTGATGCTTACCCATAAATTTTGTGAAATGCGATGTGCGCAAACTGCACATCGCAACTTTTATGCGATAATGAATCTTTTCATGTGAAATGTGAATTGCACATAAAAAAGACAAATGGTTGTGCTTAATAGGACTTTAGAGATTTATCTTTGTTTCTTTGTTGTCTCATCGGGTCCACGCAATCGCACTTATATCGAATTTCTTTATAAGTTGATTGTTTTAAATGAGGTGCGATGCGATAAAGAAAATATAATGATAATTGAAGTGTTTGCAAGTTTTTAAAACATAACTTTGAAAAACGATTAGTGCATTTCACAACCCACATAACTTAGAGGATTGTAACTCTTTTTAAGTTGTAAGCTATGTGGTTTGTGATGCGCTAAAGGAATAAAGCGGAAAACTCAAAAGAAAACTTATATTTCCTAAGTTTTTGTTTTTAAAGCTAAAAATGAATTTCCTACTTATTTCTAAAGGGTCCCCATTTATTAAAATAAATGGGGGGTGTTGTATAGCACAATAGGTGACCAAAGGAAAATTGGAAAGATATCTAGGGATTCCACCAAAAAAATTGTTCATGTCCAATAACAAGTTTGTCAAATTCATGCACTCTTGGAAAGTGTCCTCTATGCTACCTGTAAATTAATTCAGCAACAAAGAGAGAGAGGCTACGCTCCTGGCATGAAAAAGCTATGATTTTATTAATCCATAGAGCCTGTTAGCATCAATTCCCAATGTTCATGTTGGGTTTTTGTTATATTCTTTCCACAACTAGTCACGCGCGGGGGGGTAACAAGGGGGCGATACCCCCCCTTGTATGTTGCGCTGGGCGTACGGGGGGGTCACATGGGGGGCGGTATCCCCCCCTGTCGGGGTCCAAGGTAGTGCCCCGGAAAAAAAATTTGGTCCTTATTTTCCAGTGGGCGAACCCGCCCATGGTTTTGGGGCATGATGGTTTTCGGCCCCTGGTATTTTGTAGATCCGGTCAAGGGAACTATGGTTGTGTTCTAATCCAAGGTTAATGGATTGGGGCTTATGTATGCTTCGGCATGTATATATATGTGTTGTAACACTAAATGGAATATAATGAAAAATCAAGCTGGTCATCCCGATTTGGGATCCAGGGGAAAATCTCTGTGTTTATCTGTTTCATGTTTTATGCTCTCGCTATTGTTTATTTTATGTTTTAAAGATTCGTATGTAGATAATTTCTGTACAGGGTTAAAACCTACATTTGGTATCAGAGTAGTTTCGGCTTCAAGGGGATGCCTTTGCTGCTGAGGGGTTTTTTGCTCGGGCCTGAGGTAGACCCTGTTCAGTGGGAGATCTGCGGGATTGATTCTTGTGGTGAAAGAAGATGGCGAGTGACGGGAAGATAGAGATTGAGAAATTTAATGGTCAGAGTTTTGAGTTGTGGAAGCTCAAGATGGAGGATCTGCTGGTGGATAAGGACTAGTGGATTGCGGTAGATCCGGGTACTAAACCAACAGAAATGTCAGATGAGGACTAGAAGAAACTAGATCGAAAGGCAAAGAGAAAAATACGGTTGTATGTCTCAGATTCAGTGTTGTTGAATGTATCTGGGGAAGCTACGGCGAAGACCTTGTGGGACAAACTTTGGACTTTGTACTAATCTAAGTCTCTGGTGAATAAATTATTTCTACGGAAAAAGCTGTATAACCTGAGGATGAAGGATGGAGACTCAGTGACAGAGCATCTGAATGCCTTCAATACTGTGGTAAGTCAGCTGTCATCTGTTGATATTAAAATCTCAAATGAATATAAGTGCATCAGTTTTTTGTGTTCTCTACCAGACTCGTGGGATAGTCTAGTTATTGCAATAGGTAGCAATAAACCTACCTTGAATTTTGATGATATTGTCTCAGCCTTACTGTTGGATGAAATGAGATGGAGAAATATGGAGGGCCAGAATGGAGATGCATTATCTGTACGAGGAAGGTCCCAAAATAGAAACAAGAATAAGGTTTCGAGTGGGAGATCTAAATCTCCTGGAAAGTTTGTAAAGGTGTGCTGGGAATGCGGAAAGGAAGGGCACTACAAAAAGGACTACAGATCTAAAGCTCCTGAGAAAGGAAATGGATCTGATGATGTTCCTTCTGCAGAGGCAAAAACCACCTCAGATGAAGGTGGGGATGTGTATTTGGCTTCTTCTTCAAATACACATGTAGATCATGAGTCATGGTTGATTGATTTGGGTGCATCCTTTCACTTCACTCCTCATAGGGAGTGGTTTCGCGAGTATGAGAAATATGATGGCGGTGATGTCTTCTTAGGTGATGATAGGAAGGCCAGAATCGTCGGACGTGGAAAACTCAAGTTGAAGCTGCAAGGTGGAAGGATTAGAACACTTCCTGGTGTTCTACACATTCCTGCATTGGCCAGAAATCTGATTTCTGTAAGCAAGATGGATGATGCAGGTGTAAAAACAGTGTTCGAGAAAGATTCCTGTAAGATGGTTCAGGGAGCACTGGTATTAATGTGGGGAGTTCAGATTGGAACTTTGTACAAGCTTCAGGGCAGCACTATTATTGATGGGTGCAACATTTCTGTGGTTCCCGAAAGTGGAGCGTAAAGCCTAGCGGTCTCTGGAGAAAAGACCATGCTATGGCATCAAAGGCTTGGACATATTTGAGAGAAGGGCCTTCGGATACTGCATGGAAATGGTATGGTAGAAGGTATGTCCAATAGCTCTCTGGATTTCAATTTCTGTGAACATTGTGTATATGGGAATCAGAATCGGGTGAGTTTTCCTTCTGGTGCTAAGAGGGAAAACAAGATATTATAGCTTGTGCACAGTGATGTGTTTGGACCTGTGTCTGTTCTATCACTAGGTAAGTTTGTGTACTATGTTTCATTCATAGATGACTTCTCAAGGAATACATGGATATATTTCTTGAGGAAGAAATATGAATTCTTTGACAGATTTAAAGAATTTAAGGCTCTGGTGGAAAACCAGACAGAGAAGAAGATAAAGGTGCTTAGGACAAATGATGGTGGGGAGTTCTGAAAGAAGGAATTTGAAGAGTTCTGTAAGAAGTGTGGTATAGCATGGCAGAAGACTACTCCATACACACCTCAGCAAAATGGAGTTGCAGAAAGAATGAATATAACACTGATGGAAAAGGCAAGAAGCATGCTCAGTGGCACCGGGTTAGGACAATAATTCTGGGTAGAGGCAGTGGAGACTGCATGTTACTTGGTTAACAGATCACCTTCATCAACATTGGAGGATAAGACTCCACATGAGGTATGGACTGGTAAGAAACCCTCTCTTTCACATCTGAGGGTATTTGGATGTGATGCATATGTACATGTTCCAAAGGAGAAAAGGAGCAAGTTGGAAAATAAATATGAAAGGTGCATCTTTATTGGGTATAAGGATGGTTTAAAGGGTTACAAGCTTTGGAACCCGGAAACAAGGAATTTTGTCTATAGCCGAGATGTGGTGTTTAGAGAGGTGAAATATATTGTTAAGCATGAATTCCTACCAAAGGAACCTGAGAAGATATAGTTTGAGCTAAAGGAGGATGAATCAGACTCTACAACAAAAGAAGACTCAGAAGAGGAAGAGCCACAAACTCCATCTATAAGAAGATCAGTTCGGGAAATAAGACAACTAGAAAGGTATAGTCCAACTGCTTTCCGTTCAAATTTTGCTTTAGCTATAACTG
This sequence comes from Pinus albicaulis, assembly GCA_034641835.2. Lineage (NCBI taxonomy): Eukaryota > Viridiplantae > Streptophyta > Pinopsida > Pinales > Pinaceae > Pinus > Pinus albicaulis. The sequence goes on from CM076569.1 coordinate 699,298,388, forward strand.
ATGATGATCCCAGAACCATCAGGGAGGCAGTAGATTCAGAGGATGGAAAACTTTGGAAGGAGACCATGGTTGATGAAATGGCATCCTTGCATAAAAATGAGGCATGGGATCTGGTGGAGTTGTTGGCTGGAAGGAAGCCCATCGGGAGAAAATGGGTGTTTAAGAAGAAGATGAATGTAGAAGGCAAGGTGGAAAAATACAAAGCTCGGTTGGTAGCAAAAGGTTATTCCCAGGTGCTGGGAATTGATTTTGGTGATATTTTTTCTCCTGTTGCCAAATTTACTTCTATTAGATTACTTTTATTTGTTGCCGCTACATTTGATTTTGAGGTAGAACAGATGGATGTGAAGACAACATTTTTCCATGGGGATCTGGAAGAGGAGATCTACATGAAACAACCTAAAGGCTTTATGGTGAAGGGGAAGAAAGTGTTGGTATGCAGGTTAAAGAAGTCTCTGTATGGGTTAAAACAGTCACCAAGGATGTGGTATCAGAAATTTGATACCTATATACGGGGACTTGGCTTCACCAGAAGCAAGGAGGATCACTGTGTTTATTTTAAATTAATTGGTGACCGTGTTATTTATTTGGTCTTGTATGTGGATGGTATGTTGTTGATTGGAAATGACAAAGGAATTATCCAAGATTTGAAGACCCAACTGTTCTCCGAATTCAATATGAAGGATCTTGGTGCTGCAAACTAAATTTTGGGCATGGAAATTAAGAGAGATTGGGCAAAGAGGAAGCTCTGGTTAAACCAGAGGAAGTATGTCGAGACTATATTGCAGAGGTTCAATATGCAGGATAGTAAATCGTTGAATGTTCCGATTATTGTAGGTACAAAGCTGTCTATTGAACAGTGTCCCAAGACACAAGAAGAAGAAGAGGATATGTCCCATGTTCCATATGAAAGTGCAGTGGGTACCCTGATGTATGCAATGGTCTATACTAGACTAGACATTTCACATGCAATGGGAGTATTGAGCAGGTTTATGTAAAACCCAGGGAAGGAGCATTGGACAGCAGTGAAGCAGGTTTTCAGATATTTGCATGGCATTAGTGATTATGGCTTGTGCTACCAGGGAAGACTAGGATTGGAAAGAGTGTTGGAAATTCGTGGTTTTGTTGATGCAGACTAGGCTGGAGATCTGGACCAAAGAAGATCTACAATTGGGTATGTGTTTAGCCTATTTGGAGGTGCAATCAGTTGGACGAGTAAAAGACAATCTATAGTGGCTCTTTCAACTACATATGAAGAATACATGGAAGCCACTCATGCAAGCAAGGAAGCAGTTTGGTTGCAGAGATTGTGTTCAAGTATGGGGTTGGTGCAGCAAGCTACAAGGATAGACTATGATAGCCAAAGTGCAATTTTCTTGGCTAAGAACCCTGCTTATCATTCAAAGACAAAGAAAATTGATGTTCAATATCACTTTGTGAGATATATGGTTGAGGCTAAAAGGGTGTTGTTGGTAAAGGTTGACACTTTGAAGAATGTTACAGATGCATTAACAAAGTCTGTGAGCACTCAGAAGTTCTCTTGGTGTAGAGAAACAATGGGTGTTGCAAATCTGGGCTAATTACTGAGCTCTCCTATGGCCCCCTGCGGAAAGAAAACAACAAGTGGGAGAATGTTGGGTTTGTGTTATATTCTTTCTATGACTAGTCACACGTGAGGAGGTAATAGGAGGGGCGGTAGCCCCCCCTGTCAAGGTCCAGGGCAGTGCCCCGAAAAAAAAAATTTGGTCCTTATTTTTCGGTGGGTGGACCCGCCCATGGTTTTTTGCATGGGTTTTGCACATGGTTTTGGGGCATAATGATTTTCAGCCCCTGGTATTTTGTAGATCTGGTCAAGGGAACTACGATTATGTTCTAATCTAGGGTTAATGGATTGGGGTTTGTGTATGCTTTGGCATTTATATATATGCGTTGTAACACTAAAAGGAATATAATGAAAAATCAAGTTGGTTGTCCCAATTTGGGATCCAGGGGAAAATCTCTGTGTTTATCTATTTCATGTTTTATGTTCTCGCTATTGTTTATTTTCTGTTTTAAAGATTCGTGCGTAGATAATTTCTGTACAGGGTTAAAACCTATAGTTCAAAGAGATGAGAAGTTTCCCAGTTCTCTAGGGAAATGACCTTCAAACTGGTTTTTGGATAAAATTATATAATTTTATCTTCTCCATCTACCAAGCCTAACCTCATAGAAATTTGCCTCAAGCATAAAAGTCTGAATTGAATCCAGATTTGCAACATCATGGAGGAGTGGCCCAGTCAACACCTTGAATGACAAATCTAGTACCTGCAATTCCTACAATTGGAAATTGTGTTTGGAATCCACCCACTTAGTCCATCAATCATATTCATTAGATACAGAAGGTTGTGCAAACTTCCAATGTTTTTTGGTAATGATCCTGGTTATTCTCTGAGAGGTCAAGTTTTGTCAGAGATTTAAGGATTCCAATTTCTGAGGTAATGTTCCCATTGAACTTACAACCCCGAAAATCTGATATATTAATCTTAACAAGTTTTCCAATTTTAGATGGTATTTCATCATTGAATGAGTTTGATCCTATCCATAAATAGACCAAATTTTCCATGCCCCAATTTCCTTTGGCAACAATCTGGATAGTGCATTATAACTGAGATCCAAAGTGACTAAAGTAGTCAGATGGCCAAATTCAGCACAGAAAACTCCAAAGACGGATTTTTTCATTAGCATCCAGATATAATAATTTTGACAAATTCCCCATCTGGGGGGTAATGCTACTAGAAAATATATTGGAACTGAGATCAAGATACTTCAAATTTTCAAGATTGTCGAGCTCGGTATGAAGGCTACTGGAGAATGAATTAAAACTTAAAATAAACTCACAAGATTAGCAATCTCAGGTGGCAGCACAACATATATATCATTGTTTCTTAAGTCCATATATTCTAGTTTTGGAAGACACTAGAGCTGTAAAGGTGGTTTCCCTGTCAGTGCAGCAATGCTCCAATTCATACTCTACAAAAATGGCAAGTTTCCTATTGTAGGGGATATGATTCCTTACCGAGCTATGAGGAATAAATCCAGGGATAAAACTCTTCCTTGTATACACTATATACCCATCCATGCACAAGGAGAGGAGTTTGTTTCCAGCTAGTTAGTGAGGACAATTTCATTTGTGAAACATTTTTTCAGGTTTGTCAAAGCTTGAATGTCTTGAGAACAACCTGTGTTAATGAATGATTTGCGCAAAAATATAATAAACAAAATCCATACAAATTCTCAAGGGTTTATTGTGAGAAAAAATTAAAAGATTAGACATTGTGCATGCACCACCGACCCGTGCCATTTGAAGAAAATTGCAGTCTAGCCTGTGTAAATTTACACCAACTTTAAACATATGGAAAGTTCTTGCAATGATGTCAACTTTTCCAAACTGTTGGGAAGAACAATTATACTTTCACAGGAGCCCAAATGGAGTTCTTGCAGACAATTCAATGATCCAAAGTCATTTGGAAGATGCCTCAAACCAGAGCAGGAAACTATTCTAAATACTCGTAAAGATCGAAGCTTTGTAATTGATCTCGTGTACCTGAAATAGAGAGTCGAGGGAAGGGGATATTTGAAAGATATCACACCCCCCTGCACCCTATTAATCTAATAAAACCCTCTCGCTCTGCCTTCAAAGCATGATTCTACATCAATCATATATTTAAAATTAGGTTTGCTATTTTGTTTCTTAAATAGAAAAAAGAAACATGTAAGATCCAAAACCTTAATAATTTAGTCAGATCTAGCACATTTTCTAGTGTTCTCAATAAAAAGTCATTCAGTAAAAACCATGAACATAGACGAGATCTGGAAATGTAGCCTTTTATTTATATTATTAACTGAAAAAAAAGATACATGCCCACACCAAAAATATCTAAGCCTTTGCAGTGGCATGCTCGGCTGCTCATTAAAATAGAAAACCAATATTGAAGCACAATCGTGGACCCTGGATGGATCCACCAGACAAATTCACCATGGGATTTTCGTCCCAGGATCAATGTTAGAACTGGTCAGGCCAAGTTCTCAACCCAAACACAATAAGATAGATAATAGCAGAATGATCCTAAATGCCTATCTTCTATCCCTTTTTATAAGCTTGATGGACCTTATTTTATTATTTTCCTTGAAAGCCAACAACAAATACCATGGACCGATACCACGGGAAAACACCACGGTAATACCATGGACCGATTCCGTCCACTTTGACTAGATCAAGAAAAGGAATATTACAAATCCTCTTGCCCAAATATTGCTTGTCCTCAAGAGATCCACTTCTATCCACAAAAGAAGAATTTGTACATTGATACCAGGATCCCATACAATCTGATGTATTGTTCCATCCCTCCATGTTGAAAGGTCCTGAATGGATCCTTCGATACCTGGATCCCAAAAAATCCTTTGACCAATCCTTCCCTCAATAGATTTACCCGGATCCCAAACAATCCTGTCCCCAATGGACTCTCCTAGATCCCAATGCCACCTAAATCTTGGGACCTGTGGGTTATGGTACCATTTCAACTCTCCATCGCTACCCATACCAAATGGTCCAAGCTGTAATTTTCCCTTGGCTATGGGTATCCTCCAAATAATCAACCCATCAATAGAATACCAACTCATAATCTCTCGCCAATCCATACTTGGGAAAGAATGAATATCTGCAAATCTACTATGTTGATGTTGTTCGATGCTTGATTCATGCTGCTCTACTTGGTTATCCAACATGATGTATTTGGAAAACTCTGCCCTGCTCTTCTCAATGTATAAAGGTGGGTTGTTGGTGTTGCAAGCCTTATCTATGTATTCCTGTAGAGCACTGCTATGGAACTCCCAATTGTACTCCTCATGCGGCCTTCTGAGGGGCTTGAGTTGTTCCTCAATACTAGACAGCTTGTTCGATGATTTGACACATACCCCTATGATTTCCTCATTTTTTATGTTTCTCCTGTAAGATAGTGTCTCGGACTGTCCAGACTCTTTGCTTCAACAACATAAGATTTGTCTTAAAATGCATGATCCTCTCCCGAAAGTCTTTCACTGGAAATTCTAGTGCACTTCGGAATGTCTCTATATTTGACTGCACCGGATGCCCCACGACCACTACTTCAACTTGAACCTTTGATTGGCCCTTCAGAAATGACTCATCCATATTATATTTTTCATTCTGCCCTGCATGATCATGCTCATCATATCGATTTATTACAGTTGGCTCCTCATTTGATTCTTCTTGAGTGTATTCTTCTTGGACCTCTTTACATGTGAGGATAAGTTGTCCATCCTCTTTGGTTGTCCAATGTGGATGTACTGGTGGACCGTTGTTTATACATGATTTCCCATACTCTTTATGGATGTCCTCCGGTGTATTTATAGAATCAAATACCACATCATCAAGAGGAATTACCTCCCTCCTTTCGTTATGTACTTTGTCAAGCTGATTGATCAACTTATCCTGCAAGTTTCTCTGAAGAGCATGGTGCTGCTACTCACCATTTGTACTTGACTGCTCAGATCCTTCATAGGTCCTCTCCTGAAAACTAGCAAACCCATCTATGGATGAATCCCCATGATCTAAATAAGTCTCTAACTTTTCTATCCTTGTCGCCTCCTTATTATATGGACATGAATGGTTAAGTGCCCAAAATCCCTTGCATACAAAGCATAAGCCTTTCCTCCTTAGTTCATTCTTGCTGTCTCCACAAATATTTGTTAGTTCCTCCTTGGTTAACTTCTTTCTAAGTAGTTTGATGCTCTGTTTGACAACCCCTCAACTAGTTCATAAGAAACAGGTGATGCAATTATCTCCTTCCTCCAAATGGCCAACAATTTGGATCTCAGTTGTTCGCAGATGGCCCTATCTTCTCCTAAGATCGAAGACATGATCTTTTGCATGTCTGTTTTGATGAAGTTTGGATGAGACGTTGTAATTCCAGTGCAAACATATTGAAGCATCTGAAGGATTAAGTCATCACACTCTAAATCCAGCATAATCTGAATTTCTCCATGCGTTCCAAAATTGTGCGCTTCTGAAAAAAAGTAAGAAGGGTGGTGTTGTCCAACCCCTGGAGTGCTTCTACCATTACCCAAAAATTCCTCCTCATGATGTCATAATTGTAGGGTAGTAGCGGTGTTGTTAAGGCTATGATTTTACTGAGACAAGAGGTGATTGTGAATCTAACCTTTTCACAAGAATGCTCCAAGAACCTAGGTTGTATCAAAGCAAGCATGGATGGCTTCAAGGCCCAACTTGACCCTTCCCATTATGATTTCTCTATCAAGCTCAAATCCATATTTAATGTGCCTATTTGTAGGAGAACATCTTTTGACTTTGTACCCTACAATTTGGATCCAAGATCAAAGAGACACTTACTTTTTATATCTTCCTTCCGGGTATATTTTGACTGTTGAAGGATAACATGGACCTTTCGAGAGAAGGGTACATTGTTCTGATCTTACTTCTGATTTGTATGTTGTTGCCATATTTGATCCACATAAGTATTGTAGCCCAGAGAATCAACTGATATATCATTATGTTGATTCTTGTGGCATTTCCAAAAATAAAATGACGACATTATGACTTAACATCAATGGATCTCAATACTTAGCTAATGAGAAACCTGGGAATGATCCTTGTATAGAAATTAACTTTCCAGCCTTTCAACAATGACCATATTTGCAAGAAAGATATAAATCTTCCATACACATGAATAAATATCATGGGTACATTTATAATATTCCATACACATGAATAAATATCATGGGTACATTTATTCATAAGAGGCTATATACAAGCTATAATTTTGGATTAGCTTCTTCCAGGGCGGCCCATTAACGTTGCAATAACATAATTTTGGTTCTTCTATTAGTAAATAATACTTCCATGATAATACTCTTTATGACTCCCCAAAGACTTTCTACTCCTCCTCAAAGTGAGAGGATGGTACCCTAGGCCCCAATTTATTCTGTACAACGAGAAATGGGCCTCCAACTCCACATTCCTGTATGATCAACTCTACGTGGGATATACGGTCTTTCGACAGCCTACTTATGCCAATAAGCAGTCGGTCTTACCTGGAAATGTGACTGATCTCTCCTGATCCAGTAAACACGCAATCGGCTTGAATCCACCTATTAAACATCAAAATGCTTGACCTCCGCCTGCAATGTATGGCACAACCAAGCCCTTTTGCATGGAAATAAGTGAATTCAAGATGGGCTCTTGACATTCCTATAACTTCTCACAATGCATGTCCTCTTGGCTTATGATTAGATTCAAACAACCACTCGGCCCACAGGATCTGCAATAACACTCACACTTATTTGGCAGATCATTGGATGGCACCTCTACTATCTGCGCGTTATTTTATCGCCTGGCGTAACACTGGATGGTATTGACTTTTGTTGGGAATCTCCGATCTTGGAAGAGACCTATGATACACCTCAGATATGATACTTCTCCACAAAACAGTATGGCCTCGTGGCCCTTCAATGTAATCCGGTGCATTAGCTTTCATGAACCAAAGCAATCAACTCGTCCCTGCAAATAAATTTGAAACCAATGCTCTCAATCCAGAAATGATCAACGTGGAAAACCCTATATATATATATATATATATATATATATATATATATATATATATATATATATATATTAAACTAAAAAGAGCACACTCAGAAGGAGACTCTCCTCATGATGATTATTTCTTGAAGTCGATGATGATTTGTATGCGGGAGTATTGGCCCCAGTGGATGATATTTGACAAATATACAGCAATTCATCTTGTGTGGTAAAAATAATACTTCAGAAGGCTTGATGCGGCCAACGCTCAGATCTGAGGGCATCCTGCTCCCTTTTGTGCGCTGATGCCCCTCATAATCGAGTCAACAACGCATTCCAGTGGTTGCTAAGCTACTTCTCAGGATCTCTGCGGCGATACAAGATCGGCTCTGACTCCTTACTCCTCGCCTGGTCAATGGGTGTCGCTCGGGTTCCTCAACAAGTCCAAAACCCATAGCCTTTCCAACATGAATGCTCCCTCTCAAACATTGGTTTGATGCTTCTCATCTTTTTCAGTATGTTAATGAAGTCAGATCTCGACAAATCTGAGGGCTAAACTTTCTTGAAGATTTAAATTCCGGCCTCTTAACCCTGAATGGACAGATATGACCCAACAAACCTCGATCCAATAATTTGGCAAAGGTAATGTTTTCCTTGTTGTACTCCTTTTACAACACAAAATTTCTCTTTTAATCCACTGAAAAATAAGACCAACTAGGGTGATACCGAATACCACCGAAGATGGAGATGTCGACTAGAGTGAGAATAAATCTCACTGAGGTTTCCTGCATGAAACCCTCAGGCTGGAAAGATGCACAACTCTAATACCACTGTAATATCCCAAACCTTAATAATTTAGTCATATCTAGCACATTTTCTAGTGTTCTCAATAAAAATCCATTCAATAAAAACCATGAACATAGACGACATCTGGAAATGCAGCCTTGTATTTATATTATTAACTGAAAACAAAGATACATGCCCACACCAAAAATATCTAAGCCTTTGCAGTGGCATGCTCGGCTACTCATTAAAATAGAAAACCAATACTGAAGCACAATCGTGGACCCTGGATGGATCCACCAGACAAATTCACCACGTGGTTTTCATCCCGAGATCAATGCTAGAACTGGTCAGGTCAAGTTCTCAACCCAAACACAATAAGATAGATAATACCAGAATGATCCTAAATTCCTAGCTTCTATCCCTTTTTATAGGCTTGATGGACCTTATTTTATTATTTTCCTCTAAAACCAACAACAAATACCATGGGCCGATACCATGGGAAAATACCACGGTAATACCATGGACCGATTCCGTCCACTTTGACCAGATCAAGAAAAGGAATATTACAAAACATACATATTTTTATTGAATAAAAATGGCCTCAAAGGATCACATTTAGTGCCAAAAGCAAGCCCAACTTAAAATATTTCCATCTCGCTTCCAGGCTCCAGGAAACCTTACAATTAAACTACATTAAGGTTGAACACACCTCACTCTCATATATGACCCTACTCAAATGCACCAATATGCAACACAAGTAGTTTTTTTGCCTCTCATTATCTACATATGCCACATACATAACATAACAAACAAATATTTTTCCCTTGTATATTCGATGCCATCTTCAAATATGTTTCAGTAGCTAGGAATACTCCCCCATTATGGCCTCGAATATTAAATGTATGCTCCAAAATAGGTTTCCTGGTTTCCTATTATCATGTAGAGGAGTATTCAGGCACACCTAACAGTAGTGACAATATCATCAAGCTTTTCCTGAAATACATATGTATAAGAACATATGAGCTATAATCCTAGGTGTGGATGTGTCATAATCCCTCGTGTAGATGTTTTCATCTATATATTGATATATCTACAATGCACTTGCTATCATATCTCCATTAAAAGTGACATCATATGCTCCATGTATCAAGTGTGGAGCTTCTTATAGTAGCATATTTTCAAATATCAAACTTTATTTCTCTAAAAAAATCAACTCCAAAACAAAGAAACAATGTCTCACGCACTGTATAAGAATGTAGTGTGGCCAAAATTCATGCAATTTTATTCCATATGTAGTAACATGATGTGTACTAGGTTAGATGAGAGCTACATAACAAAATCTAACATTTATTGTCTCAAGTCAAACCTTCAACGAAATAAAGATCCATTTTACAATAATTACAATCTAGGAAGACTAGCTGAAAATTGCAAAGTTTTAACCAAAATTCTAAGCACAAAAATAGAAATTTCTAAGCCAAATTAATCATCAATCCATTGGTGCTTGAACAAGAAAATACCTTTGCATCTGAAAGGCTCTATTTGAAGGTATATCCATAGGCATGTGTATCCAAAGTTAGTTCTTATATAAGTATTATAGGATTCTGTCTTTCATAATTTGAACTTGTTCTAATATATGAATGGTTAGTTTACAATATTTACATTCCCATGACTAATATATCAATGTTATGCTAGTTTGAACGCCAAAGCATATCATAAATGGAATATAATGTGGGATCTTATATTCAAACTTTATTTCAATAAATACACAGGAAAAAATGAATTGAAGAATGCAATACGTCAATGCTTACCTGAATTCCAAATCCAAATGCATCTAGTTGTGTTACAATCCTCCTGTCTTAATAAATTGATCCTACATCTAACAAAGGAAGCTTTGAAAGCTCATGGAACCTCACAATGTTTAGAATGCACTGGGTGAGATATTATCATAACTAACATGATCTAAGATGTGTTCTTCCAAATTAGCATCTGAAGTTTGAAGGGCATAAAAGAGTATGGCAAATAAAGCAAAATGATTCTCTATCTTAATTCCATCAATCCTAGAGCAAAAAATATTATGCCAAAATGGTTTATAAGGGCTTAGTTTCATGAGAGCCATTACAACTATGAACGGGTTGTTGGGACTCATGTTGACTGCACTATTGTAATTCACTATGGCCAAACAATGCTAGACGACAATGCCGACAAACTAAGTAATTCCATCTATGTTTAGAGAGAGGTTTTCTTCCATTGTTGTGCGAGTGGAATCCATGAAATACCTTCAACTCTCTGTGGATTTCCAATAGGGAAACAATGTCTCTAATTTCTTACACAAAGATATATAAGGGGCCAATAAGATTCAAGAGAAGACATCACATCCTTAAACAACATGGAAAAACTTATTTTCCCACCTCCTACAATGAACCTATTGTGCCATAATTTTGTCACCAATGAAAGTGAAGCCAAATGTGATGCAGAAAATAGATTTAGGCTTTCACAGATGCATATGTTTATACAACATGCATAACATTGCTAAAGAAGAAATACCACCTCAAATGGAATGACCCATAAACACCATAGTTTTCCACATTTCATATTCTAGGTGGACCTACAATAATAATGAAAATATGAAATGAGGAGTATGATAGCTCTTGAGTAATGATCTATGTGTATTTGTGTGTAATGAGGTTTATGTGTGCAACTACACATTGTACACTAATTACACGGTGTAGTGAGTGCATAGAAAATCATCACAACTTAATGAAAATAAGGATTTGATATGCACCTATAAGTTCGAAAATCGAACATACTCTCAACTTCAAACTTCACCCGCTTCATAAAATGGCCAAGCTAAAAATGTAGCCTTGCATATCAAATCATTTAAAGGGTTTTGAATAAAGTTTGTCTTTGTATTTTGATCTTGTTTGCATGTTTTGGAATATTTCATAAATTTTTTGGATAGTTCCTGTCCACCAGACTTCTTGAATATGCAATCTAGTTTAGCTCAGGTTGCATGGGAAGTTTTGTATATTAAAACTTTGCAAAGTTTTTGAGAAAAACTAAAATTTGTGTTTGTGTGCATCGGCATGGTATTGTGGAAAACTAAAACCAAAGTTTGTGTGCCACTTCTTATTTTGTTTGTGTGTATTTATTATTGGTCTCTACAAGGTTGAGCTCATTATATATCTTCACAAGAATACTCTGGTACAAGGACATGTTGTCTAAACTTTGCACCCGTGTTTTTAGTCTCCAGTTTCTGGTACCACAAAGTATGGTTTGACTCTCTGGCTTAAAGCATTCACAAATCCACCACACCAAATACATTCAACATCACATTGGCATCATCAGTAGTCAACTCCTCTTGGAAGGCATAAAGTATTCCATCAACGAGCAACTCCTCCAGATGAGCATCATCAATATCTGAATCTCCCAGGTTGAAAACTACCTTTTCAATTGTTCACTTCCATCTTTTAGATCCTCGACAGTTCTTCCCACAATATCAGCAACTCCCACTTTGTTAGCTAGAGACTCAACCCAACCCTAAGAAGAAGAAATGCAACACAACCTAAACCTAAAAAGTAGATAGGAGTTTGACTTTTTTAGTGTTCAAGTCTCAGACAAGGAACACACCACTTGTGCTAATATTGTCAACAAAGGAAATTCAGGCCTAGTGTAAATATCAATTCAATCAAGAGAAAGAAAATGTTACACAAGAGAAAATCGAATTTACATAACCATTTAATTTAGTATTATTATTGATAAGAGATAAAGGTAGCATTGATTTTCCCATACTTGAATCCTACATTTATGGAGACCAAGGAAATTTAGGATATCACCCCATGTCTATGTCCATTGGTATTTATGGAAAAGCTAGAATGATTGAGGATCCCCTATTCATGGAGACCCAAAATGATACATATCCCTCTGTGACTAACTATCAAATTTCATATCTATGTTTCCATATTTAACCAGTGTAAAGACAACCTGATTATTTTAGAACGTGTGAAGACCAACCTGCCAATGATTTGCTGGTGAGGGAGTTTTTATTTTCAATCAAATGTCTGAAGAATCTGCTTAGTTAGAGGCTATATCCAAAACTTCAACGAGGGAACACAATGTACATCGAAAACAATGAAAACCAGTTGTTGTAATTTAAGGAACATAACTTTAAAGTTGGAGCTTAGCCTCAAATTTTGCAGACAAACCAAACTTGTATCAAATTCCCTATCTCCTATTTAGAGGAAGCAAATATTATGTAGCTTTTGTACACAATGATATAATACAACATGCAGAGTGTGACAGGTGTTGGGGAAAATGAACATCTTGAACAAACCTATAGGCATATTTTGTTTGTGACAACAAACACGATGTTGAGATAGACTTAGCTTAGCTTCAAATTTTGCAAACTAAACAAACTCATATCAACTTCACAATTTCCTATTATAGGAAGAAGATATGTTATAGCTTTTGTACATGTTGATATCATACATCGTGTAGAGTCACAGTTGTTGGGGCAAATTAATGTCTTGAACAATCCCATAGACATATTTTGTCACAACAAATAAGATGCTTAGATAGACTTTAAAAACTAAGGTTATGAGATTTTTAGCTAGCACTCAGTTGTTCAGAGGAACTGGCAATGGGTCAACGACAGACGAGTTGTATCTAATCGTATCAACAGAGATCGAAGGGACGGGAGAGGAATTGTTGTCCAAGAAATCTTGCCAAGAAAAGTTGTCACGTTCTTCAGACTCGACTACCCCACCAAAACAAAGAGCCCAACAAATCGTTGTCTTTAAATATAAGATAACGTGATTGGTAAGTGAAATAGCAGCCTCGGTATAGGTGCAAGACAATAGTGGTCTACAAGTTGATAGACTTAGGACGCACTATCAGGGTCAATTTTGCAGATGTTAGATAATATTGTCTTAAATTGATATGGTTTTATCTTAATTGTTAATTGTCTTAAATGAGTTTCGTCTTAATTGTCATTGTCTTAAGTGGCCATTGTCTTAAAATATTTTTGCCTCTAATTGTTTTTGTCTTAAATATAAAGTTTTGTCTTAAAATATTTTTGTCCTTTTTGTCTCAAACTGTTTTTGTCTTGAATATAAAATTTTGTTTTAAAAAAAAATTATAAAGTTTTGTCTTAAAATATTTTTGTCTCAAATTGGTTTTGTCTTAAATATAAAGTGTTGTAAAATAACTAAATTAAAAAATAAGATTTCTTTTGTATTAAAAAATGTCTTATAAGTGTTCATAGTAAGATTTCTTTTTTCTTAAAAAAAAAATGTCTTAAAAGTGTCCATGTAATAGTGTTTGCGTCATAACTCTTGGTGAAATTGACGTGCAAACCTTCAGAATTCAAGTGTTTTACATAAATCAATAATATATACTCTTATAAACGTCCAAGCTCAACCCTCATTCGAAAGCAAGAAGGTAGATAGAGTGGAATGTGGACCATTCATTTCCCTCATATGGGATGGCACAGAACCTTACAATGGACGGACGAATAAGATTATTATCGAGAAAAGGTCACAGCACAAACTACACTTTCAAAATCAAAACTAACCGTGCAAATTTATCTATAGAATTGCCATAATAACTGGTTAAATTGTTATCTGGGTGCACCTAGTTGTATGGAAGGAATGGTGAGAATATGATATATCTGAGCCATTGAGAATGAATTCATCTGAGCAGGCCACTGGTTTAACTGTGCCGCCAGCGCCTTTGTTGCTCCCAACTATGGACGCGATGCCTCGTCTTTGTTCTTCGTGATCTCCATCTGCATCTGCATCATTCATGACGTCATATGCTTCGAAGAACTTGGGCACCCTCTGCAACAGGCACATGGGAGCATCCGGAACATCCCATTCTCCCGCCAACATCTTCAGGGCAACGCTCATCCATGGCCTCTGGTTCGGGTTATCCTGAATACACCAGAACGCGACCTTAGTCATCCTAATGACGCCCTCTGTGTCCACGCTCTTATCCCCCAGCCTCTTATCAACCAAATCCATATAGTTACCTTCCGGTGCCTTCAGCATGGCCCAAGTCGGAAAATAACACAGCTGAGGGTCGGCTACCGAGGGATCAAAGTTCTTCCGTCCAGATACCAACTCCAGTAACACCATCCCGAAGCTGTACACATCGCATTTCTTGGTGGCAATAGAGTAATGAAGCCACTCAGGCGCCAGGTACCCGGGCGTCCCACGAACCACTGTTATGACCTGCGTCATGTCGTTGTTCAGGAGCTTCGACATGCCGAAGTCGGAGAGCCTGGGCATGAAGCATTTGTCCAGTAGGATATTCTGAGGCTTTATGTCCAAGTGCAGGATGGCTTCTCTGCACTGCTCGTGCAGATAAGCCAGGCCCCGAGCAGTCCCCATTGCCACGTTGTAACGTTGTTCCCACGTCAAACACTCTCTGTTGTCGTCCGGACCCGAGAAGAGCCATTTATCCAAAGAACCGTTGTCCATGAGCTCGTAAACCAGGAGCCTCTCGTGGGAATCGGCGCAGAATCCCCGTAGTCTCACCAGATTGATGTGGCTGATGCTGCCTATCGTCGCTACTTCGGCTCTGAATTCCTTGTAGCCCTGTCTCGGCCCGTCCAGCTTCTTAACGGCAACTCCAGTCTTGTCCTTTAAAACGCCTTCGTACACAGATCCGAATCCACCCGTCCCGAGCTTTCTGCTGAAGTTATCAGTGGCTTCCTTCAGCTCGTCATATGTGAACCTCGGCGGCAGCCCTGGAAGCGTCTGCAAGAAGGCTTCCTCCTCTATTTCTTCCGGATCGATCTCTTCTTCATCTATGACTATCACTTTCGCTCGGCTCCTTCGCACGAATATGATAATTATGAGGCAGAGGAACAGAGCCGCGGCCGCCGAGCTCAACGCGATCCCGGCAATGCTGCCAATGCTCAGGGAATTACTAGACCGTGAGGTCCTGTTACGAGGCAACTTATCGAGAACCTTGATGTAGGCCTTGTATGTCTGGTTCCCAGTCAATTTCAGGGTCGATAGCGGGCCGTTTGCAAGGTAACACGACGAGGAACTGCTGCGGAAGAAGGCGGCCGCGCAGGAGCAATTAGCAGCGCACAGGCTCGTGCATTTTTGGACCGTGGAGATGTTCGCTTCAGGCTTCAGGTAGTCGTTGGGAAAGTAATCCGCACCGTCGAGGGGCATGAAATGGTGAGTCGCCGAAGGCTGCCTGCAGGAGGGTTCGCCGGCGCTGCTATAACATCCCTGCGTCACGTCCAGGGACTGAATTTGCTCGTATTGATCGCGCGTCCCGTAGCCTGGGCAGCTGCATTGGCCTTTGTCACAGATGCCATAAAGCCCGCAGGCTCTGGGAAGTAGGCAATTCTTATTAGATGGGTCCAGTTCGAAGTCTATGCACCAATCTGAGACACTGTTCTGTCCGGACACCTGAGAGACACGGTAGAAGCGAAGGCTGCCATCGCTGTCCAGTCTTAGGAACCTGTACTCGTTTTCATTATTCAAATTAGGAGGGGGCTTATTGAAATTAGGGGGACGCATTGGCAGCCATTGATCCCCATTAGCGCAAGAATAAGAAGAAGAGGATTTGCCTATAGTTTCATTGAACGAAACGTGCAAATTCTGGCCCGTATAGATGGCCTCGGCCCCGACAGACGTGGAATTATAAAAACAGGGCCTAAGAATGCCTTGGTAGTCCTGCCCTTGCAGCCCCATAGACCAATAAGGCTCCTGGATTTGGATTGAGCTTGTGTACAACAAAACCAACCCTCTCGGTTCCATAACGAGCTTATAAGATCCACCACTTGTATTAGTCGCAGATGAATTCGAAACAAGTTTCTGCCCGCTTTTCAGCGCCTGCCCGGGCAGCAGAGTGTGCGTGGGATGATCCCAGCTCTGCCACACCAGATTCGAACCCGTGGACACAAGCGAAAAATTCGTGGTATTATAGATCTGAAAATTACCATTCTTTGCCATTAAAATGCCTTTAGAGTTACCAATACTGATATTCCAGACTACGGTTCCGTCCGAGTCTTCCAGTACCATGTCCCCATGACTCCCCAGCTTAAGCATTGCGCCCTCTGCAACCATCCTGTTTCTGTTTGCTGTCCAAATCTCCATTGCAGGGGCAAAGGTGAGATTCAATCCCATTACAACAGACAGAACGAATTTGCCAGAAGAATTTACATCAATGAATCCCAACCCGAATCTGTGATTCTCGCTAACAATGGCGTTTCCGTTTCCATCTGTGACTGCTCTGAAAGGCCCCTGCTCGGTGCTGTACCTAGGCAGGCTGGAGTTCTTGATACCCACTTTCCAATTGGAAGGCAGTGCAAAGAACATCCCTTCAATTGCCCCAATCAAACACAGCAAAATCAAACAACACAGAGCATTAGAGGACTCCATGGCCTGTCAAAAAATTACGCCTTTCTGCTTTGAATCCAATTATCCAGCATATTTTCAGTACCCTCTGCGTTTATAGCTTCCGTGCGTTCTCGAGGTCGGTAACTGCCAGAAGTGACAGTAAAGACGTACCTACTTCCGTAGAACATTTTCCACATTGTTTCCTTCATTTTTATTCGGTCGAGTCTCACTGGGAACAGTAGAACATTTTCCGTCTGGTTTCCATGCATCTTCTTACCTCGAATCACTTATCCTTTCCTCGCAATGTGATATACTTTTCACAAATAAATAATGATAAGTTCCACAACTCCAGTCAAATACTTCGAATTTTAGAATGAAATTCTAAGAAACTAAAGCATTTCGTACTATGTTTTGAATTTTATATGTTTTTTACATATAAATATATAAATAAATAAATAACTTAGGCTGCATTGTTTTTGCTATTTAATTTAATTATTGAAATTGAAATTTAAAAGGTATCCATCAACCCTCACTTTCAAATAATGTCTATACTGTAGATATTCTGATTTAGTTTAAATATAGTTAAATTATATAAAAAAAACAAAAAATTTTATTGAGGGTGATTTAGAAAGATTTACTCGTAATAATGGGCAAAGTATAAGTCTTATATGTGCTTAAAAAGTTAAGTTGGATTGCATTAACCTTCTCTTAATTATATTTTTTAAGTTTGTTGTTTCATAGCTAAAAATTTGTTTGACCAAATCATTTTATAAAATCACAAAATTTTCCATGTAAAATAATCACGATGTAAAATTATGATGATGTTAAATTGAAACATTTAGATACTTATATTTATTGTGGTAAAGGCAAGTGTCTTACAGTTAGAACATCAAGATGTTAGTTATAATGTAGGAATACATTCACAATGTAAAATTATGATGTTAAATTGAAACATTTTGATACTTATATTTATTGTGATAAAATCATATTGAACATAAAGATGTCGATTATAATGTAGAAATACACTAGTCAAGTTTTTTTTACATTTATTTATAATTTAATTTATAATTAAAAAATTAATAAAACTTGAATCAATAATAGTTTAAAATTTTGAATTAAAACAATTATTTTTTTATTTTAAATTTCAAGCCATAAAAAGTATTTATAAACCGATTAATTGTATAATTTATTTTAACGATAATAAAATTTATTTTTATTTAAAATATTTAAAAAATAAATATAAAATATCACCAAGATATATTGATAGAAAATTATTATTATTAAGAGTGATGATCCATAAAAAGCATATAGTTGGCCAGGTTTTATAATAGAGAAGAAAATAATTTATAAAATATTATATTATTATAATTACTTTTACTTATATTATTAATATATGAGATATAACACAACACCCAATTAAAAAAACCAATACACATTAAAATTAAAATTAGGTTGGGGAATACGTGTCCAAACTCGAAAAAAATTGTAACTCTGACATTAATAAACCATAATTGGATAAGCACATTTTAATTATTGAAAATCGAAGTGACTTTGGATGATATTATTTACGTCATATTGAAAATTGAAAAGATACGTATTCATTGCGTAATATTGAAAATTGACACTTGAAAATTGAAAAAATATTTATTGATAATTGACACCGTGTGAAAAAATATAGATAATTGACACCGTGTGAAATAAACAATGGAGAGGGAATTAAGAAAATTAGAATTTCGACACCGTTGCAAGAATGTTTCTTAAGCAGTGGTTTAAGATCTAAAAATAATAAATTGATTAAATTTCGAAAAAGTTAATTATATTCATATAAATATTTAAATAATTGAAATGGTGTGTTTATATCTTAGCTGAGTGGAAGAATATGTTTGATTATTTGGCATAAAGGGGAGAATTGCATTAGGTTAGCTACTTTTCCTTTTGGATAAATCTAATCTGGGTTGACAAAGATGAGATTATCCAAGTTTACGCTAAAGATGATATTATTCTAATTGGTACGTAGAAGATGAAAATTGAGAAAGATGGGATTATCCAAGTTTACGATAAAGATGATATTATTCTAATTGGTAGGTAGAAGATGAAAATTGTGATATTATTCTAGGGTAGGTAGAAGATGAAATTTTCAGTAAGAAAATAAAAATATATATATATATATATCTAAAGAATATTTTTTTTAAATTTTATTAATTAATTAAATATAAATATAAATTAATTAAAAAATTAAAACGTAAATAAGATATATAAATATTGTAGTTACTCAAAATATTTAAAAGTTTATTTTATTATATTTTAAATATTTTATTTAATGATAAATTATATTGGTTGTTCAAAATTGGTTGATAAAATATGTTCATATATAATTATCACCAAATTTTTATTTTAATATATTTTTTTTAAATATCCAAGGGACAAAAAAGAAGTGGCAGCTTCTTGTTACTACCAAAACGACAAATCATATCCACGTGTACAACCATTTATGATTTGTGGCGCACGAGATATAGTGGTACGAGGAGCGACCACCGAATAGTCTCCGAGCATAAACTTCTATTTACCGAAAGTTTAGGGTAAAAAAACCAATGAATGCAAAATATTCAAAACTCGTAGTCCAAGTATAGGCAGACAGCAGAACAGATTGCGACTTTGATTTTAATGTCAACTACTATTACTATTACTTATTTTGTCGTTGCCTGCTGTACACACTGAGCGATTCCGTGGAAGACAGAAACAATAGACAATATGTATGTATATTAATAATTCGCAGTTTAACTATTAAATGTTTTTTTTAAAGGAAATTTAATGAAAATTTTGATAAGATTTTGAATTTTAATGATTTAAAAGTATATTTTTAAATTATGAGAAATTAGTTAGTTACTATTACTTCTCATGGGAATGGTTTTAGATGAATGATTTACTTAATGTAGTTGAATCCTAAAAAAATGATCTCTAATATATTTTTAATGTTTTATTCACTCCACATGTTTCCACTTTTTATGGAGGTAGGTATTGATTTGAATGTTCTACTCTATTAAAAAAGACCACCATTTTTAATACATAATATTAAATTATTATTATTATATTTATTTTAGAAAAAAAATGCTTAAATCAATTGTAATAGATCAAGGAACAAGAACATAAAGAACTAGAAATGCAACCTCTTATTTATATTAATAGTTGAAAACAAGATACATGTCCATACAAATAAGATTGGAGCTCCTACAAATGTCATGCACGATTGCTCATTAAAACACTAATCTAAGACATTGAAACTCAATCATGGACTCTAGATGGATCCACTAGACAAATTCACCACGAGGTTTTCATCCCAGAATCAAGCTAGAACTGGCCACACCAAGTTCTCAACAACTACATAATAAGATAGGCAAACTCAGGATGATCCGAATTCCTAGCTCCTATCCCCTTTAATAGGTTTGAGGGACTCTCTAGAAACCTTATTTTATTATTTTTCCTCGAAAAATGAAGACAAATACTATGGGCAGATCCCATGGGCAAATACCAAGGGTAAATTCTGTCAAATTTAACCACATCAAGAAAAGGGAATATTACATATCCTCCTGCCCAAAGATTGATTTCCCTTAAGCAATCCACTTTTATCCACAGTGAAATCCTTTGTATACTGATACCTGGATCACATACAAACTAGTGTGGCATTCCATGCCTCCATGGTAAATGATTATGAGTGGATCTTTCAATACCTGGATCCCAAACAATCCTCTGGCTAATCCTGCCCTCAATAGATTCATCTGGATCCCAATGCCACCTAAGTCATGGCACCTATGGGTTATGGTACCATCTCAGCCCTCCATCACTACATGTGCTTAAGGGCCCAAGCTGCAATATGCCCTTCGCTAAGAGCATCCTCCTAGGATTCATCCCATCAATAGAGTTCCAACTCATAATCTCTCACCATACCTGATCTGAATATGAGCAAACTACTTTTGTTGTGCTAACTCCCTCATCAGTATTAAAATAATGTGTTTAGGATCGCCTCAAGTTAACCAATTGTGAAGAGATTTATGTGTCAAATTTTATGTGATTTTGATGATCAAATTATGAGTTAATTAGCTGTTAAAAAACTCATATACAACAAATGAAATGCAGAGAAATAACACACAACATACACATAATACAATAGTCGATAACGTAGTTCACCCCTCATGGGCTACATCTCCATGGATTAACTAGTAAGACCCTCTTGGGATTAAGAGTCAAATGTCTGATTACATGCACCTGTAGTGATCCAATGGCTTTGCAACCTACTCCATTGGCTTCAGAAGGCCCAAAATCTCAAAAATGACTATTCAATCTCTGAAATTGGTTTCCAACAGATCTAGGCTTAACCTCCTATCCTAGTGGCCCTAGGCTTGTTTAATCTCCAAAGTGACAAAAACACTTTCAGAAGTACTCCAACGCCTTTGCAACCTATTCCATTGTGTTTAGAGCATCAAAATCATCAAAAAATGATTCTTCTTGAGCCAAATTGGTCTTCAGTTGATCTGGGCATGACCTTCCTTCTTGGTGGCCCTTAGCTTCCTTTTTCTTCAATGTGACAAAAACACCTATATAATTTATCCTCTGCCTTTGCAACTTGTACTAATAGATTCATAACATGCCAATCTACTACGAAAGACTCTTCCTGAGCCAAAATTGGTCAAAATTGCTCAAGATATGGCCTATTCAATTTTTCCCTAAATTCCTCCTCCAAATCTGGAGAAGACTCCAATTAGTGTCGAAAATTTCGAAGGTGGCACTAGATTTTGGGACATCTGCTTAAAATCCGCCAACTTAAACTGAGATAATTAATGCTAATCCAATAGTTAAGGGCGGATGAGCATATATTAGTGCATAAAGTGCGTTAAATGCTAATCCTAGATTACAATTTGCATTAGTGCTTAAGCAATGTGATTAGGGTGTTAACCCCGCTCTTAAACTTTAATCCGTGCAAATTTAAATCTTTGCACCATTGGTCTTTATAGTTTGGTCACATAGGGAGGGGGCTAGCCTGCGGGGCTGGCCCCCTCCAAACCCCCGCATCGGATTTCAGAACATTTCAAATCGATTTTGGGCGCATAGCTTTATAAGAAACACATCTTGGGCTATTGGTAATGGTGGATGTTGGCGCGGGGGTGGTCGTGGATTTGACCCCGACCCCCGCGTATATGTTTTTTTTGCAAATAATATATATTCAAACCAAAGGTTGTAAACCTTGGTTTAATCAATCCACCGACCATAGTTTGGACTTTAGCCAACATTCAATTAATTTAAACCTCGAACTTTGGCTTAAATTCAAATGCACCATAATACGCACCACCAATGATTAAGGATCCGACCTTGGAATAATAACGCGGAATTTGCAATAAAAGATATATCAAATGCCACAATAAAATTAATTCAACCTTAATAAAATGCACCTGTGACTTAAAATTCAACCACGATATCATATGAAATTTTAACCTGACCTTGGAGAAGGGGGTCCACCAGGGGGGACATGTGGAAATCCCTAGTTGGGTTGTCCTCCCACATAAAAAAATTCAAATTCAACCTTAGGAGCAGATCCTTAAAAAAAATTCACCTTAAAACCAAACTGGCTAATCTAGTTGCGACACTTGTCACAATGCCACTGGGTAAAAACTAAAGAATATTCCATGCATGTTGAATGGGCTGCCATGTCATCACCCTATCACTATTCTGAATTTTTTTATTTTTTTTATTTTGCCTATTCTAAATGGCGGTCGACAAGCTATAACTTCTTCATCCGAACTCATTTTTTAACGAAACGAGTTCGTTGGATTCCTGGCAATGGGACGGTCACTTTCGTTCTAGTTTGGTGCAATTCTGAGCACTTTGAATTTCGGGCAAATTTTTTCCCCTTATCCAGATTTCGATCACTCCTTCCCACTTACGTGCTTTTGGACCCACAAAAGTTGGTTATCTCATGAGAGTTGAATACTCTTTTGTTTCCAAAGTTATATCATCTCGATTCTACTTGGAAAATTTCCATGACAACCACTTGGGTTCACTGACATGCCTTGCCTTGCAAATGGCTTGGCTCTTCAACCAATGTTCTCCTCTTCTTGCTAACCCAATCCAACACTTACTGGCTTCTTGCTGACTGATATAACACTTTTTTGTACCGAATCGATTCCTCTATGCTTGGAAAACTAACTGATTGCCTTCCCACTAAGAATCATGTTCCTTCTTTTCACAAACATGCATTCGATGCAAGCTCCTCCTTGGAAACCAATTTTCCAAATTAAGACCATCTAAGTGAACTACAGCAATGAGTTCCAACATCAATAATAACAAGAAAAGAAATGACCATTCTTTTACCTCCACAGTTCCAAATTCCACATCTGGAAGAATGCATTCGCCATCTCCTTATCTTCTTGGCGTCAACACATAAAATGATCTACAATGGATGCAAACTTTTTCTGACATCTTGTCACAAACACAACCATCAATCTAAAAAACACATCATGCAAGAAACATAACTTGATGACATATCCTCTTTCTCCTTCAAAGAAACAAATTTCACATCATGTGAACATCGCCATGTACTCTTACATCTTGGTGTCAAAACTCATCGAAAAAACACAAGTCAAAAAAACATGCCTCTTCAAACGACTGACTCTCAAGTCAAGCATAAGCATGTGTAATAATTTGATGATTCTTTTCCCAAAACAAAATGAATTTTACATTTCATGAAACACTTCTTCAACATCTCCTTTTCAGTTTGGAGACAAAATCAACTCTTCCAGGTCAATATGACATGCATGTAACACACAGTCGACCAACACCAGTCAATTTATCATGCATGTTCAAGCACAATGAAACCATCAAAATTCCACTGTTCATACACACAAACTCTCATGCATGTATACAATTATTCAACTCTCTCACAAGTACAATCATAAGTACAAGAAACTCATTCATATGTACATGTACTTAAAGAGCTGAAATGAACAAATTTTGCTGCAATAAAGTGAGTCAGCATACTCCACTTTCAAACACCTTCTTGGCGTAAACATGTAACATGCATTGTGTAGACAAAAGAACAAACCATTTCAGTGGCGCTTCTTTCAACTACACTTCATCATGTGAATCATCCTGACCCACATCAATTATGGAATCTTCTTTTCCATTCTTGCAATTCTATTTCTCCACCTTCTTCAAATGTCATGGATGACTTGTTCAATACAAAGTCCAACACTTGTTTACAATATGTCCTTGCTTATGGCAATGAGTGCAAAAAAATTGCATCTTCTTTTCAACATGGTTTTCATTGTCCAATGGACCTTTGGCTTCTTGCCTCCTTTGCTTTGAAAGTTTCTTGTGCATGGCTATCTTCTTCCAACATCTTGAAACATTATGGTTATCCAAAGCACAAATGGAACATGCAAAATTTCTCCAAATCTTATGTGAATATTTACCATGTTTATCATAATCAAAATCAACTTGATTAAAAGCATATTTATACCTTGAAATTTCACCTTTGTCGCCTTCTTGAGGAGGTGAATTTGATGAGGTAGTGGCTCTCTTTGGAATACCAACAATGCATTCAGTGACTTTAGAGCTTTCAACATCCTCTTGTTCACCATTCTCATTACTTGCATTCTTATGAGCACCTTCTTGTAAAGTAGGTGTAAAACTTTTGCATTCCTCATGAACACAATCTTCACAAGCTTGAGGTAATGAACATGAAATGAAAGTCCTTCTTGGAACACCTTCATGTGCCTCCTTGGCTTTAGAGCTTTCTCCATCATGTTTTCCATAATCAAGACTCAAATACGTAGGCCTTTCATCAACAACAATTGGCTCAACTATGCCTTGTGCATGTTTTCCCAATCCTTTACCTTCATAGCCCGTCTTCGTCAATAATTTGGACCCTATTCCTCTAGTGTGTATTTCAAAAGAACCTACACATTAATTTTGAGAGGAAATTGAAGATAAAATTTAATTGCATGCCTCTTTTTAAAGCACATGCATGGCTAAGGCTTCCTTGGCATCATGGAGTTGAGTCTCCATCTCGTGCATCTTTTCAAGAAGCTCTTGCTTCTCCTCATTCATGGTAATCAAATACTCTTGAAGGATAATGCTCTCCCTCTTATCTTCATACATCTCTTGCACCATATCAGTCATGAGGTAGAGCTTCTGTAACATCTCTTTATCAAAGATTTTTTCTGAGGAAGATGGATTAGAAACATTTCTTAATGAAGCTTCCATCACACCTGCAATGCATACAAAGCTTCTTTGTTGTGATTTGAGAACTAACCTCTAAATCTTGACCTTTTCCTTCACACATAAACTTGCACATAGTTAAATTCTCCTTGCACAAATTCAAAAAGAAATAGCTAACCTTGGCTAAAATGAGCTAAAATTTTCTCTGATACCAACTTTATCTAAATATGGGAAAACTAGTTTTGTTGTGCTAGCTCCCTCATTAGTATTAAAATGTTGTGTTTAGGATCGTCTCAAGTTAAGCAATTGCGAAGGTATTTATGTCTCAAGTTTTATATGTCTTTGATGATCAAATTATGAGTTAATTAGTTGTTAAAAAACTCATATACAAAAAATGAAATGTAGATAAATAACATAAAACATACACATAATACAATAGTTGATAACGAAGTTCACCTCTCCTAAGCTACATCTCCATGGACCTGCTTCAACTAGCTAGGCACTCTTGGGATTAAGAGTCGAATGTTTGATTACATGCACCTGTAGTGCTCCAATAGCTTTGAAAATTACTCCATTGGCTTTAGAAGACCCAAAAACCTCAAAAATGACTATTCAATCTCTGAAATTGGTTTTCAGCTGATCTAGGCTTGACCTCCCATCCTGGTGTCCCTGGGCTTGTTTAATATCCAAAGTGACAAAAACAATTTCAGAAGTGCTCCAATTCCTCTGCAACCTATTCCATTGTGTTCAGAGCATCAAAATAATCTAAAAATGACTCTTCTTGAGCCAAAATTGGTCTTCAACTAATCTGGGCATGGCCTTCCCTTCTGGTGGCCTTGAGCTTCCTTTTTCTTCAAAGTTACAAAAATACCTATATAATTTCTCCTCTGCCTCTACAACTTGTACCAATGGATTCAGAGCATGCCAATATGCTAGATATGACTCTTCTTGAGCCCAAATTGGTCGAAAATTGCTCAAGATATGGCCTATTCAATTTTTCCCTAGGTTCCTCCTCCAAATATGGAGAAGGCTGCACTTAGTGCCGACAATTCTAGAGGTGGCGCCAGATTTGGCGGCATCTGCTAAAAATATGCCAACTTAAACTGAGTTAATTAATGCTAATTCGATAGTTAAGGGTAGTTAAGAAGAGATTAGCACATAAAGCATGTTTAATGCTAATCCTATATTACAATTTGCATTAGCACTTAATAAATGTGATTAGGGTGTTAACCCCACTCTTAAACTTTAATCCGCACAAATTTAAATCTCTACGTCATTGGTCTTCAGATTTTGGTCACATGGGGAGGGGGTTGGCCCCCTCCAAACCCCCACATCATATTTCAAAACATTTCAAATATATTTTGGGCACATAGCTTTATAAGAAACATGTCTTGGTCCATTGGCAATGATGGAGGTTGGCGTGGGGGTGGTCATGTGTTCGAACCTGACCCCCACGTATATGTTTTTGTTGCAAATAATATATATTCAAACCAAAGGTTGTAAACCTTTTGTTTAATCATTACACCCACCATAGTTCAAACTTTAGCCAACATTCAATTAATTTAAACCTCTGACTTTGGCTTAAATTCAAATGCACCATAATACACACCACCAACGATTAAGGTTTGGACCTTGGATTAATAACACAGACTTTGTAATATAACATATATCGAATTCCAGAAGCCAGTGGTAGATTCGGAACACCTCCACCATGAACTAGGGTTTGGTGGTTTTTGAGCAGGCTGCCCCTGACAGACCCTCTACCCTAGCCTTGGGGTCCTTTTGTTCTTATGGAGCACAAACAGGTTCACACATGATGGAAAACAGTGGGGGGACTGTGGTTCCCCCCTCCTCTAGTTTGCCCTCTAATAGAGCAATGACAGGGGCTAACAACGACCGTTAGCAAAACTTTGGCATGTTCCTTGAGCCATCTGGGACATCGCCCGCAGCGAAATCGCCAACAGCAGCCACTGAAGAAGCAACAACATTCACATCCTCCACATGCATATCCAAGGCCACAACAATAACCAATATTGAGCTCTTGTCTCATCGAATCAATGGAAGAATCCTATACATGACAGACCATGCACTGATAAGAAAGTTCATGGGTTTTTGGCCTACAAAAAAAGATCTTTTGGGTTGGATCGCCTCCAAATGTAATCCCAAGGGCCATATCGATCTACAGATATGTGCCAAGGGCTTCTTCAATGTTATCTTCACTTGCATCGAAGACAAAAACTGAATCTTGGATGGAAGGACATATTTCTTTAACTTAGCAGGTCTATACCAGCGCAACTAGGTCGAACGCTTCAACTCAGACAAACAAGATTTCAGTTGGGCTCTAGTTTGGGTCAGGCTCTACACCCTACCATAGGAGTATTAGGACGAGCTAAACCTTCAAGACATCGACAACTCTCTAGGTGAATTCATAAAAATAGCAGAAGAGACAAAGATCAACAGACATGCAGCCTATGCAAGGTTATGTGTCTATCCCTGATGAGGTAAGCTTGCTTCATGATGACTATGAATGAATCCAAATAGTAGATTATGAACATGTAACGTTTAGATGCAGTAAATGACACTAGCATGGGCACCTATTCAGAGACTGCCCCCTAAATCAAAGATCTACTCCAACTAATGACTCCACAGACAAAGACACCGAAGGGTTCACGAAAGTATTTGGAAGGAAAAGGCATACCAGGAAGTCAAATAGGAACTAGAGAAAAAAATACCCAGCATCAAGCAACAACTTTGATGCCCTAGCTCAACTAAATGAGAATGAGAATGAAATCCCAAGAGATTGAGATCAACCCCCGCAGGAGAATCCCCAAACTTCGGAGACCCAACAAACCAAAATCCAATTGGAAGCCTTTCTACAACCCCAGTCCTCATCGCACACAATGGAAAACTTAAGAAAAAGCAAAGGTGCAATCCTGGAATTAATCCATGAAGAAATGGAAGAAGAATTGGAGAGCATTGACTATGGGGACCTATACATCATGGGGCTGGAAGATGCATGCAAGCAGAAAAACTTTCTCTCAATTCCACATCATGATCTGAAATTGTGAGAACAAAGTATTTCTCATACAGAGATTGACTGTAGGGGCATTCACCGGATATTTCACCTTTCAAAGAAAGGATGAATCCGGAGGCTATCTGGCCCTTCTACAGACTCTGCCTAAAGAAATAAAATGTAATCACTAACATCCGATCAATGAAAGTATTTGTTTTAAATGCAAAGTATTCATTGATCCAACTTTAATGTGTGAATAGACAAGTATACATATTCTGCAAATGAAGTGTAGTGGTTTGAAGATGAACTAACAAGTTTTGTTTACTGTTTAAACCTGCTTGGGAAAAGATAGCTTATAAAAATTTACTGTTTAAAAGAGCAGAATCTGAAAATATTCAGCAAATTATACAGTATGACAGCAAATAATTGTTTAAGTGGTTCACCCCTCTCTTTGGCTACCTCCGCTAGGTCCAAAAGCCTTTAATTAGGCTTTTTCCTCTTTGATTAAATGCTCAAAATGTGAATACAACTGTATAGAAGCCTCAAATGGCAAAATACACTGCAAAAATCGATTCATAAGGCTCAAATTAGTAGAAAATGACTAAACAACCACCTCCATTGGATAAAGGTAGTACAAAACAGCTCTTCTTCCCTTAGGCCTTGGTGGCTCCACGACCAAAAATGCTGGTAAATTCTCTGTTAGAGTGCCCTGATGGCTATGCAAACACTTCCAACAGCTCTATAATTATCTTTACCCCCAAAATCAAAAAAAAATTCGTATCAAAAGGCTTCTCCTAGCCAAAGTTATGGCTAATTGAAGTTGGCCCTTCAAAAGCTCCGCTAACTATAGAGAACTGGAGTTAACTCCAGTTAAAAATGGCAACTTCCCCATATCTGGCGGCGCGCTCCAAAACTGACGGGCGGTTATAATAAATGTGACTGTTAGAAAACGCGCGTTCACATGCGCTCAATCCGCAACATTTAATTGTTACCTATCGGTTTTGAAAACCATATTAACTTGACCCCCGCCGTGACTTACATTCACATGGAAAATGGTTAATATAAATGTCTTAACCGTTTGAACTCCGCTGGTTTAACAATCCGCTCCACCATTTAATTGACCACGTGCCTTGAACTTGACACGTAAACCACGTTAAAACTCTGCTCCAACCCACATTTTGAAGTCCACGTGTGGGTGTTTAACATCCCACGGTTTAACACATCAACCAAACTTATCCGTTGAACCATTGTTACGTGGATTATAACCGTTGACAACATTTCCCACGTGAGTTTTAACAACATTAGACTTGTGGGTTTTTACCCCTATTTCATAAAATTTCGAATTTGGTTTTTAATACATAATGTGGTTTTAATATTTTAATTTTTAATAAGGTTTAAATATAATTTAAAATTAATTAAAATATATATTAATTAATATAATATATGATTAATTTAAATCATATAAAATATAAAAAAATATATAATTTAATAATTTAAACCTTAATAAAAATAAAAATTTTCCCAACACAAAATATTAAAAATTTTCTTTCAAAATTGAAAGTTATTGGGCAAATTCAAACTGCAATATCTCCTCCATACGGCAACGGATTTGAGTGCCGTTTGCGACGTTGGGATCGTATTGACGAGCTCTTTCCTGTCGATCTAGTTCAGAACAATTCTGAGCAACTTCATTTTTGAGCATTTTTCTTCAAGAGACTTAATCTCCTGATCACATCAATAGATCCAAAAATTGGAGGAAGTCCTCATTAGATCTTAACATATACCCTCCCTCGGCATTCAAGGTGGCACACTCCTAAACACCAAACTCATTCTAAAAGAATCCCTAAAACGAGGAAGAAGAACAGATCTGCAGCGACTGTTCATCATGGGCAAAGAGCTAGTAGAATTAGGGCGTTATCCCAAGTTAACAGGGTTATACTATGTAGTTCCCAACACCCCTCAATGAAGATCATCTCATGGAATATCAGAGGGCTTAATAGTCCCTCCAAGTACATGTTAATCAAGAAAATAATTACTGAGGAAAACCCCAGGATTTTCTTTATGCAAGAAACCAAATTCTCTAGCTCAACTCTGGATACAATCTTCAAAAGACTTTGGAAATGCTGCAACACCCTAGATGTTGACACAAGTGGAGCTTCAGGAGGTGTAGTGATTATCTGGAACCCCCACTTGATCACCCTAGAGAAAAGTCAATCACATCGACACTTCATTCAAGCCTCCTTCCACCTGATTGGAACCAACATTATGGACATTGTTAGTGTCAACATTTTCATACTTCCACGAGGGATCAAAACACATTTGCATGTGGATCTTAGGTGTCCCATTCTGAATAAATTTTTCATCATTCCATTAGGTCATGACATAAAATTGTTCCGCTGGTGGTTGTATTTGTCAAATAAACTTGTTTTTCCTCAGAATATCATATTGGCTGACTCATTCCCATGATTCCTTGAGGATAAGAACACCTATGGAAATGCTCTGTTCACTTGGAAATCTGTAAAGCCAAAATCTCATTCAAAGGTCAGGTCAAAAAACAATCCCATTAGGTCATTAGGGTTTTTCATTTTTCAAGGTCATTCCTTCATTAAAATGAGGTCAGCATATATATGAGAGGGACTGAATAAGATCATTATGATGTATTTATTATACTTTCAAAGTTGTATTTTAGTTTAATGACTTTAATATAAAAATGTCATTTTGATAGAAAAGTCAAATTTGTAATTTATTTCAATTTTTATAAATGTAATTTTATGTTTTCAAATGTAATAAATACAATCCCAAAGATGTCAAAGTGAAATTATGTTCAGCCTAAGTGAGCAAGAGAGGCAAACTCCATGTTGATCAATTTGCAGTGCCAAAATTCAGAAAAAAAAGAGTATCAGTGTCAAAGAAAAAGAAAGAACATTATAAAAGTGGGTAACTTGGATTAAAATCCAAATTCACTAAAGCTATAAAGCCCATTAAGCATTTTAAAACAAGTCATTGTTGCCATCTAGCCTTCAAAAGTTTTCAGCAAGAGAGAAATTCTGAGTTACTGAGTAGTTTGGACCAAAAATTGTAAAGTGTTGTGTGTTTAGACGCTGGTGTTGCAAGTTCATCTAGGCGTTGCACGCTCACCCAGTTGTGTTTTGCGTTTAGCCTGAAAACGCTGACTAAATCACAAAGGTGCTGCACGTTCTGCCCGACACTGCACTCTTACCCATAAACGCCGTGCATTCACACAGTGGTTATTTAAAGGTTGTCACTGCTTCCATCCAACTCTGGTTTCTTCATAATTTTCTCCAAGGAGTTTTTAATAAGTAAGTGGCCATAAATTATCCCTTTTTTCACATGTTTGTTATTCCTTTCAAGAGTTGAAAGTGTCATAGTTTATGAAACCCTAGTTTTATTTCATTATCATTTTGCAAAAACCATATCTTTGTTCACCTCCCTAAACCCATATCAATCATGAGCATGGTTAATCCCTAGGGTTTTCATTAACCTAGGTTTTATATTTACACTCATTTCCTTCATCCATCTAAGCTATCCATCTCATCTCCTTCTCCCTTCATCTCATTCCAATTTTTACCCTAGGGTTTCCTAAGTCAAAATTAAAAGATGTATGAAGAAGAAGATAGAGGTGTTGGTGAGGCACAAATACCAAGGAGAAATGACCACAAAGGAGGGAAAATTAATATATTTTAACCAATAACTACAATGGAACTCATGGCCTCTCCTCTCATTGTGTCTTGTTTCAAGCATGTTGGTTGTTTTGAGTTTTGTGAGAGGGTGTAGCAGATTCAATATCACACTAAGTTGACAAGGTTATTCATCACAAACCTTCATGATAAGTAGGTCACTCTTGTTGGGGTTACTTTTGAGATGTCCACCAATGCCATTGCAGCTGCTACAGGGATCCTTGATGTGGGAGAGAGATGGTTTAAACAAGCAAACCTTGATCTAAGATATTATGAACCATACCTCAAACCTAGATACAAGGATGACAAGAAGTCAATTTTCCCTTTCTCTCATATCCTTGACCGGTATGTTCCCATGATGAAAATAATCATGAAGTACTTCACTTGCGAGGGGAGGTTTTCTCGACTCTATTCATACCATATCTGACTCCTCATGCACTTCACTAGGTTCAGAATGCTTCACCTACCTTACTATCTCTTCCGCAGTATTGACAAGATGGCTTTCATTGTACAAAAAATCGATTATAATCATCAAATGCAAAGTCTTTTTCATCACTCTCTCACCAAGATGTTGGTCATGCATCAGCTGGAGCAAAAGAATATTCCATGGGACACTTTCATTGCAAATGGATTTTTCACTGCCCCACCTAGTCATCATGAGAAGAATATTCCTTCATCATCTCATCCTATCATATCCACTTCTCCATCTCAGCCTGCTGCTCATACATCATCACCTAGTCAGATCCATTCGCCTCATGTTGATCCTTCTTCTTCACCTTTCTATAACCCTTCATCATCTCATCATGATATTGGAGCATTAGGCATTGAAAGACAACTTGGGCTAATGTGACTAATTTTGAGCCATTTCCCAAGACCTATCAGAGAGGCCACAGGCATGTGTTTTCTTCACATGGTGTGAAAGGGGCCATGCTTTCTTAATTAGAAAAACAGGTAGACAAGGGCAAGGAAAAGGCTATAGAGCCTATCATTGATGAGTAGGAGGATAAGCATGAAGTTGAGCAGAAGTTTCAGCTGATTGACCTTGATGATGAGGACGAGGTTAGAATCACTAATGCATTGATTAGAAGAAAAGAGGAAAGATATGTAATTGAATTCCTTGAGCAGGAAAACCAGCAGCTGAAGACCAAACAAATCATCAGTCAGATGAGGACCATCGGAGCTCAAAAAGAGGCAGGGAAGGATAAGGCTTTTTTCGAGAAAAACTTGGATATATTTGGTGACCTTGATGGTGAGGAGGATCAGCCTCCAAGACAAAGACAAAAGACAATAGGGCTTAAAAGAGATCTAGCTCGTGAGAGATAGAGAGAGGTTGAGTTGGAAAAGAAGCTCACTCCAAGTGAGATTCTTGCCCTTGAGATTAATAGAGATAGAAATTCATGGCTTGATAGAGCCAACTTGCACTTGGAGGAGCTCTTGGAGAATTCCAAAAGGGACAATGATATTCAGTAGAAGATGGCAAAGCACTATGCCATGAGAAACAAGATTGCAAGGGCCAAGCTCAAATGAGCCCATGCAAACATTCAAGCCTTGACCGAGAAAAAGGAGAAGGGGAAGTTAGAAATACTTGCTGAGGTGTCTCTTCATACCTCTAACCCTTAATCAGCAAGTAAATTCAAAATTTTGACAAATTTTGACACCTTTGGCACTATTGTGCAATTTTGAGTTTTTGGGCAATTTGGACAAACATAAATTTTGCTAAACACACAGCGCCACTGGTGCAACACTCTTTTTTGGGGCATCCAATTGAAAAATGGCCACCACCATCATGTTCATAATGATGAGGACATTAACTCCAGCAATTTTTATAATATTTGGAGGAGAACTGGTCCCTCAAAAAGGCAAAAAACCACCAAAAAAACATGTTTCTGCCCTTGTTTTTGCCTTGGCACTACGCGTTTACTAGTCTTGGGAGAACAAGTTTTTGACAGGTCAGATGGACACCATTTTGGAAACTGGAGGCATATTTGGAAATTAGACTCAAAGAGATTTCTAATGAGCTACCATGGATCTAATTTTGACATCAGGAAGGCCTCCAAAATTTTTCTACAAAACATGTCATTTTTTCTGTCATGACGCTGCGTGTTTAACATGAAAGTGCAGTTTTCATCAGCATCAATGAAATTTTGAATTTTTGACTTTTTACTTGGGAAATGAGAAAATCACTGATGTAAATGGTCATAGTGAATTTAAATATCATGTTTTGACTTTTATCTAGGGTAGATGCATCAGATAAGTCTTCTAGAGGTCAAATGAATTAGTTTCCTCTCATTTAGAGGCAAATTGTTGAGTTTTCCTAGTCTTCAAATTCTTGTTTGGGAGTAGGTGAAATTGATCCCTATCTCATGGATTCGACTCCCTGAGGCTAGGGAGAGTGGTTTTGAGGTCTATTTGATGTATTCTTTCGGTCATTGTAATCGTTGGACTCACTTGGAGCTTTGGCATCTCAAGAAATATTTTTGTATGAGTTTGGCTTGGACATTAATAGAAATTTGCAGCTATTTCTTTGGAATCCATATGGTATGCAGTGTTTGACATAATTTCTTATTTTTTATCATTTTTATGAACGTATTGTGAGCTCATAAATCATTTTCATGTCTATGATATGCTTAATTTCAAGTTGAAAGGAAAAATTCATGTTTCATGCTCTGTTTTGGGAAATTTAGCATATTTTTTTTTTTTACTTCAGTTTAGGGAGAATTCATCTTGTATGCTCTTCCTAACTCCTGACCAGTCTATTCACCTCACCATAATCATATTTTCATGTCAAGCCCTCTACCTACCTTGCCCCTTAGAACCTCTGCAAATTTTGACCTAATTTCCTTGCCCTAGCTGTTTGACTCCTCCTGATCCAGCAAACCATACAAAATCAAAATCAAAAACCCTGAGCTACTATATCTAGCCTAAAATATTCTTTTCTCAGTCATCTAGACTCTGATATATATGGAGAGAGCCCTCTCCTGGCCTAGTAGGGCTAGCTACTTGGCTAAGCATGGTTTGAGGTTACCTCGGGATTTCCTCTCTCAGCTTGAGGTTCAATCTGAGTGATAACATTTTGGTGACTCCACTGGGAAAGAAAAAGTAAGATCATATCAACCCCAGTAATAAATTTTCATTGAAATTCTTAAACTTGTGGATGATAAGTTTAGAATTTATTCAAAGGCTGAATTGAAAAATTTGTAAAGTGCATATTTGTTGTTGAAATTAGACATACTGGCTTCTCGAAGATATACCAGATCCAACCCCGATCTAAATCCTCCTAATATTTTTAGTGATCCTCAGAACATTGGAAGAAAAGCTAAAGCTGTTGTTGAGACTTCTAGTTCAGTCGGAAATCAATCAAAAGTAAGTTCCATCCCTAAAGCTCATTCATTTCCTGAAGGGTTAGAAAACTTGCAAGATATTGAATTTGATATAAATTTTGAGAAAATTTTATTCCGAAGCAAATCTTTGAGTTGGATTGATGAGACCGTTTTTTATTCCTCCATTCCCTTTCACACTCTTGTTGAAGATCAATTTTCCCACTCTCAATCAGGGACACAATCAAGAACACAACTTTTACAAGTTCTTAAAGATCTGCAAAATTATTCTTCACAAGTAAATTCTTGGGTGACAAACAGACATCAGATCTCAGCATCTTCTTCCATCACTTTATCTACCGTTACTTAGAATATCCCTCTTCCCCCTCCTTCTTCTTCATTTTTTTTTCACATTAATCAGTCAGGGACAAGTCTTCTTTTGATTACATTAGGCATTCAAATCCCGATTATAAACCCTGTTATAAATCCTCCACCTCCATTCATCATGGCTGCAAGATATGCCTCCCTTGTTCTCCCTCAGAACCCGGGTGCTATGCCCGTAGATTATCAAACTAAAATCCCTTTGTTTGACAATACTCAGCCTATGACAACTTAAAAACATGTAGACAAGATGAATGAATTCTTTGACCTTCATGAAATCGATATAGAGGATGTGAAGATGAGACTGTTTGCACAAAGTCTGGAAGGGGAAGTAAGAAAATGGTTCAGAGCTCTACCAGCAGCCACTATTGACACCTTAGAAGTTTTTCATCATTAGTTTGTAGAAAGATGGGAAGAAAAGAAGAATCCCCTTCAAATCCTGTCTAAATATGAGAACATCAAAAGGAATGTTCGTGAGTTTGTTCAAGATTATTGCGTGATATTTAATGCAGTGTACAATGCTCTTCCTGCACATATGAAACCACCGGAGGGGATGGTTTTGGTCAAGTTCCTAGATGGATTTGATGTTAATATGGCATATCAGTTGCATGAACGTGATCCTACAACTTTAGCAGATATGCAAAAGAATGTTGTAAGTGTGGAATCTAATCTGTTGGCAAAGAGAGCAAGGATGAGATCAGAAAAGAGGGTAACTATCAAAGAGGATACATCTACTTCCGAGGAAAAAAATGGATTCATTACTCCGAACTGTGGAGAGAATGCTTGACCGACTATCTATCTCAGATAGACCTAAACCACAGATCCGAGATCCAAATTTCAAAGGGCAGCATCCTTAGTTTAGAATCAAGCAAAGAGAGCAGAAAGCACCTGACCAAACAACACAACAACAACAACAAATTAGGACCTCGTTGCAGCAGAACTATGTCCAAGGAGTGGAAGAAGAGGAAGATAAAGATCTAGTGGTTGAAACAAATCATTGCTTTACAGCAGATGGCTTGCCTATGTTCCTGATTGAAGATGAGGAGTCTACCGAAAATATGGATTCTCCAAAAGATGAAGATGATATCTTGGAAAATGATGATGATTTGGAAATAGAATCAGATGATTACCAACGCAAATATATGAATGCTTTGAGTGCACAACAGAAACAATATTCTCTAAGGAGAAGAGATGTACCTGTCAATCCCA
The DNA here is from genome assembly GCA_034641835.2 of Pinus albicaulis. Taxonomy (NCBI): domain Eukaryota; kingdom Viridiplantae; phylum Streptophyta; class Pinopsida; order Pinales; family Pinaceae; genus Pinus; species Pinus albicaulis. Next base: position 699,334,954 of record CM076569.1, read on the forward strand.
TTCAGAAAAGGAAAAAGCAATCAAAGAATGATCTTCCTAATAATCATAGAAAGGGTAAAGAACATGCATATCATAATCATATCAACATCAATCAACCATCAACAAGCTCAGCTAATAAAGAGAAAGACACTCAGAAAAAGGATGTAAGGGATCAAAATGATATAAGAGATCCTTTTGTCAAAGAGGTAGATAAAGCCACAACTTTTAATTTAGAAAATGAAATAGCTAAATTGAAAGTGTCCATTCCTTTGACAGAGCTAGTAAAGAATAGTCATTACAAACATCAAGTGTCTAAAATCTTGCTAGTTGATCCTTTGTTTGATATGGTTAATGTTGAATATGACCACCCCGAGCTCATTTTTGGTCCAGCTATAGATGGTCAATTAGAAGAGAGTGAGGTTCCTCCTTTTTATCTGAGCCTAATACTACATGAGTACATACTTCATAATGCCATGCTTGATTCCGGGGCCTCTCACAATTTGATGCCTAAGGATATTATGGAAAGATGGGCATGGATATCACCCAAACTTATCATGATTTGTATTCATTTGATTTTGGTAGAGTTCGTTGCATTGGTCTCATTAAATATTTAATGGTTTCTTTGGATCAAATCCCAGCCAAGAATGTTTTGATGGATGTGGTGGTGGTTGATATACCACCTCGTTTCAGCATGCTATTGTCTAGATCATGGGGAGCTAAACTCAAGGTACTTTAAAACTTGACTTCTCTTATGCTACTATTCTTGTTTTTGGGCAATTGAGGAAATTGTACGAGGAAAAGAAAATGAAATATATGATAACTAGTAAGGAGAAGCCTATCAATCATCCAATACAGGCTGTACATACAGATTTGGAATATTTTGTTTTGGATAATGATGGTGGTTTGAATAATGTAAATAATTAGTTAGTAGTAGTAGAAGATGTGCCATAAGTTTCAGAAAGTTTTAGAGCAAATCTTGATAAAGAGAAAGAAATGGTGCCTTCTTTTGAAAAGCCTCTTAAGGAATAGAAAATCAGTGTAGAACAAAAAAATGAGGTGACTGTCCAAAGTAAATCAGAACCAAAGGTTGAGTTTAAGCATCTAGAAGATGAAGAGGGCCTATGGAGCATGGATTTCGACAGTGCTTTGGGTAAGGAAGGTGCAGGTATTGGTATTTGGATCCGAAGTCCTGTGTGTAAATCTAGTGGAATTCCAAGTAATTTTAGATAATTCTCTTATAAATTGGCTTTTGATTGTTCTAATAACGAAGTAGAGTATGAAGCATTGATCACAGGTCTCAAAATTTTGAAGAAACTTGGTGCAAAAATAATTTATGTTTATGGTGATTTTGAGCTTGTCATAAAGTAGGTGAAAGGAGAATATCAAGAAAAGCATCAATCGATGAGAACTTATAGAAATGCAGTCTTGGATGTCTTAAAAATTTCCCTAATTATACATTAACAACAGTACCAATAACTCAGAACATCATTTCAGATTCGCTTGCTACGGTGGCAAGTAATCTTCAAATTTCGATGAATTCCAGTAATAAATTTGAAATTCATGTCAAACAAGACCTCTTGTTCTAGATAATTTAAGATACTGGCAAGTTTTTTGGGATGACAAAGAAATTAATAGCTTTTTGCAGAATGAAGGAAAATTCAAAGATGCTTTTATTGATGATGTTTGTGATGTTGATGATCAAGACATAAAAGCCAATTAGATGAATGTTTTGCAGTTGAAAGACAATATTATTCCTAGAGGTATGATACCTTTAGAATATATGTTCGATCAGGATGATGTGGCCAGAAAACCAACATTGATTCCTACAGAAAAGAGTGTGGAAGATGTGAATATTGGAACAACAGACAAGCCCAAGATGGTTAGGTTGTCTAAGACATTGTCTCCTGAGGTGAAAGATAAGTACATTAAATTGTTGTCTTAATTTTCTGATATTTTTCCATGGGATTATGCAAATTTGAAGGTTTATGATAAGAATATTATTCAACACACTATTCCCATCAAACCGGATCAAAAACCCTTCAGACATAAGTTCAGAAGGATAAACCCAAGATTGTTTCCATTCATCGAGAAAGAGGTAAACCAATTGTACAAATCAGGTATCATTGTGCCAATTAGGTTTTCTGATTGGATTTCAAATTTGGTGTCGGTAAGGAAAAATACCGGAGAGATAAGATTATGCATAACTGAAATTTGAATAAAGTATCTTTAAAGGATAATTATCCCCTTCCTAAGATGTACCATGTGCTGCAAAGGGTAGTGGCAACATGACGGATGTCATTACTTGACGGTTATTCATGTTATAATCAGATTTTGGTACATGAAGAAGACCAAGGTAAGACTGCTTTCACAGCAACTTGGTGGACCTTTCAGTATATTAAAATGCCATTTGGACTCAAGAATGCAGGGGCTACTTTTCAACGGGCAATGGATATAGCCTTGGCTAATGAGAAAGATGTTTTCTTAGTAGTATATCTAAATGATTTGACAGTGTTTTCTAGTTCTGATGATCAGCATTTGTATCATTTGAGAATTATTTTTCAGAAATGCAGGGAGTTCAGAATTTCTCTAAATCCGAAGAAGAGTCTTTTTTCCATGGAGGAAGGCAAAATTATTGGTCACATAATTTCAAAAGATGGTATTCGCATCGATCCTTCCATAGTAGAAGCCATTCAGAAGATATATTTTCCAAGGAACAAAAAGGAGATACAGGCTTTCAATGATAAGACGAACTTCTTACGTAGATTTGTTCCTAATTTAGCTGAGCATTTGAGAGAAATGACTAATATGTAGAAGAAGGAAAGCAATGTAAAATGGACTATTGATGCTATGAAATCCTTCAACTTGGTAAAGCTTGCCATAAGCACAACCCCTGTTTTGTTTAGTCTAGATTATACTAGTGATTTCATAATATTTTCATTTTCATCCGAGCATACCTTGGCTATAGTTTTGATGAAAAAGAGAGATCAAGTTGAATAGTCGATTTCTTTCTTCAGCCGAGCCATTAGAGATGTTTCTCTTCACTATAAAATTATTGAGAAACAAGATTTATCCCTAATCAAAGCCTTGAAATATTTCTGGATCTATATTCTACATTCACATACTATAGCCTATGTTCCAAATGAAACGGTAAAAGAGATTCTCACACAGACTGATCCTGAAGGTCAGAGAGGGAGGTGGATAGCAGCTATGCTAGAGTATGATCTCGAGATCAGGCCTACCAAACTGATCAAGGGGCAAGGGTTAACCAAGCTGATGGATGAATCCAACTTGCATGCTCTAGACATAAACCTTATTGCAGCAATGTCAGATGATGATGAAGATGGCGCTCTAATACATGTATAAGAAATGTTTCTCACTTCACCATGGTATTATTTTATAGTGTATGTTCTTCAACACTTATGTCCTCCTCCTCAAATGTCAAAAATTCAGGGTAGGTCTTTGAAATTGAAATCTGCTAAATACTGCGTTCTAGGTAGTTCGCTTTATTGGAAATATCCAGGAGGTGTTCTTTTGAATTGTTTGGTTGAAGATGAATCTAAGCAGGTAATGGATGACTTTCATAAGGGAGATTGTGGAGGTCATTTGTTTTGGAAAACAATAGCTAACAAAGTGTTGAGAGTAGGGTATTATTGGCCAACTTTATTTTCTGATTTGTACAAAACAGTCACAAACTGTCATGAATGTCAGGTTTTTCAGGGAAAAAGGAAACTCCTTCCTCTTCTGTTGAAGCATGTTGTAGTAAATGCTCCTTTTCAGCAGTGGGGACTTGATTTTATTGGGGAAATTCATCCCACATCATTGGCACAACACATATGGATCCTAATAGCCACCGACTACTTCACTAAGTGGATCGACGCTATTCCTACAAGGCAAGCTACAGACATGGTAATCATTCAATTTTTAGAATCCAATATTTTGTCTTGTTTTGGTTTTCCTCACAAGATTATTACAGATAATGTTGCAGCATTTAAGTCAAATAAGATGGTTGATTTTTGTCACAAGTATAATATCAGACTGGGCCATTCCACCACATATTATCCATAGGGAAATGGATTAGCTGAGTCCTCTAATCAATCTTTGGTGAATATTATTAAGAAAATGTTAGAGGAGAATAAGAAAAATTGGCATAGAAAGCTTACAAATGCTTTGTGGGTAGAATGAGTAAGCACTAAGAAGTCTATAGGTATGCCACCCTTTGAAATAGTTTATGGTACAAATACAGTGTTTCCTACATCACTTGCAGTTCCAGTTATGAGATTATTGCAGGAAGAAAATAGTGAGGAAGATGATATGCAACATCGAATCAATCAAATGATTCATCTTCAACAAACAAGGGAGGGAGTTTCTCAGTCTATTTCTAAGCTTTAGGAGAAAATAAAGAAGATTTATGATCACAAGACTAAGGTAGATAAATTTTAGCTTGAGGATGTAGTGCTGAGATGGGATGTAAGAAATGAAGATAAAGGTAAGCACAGGAAGTTTGAAAATATTTGGAAGGGACCCTACAAGATTTTGGCTTATCGAGGACAGAATGCCTATTTTCTAAAGGAAATGAATGGACAGGAATGTTCAGGAGGACCAGTCAATGGTAGGCTCCTGAAACATTATTACTTCTGATGCAACTTCTGAGAAAATGTTTCACTTTCATTGTAAATACCAGTTTATATTTTCTACAAGGTTTGAGGCAGAAGGTCATCAAGGCTTGGGGCCTAAGTGAAGGCTATAAATCTTGTTGATTTTCTGTCGTTTTCAAAGTTTTGGAGTCAGTTTTGAGTTAGTGTCAGAGTCAATTTTTGAGTCAATTCCCAGTCACTTTTTTTTTTTTTTTGAGTCAATTTAATAATCTGCGGTTTTTTGGATTGGTTGACCATATTTACCCAATGGTTAGGCACTTGGTATACGGTGTTATTGACACCTCCAAGGAGCTGCTATCCCCAATAAGGCCAATTTTAGTATCAGTATTTTCATACTTCCACCAGGGATCAAAAAACATTTGCATGTGCATCTTAGGTGTCCCATTCTGAATAAATTTTTCATCATTCCATTAGTTCATGACATAAAATTGCTCTGTTGGTGGTTGTCTTTGTCAAATAAACTTTTTTTTTCCTCAAAAGATCATACTGGCTTACTCATTCCCATAATTCCTTGAGGATAAGAAATCCTTAAACTTGGTAAAGCTTACTTTAAGCACAACCCTTGTTTTGTTTAGTCCAGATTATACTAGTGATTTCATAATATTTTCATTTTCATTCGAGCATACCTTGGTTGCAGTTTTGATGCAAAAGAGAGATCAGGTTGAACAGTCTACTGCTTTCTTCAATCACCCCATTAGAGATGCTTCTCTTCACTATAACATTATTGAGAAGCAAGCTTTAGCCCTAATCAAAGCCTTGAAATATTTATGGATCTATATTCTACATTCACATACTATAGCCTATGTTCCAAATGCATCAGTGAAAGAGATTCTCACACAGACTGATCCTGAAGGTCGGAGAGGTAGGTGGATAGAAGCTATGCTAGAGTATGATCTCGAGATCATGCCTACCAAACTAATCAAGGGGAAAGGGTTAGCCAAGCTGATGGATGAATCCAACTTGCATGCTCTAGACATAAACCTTATTGCAGCAATGCCAAATGATGATGAACAAGGCGCTCTAACACAGGTATCAAAAGTGTTTCTCACTTCACCATGGTATTATTTTATAGTGTATGTTATTTAGAACTTATGTCCTCCTCCTGGAATGTCAAAAAGTCAGGGTAGGTCTTTGAAATTGAAATATGCTAAATACTGTGTTCTAGGTAGTGCCCTTTATTGGAAAGATCCAGGAGGTGTTCTTTTGAATCATCTTGTTGAAGATGAAGCTAAGAAGGTAATGGATGAATTTCATAGGGGATATTGTGGAGGTCATTTATTTTGGAAAATAATAGCTAACAAAGTGTTGATAGCAGAGTAATATTTTCCAAATTTATTTTCTGATTTGTACAAAATAGTCACAAACTGTCATGAATGTCAAGTTTTTCAGGGAAAAAGGAAACTCCTTCCTCTTCCGTTGAAGCCTATTGTAGTAAATGATCCTTTTCAGCAGTGGGGACTTGATTTTATTGGGGAAATTAATCCCACATCATTGGAAAAACACATATGGATCCTAACAAACACTGACTACTTCACTAAGTGGATCGAGGCTATTCCTACAAGGCAAGCTACGGACACGGTAATCATTCAATTTTTAGAATCCAATATTTTGTCTCGTTTTTGTTGTCGTCACAAGTTTATTACAGATAATGCTGCATCATTTAAGTCAAACAAGATGGTTGATTCTTGTCACAAGTATAATATCAGATTGGGCCATTCCACTGCATATTATCCACAGGGAAATGGATTAGTTGAGTCCTCTAATAAATCTTTGGTGAATATTATTAAGAAAATGTTAGAGGAGAACAAGAAAAATTGGCATAGAAAGCTTACTAATGCTTTGTGAGTAGAGTAATTAAGCACCAAGAAGTCTATAGGTATGTCACCATTTTAAATAGTTTATGGTACAGATACAATGTTTCCTACATCACTTGCAGTTATGGTTATGAGATTATTGCAGGAAGCAGATAGTGAGGAAGATGATATGCAACGTCGAATCAATCAAATGATTCATCTTCAGAAAACAAGGGAGGAAGTTTCTCAGTCTACTTCTAAGTTTCATGAGAAAATAAAGAAGATTTATGATCACAAGACTAAGGTAGATAAATTTCAGCTGGAGGATTTAGTGCTAATATGGGATGTAAGAAATGAAGATAAAGGTAAGCACGGGAAGTTTGAAAATATTTGGAAGGGACCCTACAAGATTTTGGCCTATCGAGGACAGAATGCCTATTTTCTAAAGGAAATGAATGGACAGGAATGTTTAGGAGGACCAATCAATGGTAGGCTCCTGAAAAATTATTACTTTTGATGCAACTTCAGAGAAAATGTTTCACTTTCATTGTAAATACCGGTTTATATTTTTTGCAAGGTTTGAGGCAGAAGGTCATCTAGGCTTGGGGCCCCGAGTGAAGGCTATAAAGCTTGTTGATTTTCTGTTGTTTTCAAAGTTTTGGAGTTAGTTTTGTGTTACTGTCAGAGTCAGTTTTCGAGTCAGTTCCTAGTCACTTTAAATGTTTTTTTTGAGTCAGCTTAATAATCTGCAGTTTTTTGGATTGGTTGACTATATTTATCCAATGGTTAGGCACTTGTTCTACGACGTTCTTGACACCTCCAAGGAGCTTCCATCCCCAATAGGGCCAATCTTAGTGTCAGTATTTGCATACTTCCACTAGTGATCAAAACACATTTGCATGTGCATCTTAGGTGTCCCATTCTGAATAAATTTTTCATCATTCCATTAGGTCATGACATAAAATTGTTCCACTGGTGGTTGTCTTTGTCATGACATAATAGGCTTGAGGGACTCTCTAGAAACCTTATTTTAATATTTTCCCTCGAAAATCAAGGCAAATACTATGGGAAGATCCCATGGGAAAATACCATGGTAAGTACCATGGGTAAATTATTTCCAGTTTGACCACATCAAGAAAAGGGAATGTTATTAAAATTTAATTAATAAAAGGAAATACTAGTACATATAATTTTATTGTTCAAAATATGGGCAAAAGATAATGAAACAAAGTGTACTGAAATATAAGAAATATTTATCAATATATAACTATATTGATCAATGCATCATGAACCATTTTTCTTCGTCTCCAACAAAAGGAGATTAATCAGAAATATCAAAAACAAGAAAATGAAAAAGAAAAAAAATCAAAATCATGATAAGATGTAGCAAAAGAGATTAATCAGAAATATCAAAAACAAGAAAGTGAAAAAGAAAAAAATCAAAATCACGATAAGATGCAAATGACAAGTACAAAAAAAGACAACATAGGATAAAAAGACAAGTTCTACAAAATAGAAAATCAGCACACGGCGAGCTCGCCCTCCTACAACACGACACCTCCGACCCTCCTCCTGTAGTGAATAATACTAGTAAGTGCCAAAAACCATTTCTTCAAAAAACTATCCACAATATAATTCCATTCCTTGTAAACGTGTGAAAAAAGCGGTATCAACAAAGGATAGACCCAACATCTTAATACGATCCAACTAGTTGGTCAGGTTGGCATGCGAAAGGAATGATCTTCCAAAGGTTGTGAAAATGATGGATTTGGAGTCCCCATATATAGAAATCCTCCCCAATTGTTCTCTCTTAGCAAAAAAAGTAGCCCCCATAGAGCCAATAACTCTACTCTGGTGTTTTTTCCCTCTCCCTAAAACCAGTAATGTAAATATTGAAACTAAGAGCTAATCCTTAACTCAACTCCATAACCACATCTTCTTGATTGAGCGATCGTCAAAAAAACCATTTGGGAAATGAATCTGCACATTATAATTTTTCACCTTTGGAAGGAAATCATATTTTATATAACTTCTCCCATTCTACACACACACCTAAAATTTTACACAACCCTTGTGAAAATTCAAAAGTTTTTCTTCAAATATCAGTGAGTTCCTAGCACGCCAAATCTCCTAGGGTATGAAAAGAGGGGCACACTTATATTTCCCTCTTCTATTTGCCCACCAATAGTAGCAGAATTTGAGTGACAAAAAAAATGGAGTTATAGTAGCTAAATTTTTTTTAAAATTCAGTCCCACATCGCCACGAAGAAAGGGCACTGCAAGAAAATATGTAAAAAAATTTCTGTAGATTCCCTACATAGTGAACACCAACCCAAACCATTGAAACCCCTTTTAAATATGTTATCCCAAGTAAGGATACATTTTTTCCATGCCAACCAACAAAAAATAGTGATTTTCAATGGCACATCCCAATGCCAAATAGAAAATCACCAACAATTCTTAGGATGAGGGTCGATCTTACTTGTGATGTATTTATATAAATCTGAGACGACTACTGACCCATTTTTCAAGGAACCACTCCAAACAAGAACATATCCATGATCCCTCTTCACCAAATCTACCAACAGAAGTTGATTAGTGTAACTATTTCAAGAGTTAGCATTTGCATCGACTAATTCAATCTTCGAAGCATCCATCTAAGATGGGTATGGAGAAGGGTAATTTTTGTGGCTAATTACCTTATCCATGAAGAAAATACATTTTTCATGCAATGTATCAATCAAATATACATGAAAATTCATCATATTACTAACCCCTTGAATTGGGTCAATTCCAATTAAAATTTTGTCTCCCTTACCATAATACCACTAAATATTGTCTAGAAACCATCTTCTGACCTTGTAGAAACTTTTCCAAATGTATGATCCTTTCTTCCTTCCAATGTCGCCCTACTGTTACCACTTTACTGCTGACCTGCACATTAGATATTTATCTTGTATAATGGCATGCCAAATCCCATCACCAAATAAGGTCCTCCATATGCTCTTAATTAATAGATCCCATCATAACACCCTCAGGTCTAGAATGCCTCACCCACCAAGATCCTTCCATTTTTCTTTGGCATCAAAGAAAACTAAATGAAATTTGTGCCCACCCCTCACACTAGACCAAAGAAAATGTGCCATAATGGATTTAATCAGTGTATGATTTTCACAGGGAGAAAAAATAGGTGCATCCAATACACCGATAATTTTTGTAAAACATATTGAATGAGTGCTAATCTTCCCCCCCATAAAAATCCATTGGTAAGTCCATAATGAGAGTCTTTTCTAGAACTTCTCCAATAACTAGTGCACTATACTGACCATTCTCCCCTTGAACACATGTTGAATCTTCAGATAGATTTTCAATGAAATACATGACTCTATGACCTTTCCTATCATAAAGGACTCATACTTACATCAATTACGCAACCAAGTGGGATTACATATTTGAATGAACTACCCAACCAAGTGGGATTACATATTTGACTCAATCACCAAACCAAGTGGGTTTATATATTGGAAAAATTCCACACATGATAGAATAAGACAATCTATACATCATAGGTCTCAATCATGACCTTTACATCAAGTTACATATATGACTTTTATAACCAAGACCAAAGGACCTAAATAGAGAGAGATCATTGAACATAATTCAAAAACATAATGCCAACAATGCATTATCCCAGTAAAGCTAATGCTCCCCCTAAACCTGTGCAACTAATTTCATGACTGAGAGATCCATACATGACTCTCTGAAAATAGACTCGGGTATATACATGACTATGCATCAAGCAACCTGCGTACCAAAATCATCCTTCTAAAAACAGATCAGATAAGTTTAACAACATAATGAGGCAAAGAAAACTCCCAGATTCTATCTGAGATGTTCAAATTCTTCTCTGGGAAGAGGTTTAGTAAATATGTCAGGAACTTGTTCTTTGGAGGGAACATACTCCAATTTAACCTTTTGCTCAATCACTTATTCTCGTAAAAAGTGATACTTAATAGGAATATGCTTGGTTTTGGAGTGCATAACTGTATTTTTTGAGATACTAATAACACTTGTATTATCACATAGGATGGAGATGGGTGGAGAACATTTAATTTGAATGTCTTGTAATGTCTACATCATCTAGAGAAATTATGTGCAACATGATGCAACAGCCACATATTCTACTTATGTTGTAGATAAAGCAATGGAACGTTGTTTCTTGATAAACTAGGATACTAATTGGGGCCCCATATAAAATGCACCTCCACTAGTGCTTTTCTGTTCATCAACATGTCCAACCAAATCTGCATATGTGTAAGCATGAAGGGTAATATCAACAATTTTGGGATACCATAGACCAAAGGCTTGAGTTCCTTGGAGATATTTGAATATTATTTTTACTACCTGAAGATGTGATTCCTTTGGATTGGCTTGGAAACATCCAAAAATCCCAACTGCATACATGATATCTAGTCTAGTACCTATTAGATAAAGCAGACTCCCAATCATAGATCTGTATTATGGTTGGTTCACCATGGGAGAATCATCATGAGAACTGAGGTTACATCCAGTCATCATTGGAGTACACACATGTTTGCAGTCTTCCATCCCATACTTCTTCAGAACCTGCTTGAGATATTTTGTTTGTGAGAGAAAGATGTCATATTTTTCTTGTTTCACTTGTAAACCAAGAAAATATGTTCGTTCCCTAAGTAAATACATTTCAAATTCATGCTGCATAACAGAAGAAAAAATTTGATTCGTGGATTCTTCATTACTCCTAAAAATGATGTCATCAACATAAAAATCAATAATTAACAGTTTTCCATCCTCAATTTTTGTGTACAGGTTACTATCTGCGAATCCTTTTGTGAATCCTTGTTGTTGAAGATATATGTCAAGACGATAGTACCATGCTCGTGGATCTTGTTTTAGCCCATATAGTGACTTTTTGAGTTTGCAAACAAGTTTTTCATCATTCCCTGGAATTAATCCTTCTGGTTATTCTATATATACTTATTCTTCTAGGTATCCATTAAGGAAAGTAGATTTTACATCCATTTGATAAACTTTGAAACGTTGAAAACTTGAAAATGAAAGAAACATTCTTATGGCTTCAAGTCTGGCTACTGGTGCAAATGTTTCTTCAAAGTCTATACCTACTTGTTGATCATAACCTTTATAAACAAGTCTAGCTTTGTTTTTAATTACATCTCCATTTTCATTTAACTTATTTTTGAATATCTATTTTGTCCCAATAGCATTTTTACTATGAGGCCTTGGAACCAATTCCCAAGTATTATTCTTTTCAATTTGATCCAGTTCTTCATTCATGGCCTTAATCCAACATTCATATTTACTAGATTGATTTACATTTTTTGGTTCAATGGTGGATAATAGTGCTAGATAACTAGGATATCCCACAAGTTTTCTTCTTGTTTGTACCCCAGATTCCCTTTCTCCAAAAATTTAATATTATGGATGATTCTTTTGAAATTACCTAGATGGAGAATTTTCTTTATCCAATTTGTATTATTTTGATGCTTCATTAGTTTCTTCTTCTATATCATTGTGATTTGATGTGGTAAAGCATTCATCATCATCATCATCCTCTTTTGTTGTTATTGCCTTTTTGGGAGCTGTGCATGCTTCATCAATCACAACATCCATTAGGGGAATTTTGAGGTCTAAAATGGGCTTCTTATGAAAAATGTACAATCAAAATAAACTTTATAAGAACCAATAGGATTCAAGATGATGATGTCTACCATGTGAGATGACTCACCATTTTTTAAGTAAAAGGCTAAAAAGCTTTAAAAATAATAAAATAATAAAACAACTTTTTCAACTTATCTCCCAAAAATTTTACTCAAATTTCGAGTGGGAGTACACGTTGAATGCAAAATTTAATTCCTCATCCAAGGAGTACCCATGTTGTATACTTTTGATTGACCTTGCTATACGAAAAATGAGAAATACATGAAAAAACGTGATTACAATCACGTTTTTCATGTATTTCTCATTTTTCATGTAGCAGGATCCGTGGAAAGTATGCAGCATGGGCACTCCTTGGATGAGAAATTAAATTTTTCATCCAACAAGTACTCCCACTCGAAATTTGAGTAAAAATTTTGGGAGATAAGTTGAAAATACGAGTTGAAAAAGTAGTTTTTTCTTTTTTCCCTCTAAAATTTGATGATGTAATCAAATATTATTTTATTATTTCCACTATTATTTTATCATTTCCTTATGAGGCCCATTTTAGACCTAAAAATTCCCCTAATTAATACATTCAACAACTTTTTGAAGTCTCTTATTGTAGCATTTGTATCCTTTATTTCTAGAAGAGTAACCAAGAAGTATTCCTTAATCTGATTTAGCTTCAAACTTACCGAGTTTTTCCACATTATTTTTGATGAAACATTTGCTTCCAAAAATTTTAAAGTGCTTCACAGTGGGAGTATTACCATACCAGAGTTCATAAGGAGTTTTATCATTATTCACATGAACATGGGCCTTGTTGAAAATATTTACTGTGGTATGTGCAACTTCAGCCAAAAAGGTTTAAGGAGTTCCAAAATCATCAAGAATAGCACGAGCCATTTGTTGAACTGTTCTATTCATTCTTTCTTCCACGCCATTTTTTTGAGGAGTTCCAACTACAGAAAAATGGCTTTTTATTCCATATTGTTCACAAATATCAAATAATTCATCCGATATGTATTCTCCTCCTCGGTTAGATCTGAGACATTTGATTTTTAGATCTAATTCATTTTTAACTAATACTTTGAAGACCTTAAATTTTTCAAATTCTTCATCTTTGTGTTTCAATAAACAGATCCAAAACATTCTAGAAAAGTCAACAATGAATAAGATATAGTATTGTTCACCACGAGGTGCCTTTTTCTTTACAAGTCCACACAAATCAGTATGTATGAGTTCAAGAGGCTTACTTGATGATCCTTCTTTGGTGTTAAATTGAACTCTGGTTTTCTTACCGAAATTACATGACTTACATATGGGACTTTCTGGTAGGGTGATGTCGGGTAGATCATGAGCAGCTTTGAGCCTGCTTGATTTGCTTATTTGAGAAAAGCTTAGGTTTCCCAACCTTTTGTGCCATAACCAATTTTCTGCAACTTTGCCTAGATAAAATTGTTCTTGGCCACCTTTCAATATATACAAATTGCTTGGTATTATTTTTCCTTTTATTATGGTATTTCATGTGTCAATTTCATGAACCACACATTCTTTTGATCGGAAGACTACTTCATTTCCTTAGTCACACATTTGGCTAACACTCAACAAGTTATGCTTTAATCCATCAATGTACATAACATTACTAGCTTTAACCTTTTCTTTTAGAAAAACATATCCTTTACCCTTAATGACAGCAGGAGAGTCATTTCCAAAAGTGACATCCTTTTCCTTTTCTAAATCATTGTATAAAATTACTTTATCTTTATCACCTGTGATGTGTTTTGAACATTCGCTATAAATGTACCATTTATTTTCTTCACCTTCTGCAAATAAAGCTATGTTGCAGCTTTCAAATTGTAAATCCTTCTTTTTCCATACTTTAGAGTTTGTGGATATTTGTTCTTTTGGCTGTAGTTTTTTCCTGCATTCAGACTCCTCATGTCCAAAGTTATTGCAAAATGAACATTCAATTTCATCTTGAAGAGGAGAAAAATTGTTATAAGTATTCTTCTTGATTCCTGTCTCAGTTTTTTGTTTTCTTGCTTCTCTAGTCATAATGGTTTTCTATGCAACACATTGAGCAACTTTGTGACCAAAAGTATGACATGAGAAACATTGTCCATTAAAGAAGAAATTTTTGTGATCGTAGAACCTTCTAGATTTGTTTACCTTTTGACTGATGTTTCTATTATTGTTCATCCTTGAATTATAAAGAACACGATTTACCTGTGAATTGTCTTTGTTCTTCTGCTAAGTGATAAAAATTTGATGTCTGGGTTTTGCTGCATTTAGATAACTTCTAGTTGTGGTTGAGGATTTTTCTGTCTGTGAAGATTCACCAATGTATCCAAGAGCTGTCTTCATAAGAGGAGAGCATTGAAACTTGATAATTTCATCTAAGGTTTTAGATCCTTTAGCAAATCTAAGATTTAGAGTTTTTACTTTCTCAAGTTCCTTTCTTAGGCTTACTATTTCATATTCTAACTTCTCATTATGCTTCTCTATTTCTATGATTGATTCTTTAGAGTATCTATGGATATTTTGTTTTCTACCAAGCATATTTTGAGTTGAGCGATTTCCTTGGTTCTTCAAGGAAATCAATTTCTTCTAAAGCATCCATAAAATTATCTTTAAACTCAATAGTGTCTTTTTCAAATTCCATGATAGTTTAAGATCTTGATTAGATTCTCCTTCTTCACTATTTGACAAGTCATCACTATTTTCATGAGTATAATAACTTTTCATATTGTCAAATCATCTCCTATTACCTTTTCTATATCCTTTCCCTTGTCATGATTATCTTTATGGGGACATTTAGCAACATAATGACCCACTCTTCCACAAGCAAAAAATTTGAAGGGAAGCTTACCTTTGAACTTCATGTGCCAAGTTGAAGTTTCTTTACAAAATTTACCTCATTTTCTTCTGATACATACGCCAATTCCTTTTGTTCTTCCTTTTATTTATCTTTCGCAGTAGCTTTAAATGCGACTTCTCTGAATTCATACAGACCTCCTTTTCTCATTTCAAAATAAGTTAGGATCCCATGAAGTTGAACAACAGTAAGGGTCTATATATCCTGATTCTCTTCAATAGAATACACTTTTGACTCAAATTTAGGAGTTATAGATCTTAATATTTTCGCTACTAAAGTTGTGTCTTTTATATCTTCACCCATATTTCTCATACGATTTACGATCTCATCTAGACGCAGGAAGAAACTAGCAATAATTTCATCATTATGCATTCTGAGATTTTAATATTGAATTATGATAGATTGTAGTTTAGCACTTTTTACCCTGGAATCTCCTTCATAACTTAGAATTATTTTGTCCCATATATCCTTTGTTGTATCTAACTGCATAACCTTGAAAATTTCTGATTCAGTCAGGGTTCCCAATAATGAATTGAAAACTTTCCCATTGGTTTCATAGTTCTTCTTTGATGCTGAATCGATGGGAACTACAACTAGATATTGGTAACCTTCTTCAAAAATTTCCCAAACATCTGCTCCAAGAGACTAAAGATAGCATCTTTTTCTTGTCTTCTAGAAGATTAAATTGTTTTCATTGAAGAGTGGTGGTCTGATAGATGTTGTTCCATCTTGACTGCTCATCTTGGCATATCTTCCTTCTAGCGATCAAGCTTCTTCAGAAGAACCTGCTCTGATACCAATTGTTGGGAAAAGTACTAAGAAGGGGGTGAATCAATATTTTAAAAATGACACAAACTTTTCTTTACTTTACTAATTTCTACATGTGACTTTACTTAATCCAACTAGTGTATGTATGCAACTTTCTTTAAACAAAATTTTGTATGCCTAGTGAAATTATTATTCAAATAAATCTTCAGTAACTTTACTTAGACCACTGCATCATTCATTCATCAAACATTTAGTAAGAAGTAAATATGAGCATAAAGAATAGAATAATTCATCACACATAAGAAACACACATGAACACACATAAAGAATAGAATAATGTATCCTACTCTCTGGATACATTCACAGATCTTCCTCCAAGGTACATTTTATTAACATATATCCTCCATATTAAAACTGGGGTCCCTTCTAGAAGCGTATTGACAACTGTGACATCCTCAAAATTGGTTCACTGATCGTTGTAGGGAATTATAACCGCACTTTCACTCAGGATGAATTTTGGGGCCCAAACTGTCGCAGTGGATGCTTGGGTGGGTATATATCGAATATATTCACCTCACAACACCTTCAGGATGCCTGTCAGCATACTAATTTCCCTACTTTATACAATGGAAAATAGGGGGAGTGTTATATTACAAAGCGACTTGATCAATTTATGGTGCAGGTGAACCTTCTGGAACTGTTGGGAACAAACAAATCTTGGGTGGACGATGTTATGATCTCAGACCATCATCCTATCATACTACAATGGATATTTGATCAGCCCCATTGTGGTATCCCCTTCAAATTCAATCGTACCCAGATGGAATATCTTTAGTTCAACACTCTCGTAAATCATTTTTGGAAGGCACATCCTCGGGGGGAGGACAGTTCTCCAATGCTACATATCTTGACACTTCTCCAAAAAACTCAAGCCTTGGGTTTAGATTTGGGAGCACGAGAAAAAAAATAAAATTCTACAGGAACTAAACTCTATTATACTGGAGATAAAGGATGCTTATTTGGAACTCTATCGAGGGGTAATATTCGCTCACATCTGCGACCGGTTAAAATTTCTCGAGAGAAGAAAGAGGCAGATTCTAATACATCAAGAGAAGACATGGATGTTAAATATTTGTGCTCTTTGGTTTTAGGAGGGTGTCCGAAATATCAAATACCTTCATAAATTTTAAAATCATCAGAGAAGGGAAAATGCTATATGGGAGATAAAAATTGTACAAGGACAAATGTTTTATTCCACTCATGAGATTTAGGCTGAGGTCGTTCGAAATTTTGAGTCCCTTTTCAAGAAATGACAAGGTTTTTTTATCAAGGACCAATTATGGGGCATGTATGATTCTCCCCTTATGTTTACTGATGCTACAAATGAACACATAACCCGCCCAGTCACATCGGTGGAGGTAATGAAGGTACTTAAATATTTCTCACGTGAAAAATTCCTAGGACCAAACAAGTGGACAGTGGGGTTCTTCATACATTTTCATGAATTGGTTTTACAAGACCTCCTGCACATGGTGGAGGAGTCGCGCACTTGGGGAAATATATCTGGTGCCATTAACTCCACGTTCATTTCTCTTATTCCGAAATCGACAAAGACTACCACCTTCCAGGATTTCCCCCCTATATCACTATGAAATATCCTATATAACTTATATCAAAAATCATTGCTGAACAGATCAATACTGCACTCTCAACTTATATCTCCTGAGAAAAATATGGTTTTCTTCACAATCGACTCATTCACAACGATGTTGCTACTATACAGGAGACTATACACACTATAAATACAAATAATATGGTGAAATTAGTGATCATAGATAGACCTACAAAAGGCATATGACTATGTGGACTGGGCTTTCTTGCGTCTTATATTAGAAAAATTAGTTTAAATAATCAAACTTTAGAGTGGATTATGGGTTGTGTTAATAGTGCACATTTCGCTACACTGATAAATGGAATGTCGTCTATCTTCTTCAGAGCCAGTCGTGGCTTACGACAGGGATGTTCACTATCTCCCTTGTTATTTATACTTATCATGGATTGCCTTAGCAGCACAATAAATAAGGAGGTGCCGGGAAGAAACTTCAGGGGCATAAAGGTAAACAGGGATTATGCGGAATCTCATAGTTTTTTTGTTGATGATGTTCTCTTGTATGGCATATTGGATCTCACACAGTGGGTACTCCTGCACAATATTTTCTTCTGATTCAACAACACTTTTGGTATGATGGCGAATGAGAAAAAAACACAAATTATATACTCCTCGGGCAACAAGGAGATTATTTTATATATTTGTGAGATTTTTAAGTTCCAATCTGACCCTCTGTCAGATGGCTTCACATATCTGAGTTTTAAACTTAAACCCAAAAATTATAAGACTGTGGATTGGCTTTGGTTGGTTGATAAATATCGCTATAAAATTAATGTTTGGACTCTTCACTAGCTTTCTATTGGGGGTCGATACATATTGGCATAGGCGGTTTTACAAATTCTGGATATATATTGGGATCATCTCTACATACTCCCAACTGCCACCATACACAAACTTCAAGCTATCATCACACACTTTATATGGGTATGATGTGAAAATTCCTAGATCTGACAATCTAGGGAATCCTACTGCGTCAACTAAGTGTCTTATCCCATTAAGTAAATTACATTAGCATAATTAATTCAAATTTGAATTATTTAAGTAACTACATAAGCAACTTACAGTGAATAAATATGAGCCCGGAAAAAGGAATTTGAGCAATAAATCAGTCACAAATAGGACATAATTATTTTTGGACTAATTCCCTAGAAAAACCCAATGTAGGAAAACCGGTGCAAAATATTTGAGGGTTTGTATTATTAAGCAGTATAAAATCTTGAATACATCTCTAAATACCTAAAGGGTTATTCATTTAAAGAGATAAATACTGGCAGGAAGAAAATGTGAGAATACCTCACTCAATCACTTGAAAATCTGACTGATCTGGTCATTGGAAAAGCTGCCTCTGGAGGTCTCTACGCAACCTCTATGTAGTGAATGCATAGGCCCTGCGTCATCTTCTCTAGGCATTGCGTCACCCCAGCAACAGATCGATTTGATTCCCGGAATCATAGATCCAGGCCTCCCGGTCACACACTTCGGCTTCTGGCTTTTGGATCTGATCCGACAGCTGAATCTCAGACTCCCTCTGAACCTCTACATGGCTAAGATTATAACATGACTGGATCTCTGCATTTTCTAGATTATTCTCACTCTATTTTATTAATGTCCTTTAATTATTTAATTTCCCTTATTTTAAACTTAGGGTATCCATTAAAATAGTTAATTATTTTAATAAAACATTAACTGAGTGGAATTTTCACAAACAGTTTCTACGCTCTTTGGAATACCCGTGTCTAAGCCTCTCCACCAAATTTGGAGCTTAGATCACTTTCAGATGCTACAAAAAACAACACTCCCTCTTATCGAGGAAGGTGCTCTAACAATATGCCTACTGCATACTGCTCTGCCTCTGAAGAATCCTTCGCATTGTTGAAGTCCATCAACCACTGTGTTGCAGCTGCAACTGTACTGTTGCCCATGACACTGCCACTGCCACTATTGCATCTGTACTACAACTCCCTCTCATGTGTTGCATCTGCTATGCTGCTAACACTGCCATTGCTAACACTGCATCTTCATTGCAACTCAGTGGATGAGAGAAACAACTGAACTCACCTAGAACTAAACAAGTGTTCAGTGGATGCACCTCGGTGTTGAGGACTCTGACTACTGGTAGCTACTGCATTGTTGCTGCTCTGCACTACGTAACACTGATCTACACTATGCTACACTCCTGCGCACTGGGCTGCTACTGCTACAGTGTTGCTGCTATGCTTTGTGCTACTCTAGAAATATCCTCTGATACCATGTGAAAATTACTAGATCTGACAATCTAGGGAATCCTACTGCATCAGCTGAGTGTACTTCTCCTATTATGTAAATTACATTTACATAATTAATTCAGATTTGAATTATTGAAGTAACTACTCAAGCAGCCTACACTAAATAAATATGATTCTGAAACAAGGAAAATAAGAAAGAAATCAATCATACATAGGCCACAATTATTTTTGGACTAAGTCCTCGAAAAAACCCAATGCAGGAAAACAGGTGTAGTAGATCTGAGGGTTTGTATTATTAAGCAGTAGGAAATCCTGAATACATCTCTAAATACCTCAAGGGTTAATCAATTATAGAGAGAAATACTGGAGGGAAGAAATTGTGAGAATACCACACCCAATCACTAGAAAATCTGGCTGATCTGATCATTGGAAAAGCTGCATTTGGAGGTCTCTCTGTAGCATCTGCGCAAGTGACTAGGTAGGCCCTACACCAGCTCCTCTAGACATCGCGTCACCCTAGAAACGGATCCATTTGACTCCTGAAATCATATTTCTCGGCCTCCCAGTCTTACATCCCAACTTTCGACTTTTGGATCTGATCCAACAGCTGAATCTCAAACTCCATCTGAATCTCTGCACATGCTTTGCATAGCTTTGACTAGCTCTGCACAACCTATGCGTCACCCTGGCTAGCTCTGCGCTAGCTGTTTTGTATGTCTTCCTGACTCTCTCTGCTGATGATTCTCTAGTTGAGAAAATAATTCTCTTCAGATGCTACTCTGCCCCTCACTGCATTGAATCACTTACATCTAATCTTCGTCCTAGCTTTGCTCTATTAGAAGAATTCGATCTCAAGATTCACTCTATGTGTCATTCCAAATGAACCTCAAGCCTTCCTTTATAGTCTTCTCATTGAGAAATCAACAACCGAGATTAGATCTCTAATCAACGACTAAGATTATAACATGACTTGATCTCCACCTTTTCCAGATTATTTTCACTCTCCTCTATTAATGTCCTTTAATTATTTAATTTCCCTAAGTTTAAACTTAGGGTCTTCATTAAAATAATTAATTATTTTAATAAAACATTGAACAAGTGGAATTTTCACAAACGGTTTATGGGTTCTTTGGAATACCCGTGTCTAAGCATCTCCACCAAATTTGGGGCTTAGAGCACTTTCCGATGCTAACAAAAAACAACACAGGAGGAGAGAAAAAGCAAAAATACCATATATATAGCTAGGAGAGTATTACTACACTGAAATAATATGGGGGATGGGGTCTACTAGATATTTGAATATTTGGTTGGAAATTAGTTATGAAATCACTTTGGCACGACCTGTTCATTCAAGGTATCTCGAAGGACATACTTGCGAATAAATATTTAAAATGTACACAGATTGAGGATTGGATCAGGTTGGAGTCACTTTGAAAACATAAGGGTTCATATATATGGCGCAAATTCAAAAGGGTAAGGGTATATTTTCTCAATAGACTTAAATAGTATTTTGGTGGGGGGTACAAGATATACATTGGATCTAATAACATTCGGGTGTGGAGGGAGTACATATTTTCACTATACCTCTTTTATATAGACTTCACTCAGGAGGTATTTTCTTATTGGCACATGCTATTAAATCTTAGTTTGGTGACTCCCCGGTCTAGATGGATGTTGGTGAACTGGAACTACGGGGGGAGAATGCTACTGAGTGGCAACAATTCAGGTACAATATGCAGTGCACAGGTTTACATAGAAATGCGGGGGATACTACATTACTTGGGGTGGCACACTAATCCATAACATGGTGTTGACGATAGAGACTTATAGAAATATTTTTCCTATCATTCGTGCACCTCATGTACGCAGTTGGTTCTTCAAGGTATGGAAACTGCTCGTCCTTATTAAATTCATTATTTTGAACTAGTTGCTATGGAAAAATAAAAATTTGACCTGGGAAATTTTAGGTAAGTGCGGACACTCTGGTCCGGGGAGATGTCCATTGTTTCATAGGGCATTGGAATGCAATGTTCATTTTTTTTTTCAATGTCATTTTGATGTGGAAATTTGGCATTGCATTTTCCTTGCACTTCAAATTCCCTTCAAATACTTTGCTCACATCGAGGATTGTACTATCTGGTTGATCTAGATTTATGTAGGAATGTAATAGAATACACATATAACCATAAATACAAATATGAGGAAAAAATAACACTTCATCTCATTAATATCAAAGAACTGAAATTTGTTTACAGATAGAATGGAAATAAACTAGCTAGGGCGCTGGTATCTTATCTCTGAGAAGATATGTGGTGGCTATAGGCCCCTGAAATGTGTTACAATGAGGCTCGAAGGGTTATTTATTGTTGAGACACAATGGAAAACCCTAAAAATCCAAAAACCTAACCCTAGGATATGAAAAGGCAAAACTATGGGCCCTGTTTGGGTAAATAGGTACATCAACTTCCTGGGGAAGTAGCTTTGGCATATGATCTCTATTTGATGCGCTCAATACATCGTTAGAAATATCTATTCGAGGACTACAAATTTTTAGTGAGAAACATGGGTATATAACCCATGTTACTCCTGATTTTCCCAAAAAACGTCGTTCAGGGCCTCAAAACGGTTTTGAAAGTTCAGGACCCAAAAACTTGCTAAAAATAGTAAATTGTGCTACAATTAAGGAAACTGGAAAACTAAAAGAAACAATGGTGGGGTCCCAAGTGGAATAGGTGGGTGGCCACCAATATCCACTTGGATCATTCCTCCCCCCTTAGGAAGCATTGGTGCCCATTGCGTTGATTTCCTCCATGAAATGAGAAAACTTCTGCTGAACTTGGTCCCTAGTGAACCACTTGTTGTGGTGTAGGATCTGGCTAGCTTTGACAACCTGATACAGTTGGATATTTTGTTGGTGAGTGTTCTTAATTTGCATGTCCACGGTACAATATATCGTGTCTTGTTCCATGTATTCTGGGTTTAACTCTATTGGTGTAAGTTGTGCTACAATATCGGAGGTGTCCAGTAGAGGTGGGAAGTAGGGCCAAAGGCAGTCCACACTGAATACTAGGTGCAAACCAAGGAATGGTGAAGTACTGAGCTCGAAGGCATTGGTCCCTACAACCTTGGTGATGGTGTGTGGCCCATATTGGAGCAGGTGAAGCTTGTGGTGAGGTCCAGTGAGGCGCTCCACCTGGAAGTTGTGTGGTACCCAATGTTGATCATGTCATTGCTTATACTTAGCATTAGCTCTGTCCAATATGTCATGAACCTATTGGTGGATGTGTTAAATGCGCTCAATGAATTTGTTCATTTTTTCAGCTTCAGACTGGACATGAGCTATCGTTGGCATGGCTACGTCAATGGGACATAGTGGCTAGAATCTCAGGCCCACATGAAAGGGGTTGTGGTCGGTTGAGTTGTGGGGAGCCCAGTTATAACTATGTTGTACATAAAGGTGGCTCTCATCCCATGTGTGTGGATGCTTTGAATTGTATATGCATAGAATCTGTATAATCATCTTGTTGACGACCTCTGTTTGGCCATCAGTTTGGGGATGGAAATTTGTGGACTTAGTGATCTTGGTGTCCAGCATTGACCAGAGGCTAGACCAAAATGTGCTAAGGAACCTGCTGTCCCAATTTGAGATGAAAGGCTGTGGGATCCAAAACTTTACCCACACTCATTGAAAGAAGAGTTTAGTAGTGGCTTCTGCTATGATATTATTCTTGCGGGCTGCCATAATGGCCATATTCAAGAATCTGTCGACAACCATGAAAACATAGTCCTTTCCATGCTTAGTAGAAGGAAGGCCTGACATGTAATCGATGGAGATGGATTCCCAAGGTTTACTAGGGGTAGGTAGCAGAGTATAGAGGCCTTTATTCTTGATGGCCAATTTGGAAATGGCACAAGCAGTGCCAGATCTGATGTCGTTCTCGACATATTTTCGAAGGTTCGGACAATAGAAATACTTCTGCAGTACTACCACTGTTTTCTCGACCCTGAAATGCCCAGCGACTCGACTGTAGTGTTCTTCCACAATAATCTTGGCACACTTGCTTGAAGGAACACAAAGGTGTCCTAGGTGACATAGTAGTGCATCTTGGAGGTGAAATTTTGGAACTTGCATACCCTCCAAGAGTGTCTTGTATGTGTGGCTGAATTCTGGATCACTCTTGTAGAGAACCGTCCAATCAGAACTCTCATGCCCAAAAGAGTTGAGAACGGTGGTTAACGCCAAGATCGGTGGTCGGCTGAGATAGTATGCAACATTATTGGTGTTTCCCTTCTTTTACTTGATGTTCAAAAGAAACCGTTGCAAATATATGGAACACTTCTGATGGCAATCGTTCTGTAATTTCCCTTGTGTCTGTATGAAATGTAGGGGTCGGTGGTCTGTGTGGATGATATTTTCCTTCCCCAAAATGTAATTCTTCTATTGTCGACAAGCCTACACAATGGAATACCTTTATTTTTCATAAGTGGGATACTTGCGAACTATGTCGGAAAATGTCTCACTGTGATATGCCACTAGATGCCCCTGTTGAGTAAGAACTGCCCTAATAGCATAGTCAGAGGCATTTGTCTCGATCTCAAATGGTTGTTGCAAGTTTGGTAATGTGAGCACTGGGGCAAAGTAGAGGCGATGTTTCAATTCTATGAATGCCTTCTGTTTAGATTTTGACAAAAATAATTTTTCTTTCGCTCCTCCCTTGGTGACTTTTCTCAAGGGCCAAGTGATATGAGAGAATCCCAACATGAACCTGCGGTAGAAATTAGCAAGACCAAGAAAGTTGTGAAGCTCTATTAGAGTGGTTGGGGCTGGCCAATCCTAAATGACTTGGATCTTGGTTGAATCCACATGTACGCCCGTTCACAAATAATGTATCCCAGATACTGAACCCGGGTCATGCCAAAAGTGCACTTCTCCAAATTGGCACGCAACTTGTGTTGCCGCAGTGTTTAGAGGAGCTGTCGGATGTGGTGGAGGTGCTCTTCCCAAGTCTGGCTGAAGATCAAAATGTCATCCAAGTACACTAATACATATGAGTTGGTGAATGACCACAAGATGTCTTCCATCAACCTCATGAAAGTTGCGGGAGAATTCGTCAACCCAAAAGGAATGACCAACCATTCAAAAAGGCCCTCCTTAGCTTTAAAGGCAACCTTCTACACATCAAAGGGTTCGATTGGTACCTAGTGATACCCGAACATCAAGTCGATCTTGTTCTCAATATTTCACCCTGTTGAGTTGGTCCAGAAGGTCATCAATCCTTGGGATTAGGTACCTATTCCAGACAGTGATTTTTTCAACACCTGATAGTCAATAGAGAGTCTCCAAGTCCCATCCTTCTTCTGTAACAACACGATCAGGATCCCACAGGGCACTAAACTTGGCCAGATGTGATATTTCTGCAGCAACTCCTGAATCTACCTCTTGATTTCATTGTTCTCCATAACATAGCGCTGATAGATCTGTCCATTGGGTAGCGACGCACCTAGGGTAAGATCAATGGGGTGCTTGACCTGAAATTGCAGAGGCACCCCTGTGGGTGAGGTGAATATGTCCTCGTACTCCTCCACAACCTTGTCCATTTTTTTTTTCGTGAAGAGGAGCCGTGTCTAGAGGTCGTGGCCACAATATTATTCTTGCCCTAAGGTAGATCATCAGGAAAAAAAAATTCTCGGCTTTGGAAATGAGCTTACTGCATTGTTTTGCAGTAACCAAAGAGATAGTGGTAGAGGCGGTGGTACCTTTGGTATCTTGTACAAATTATTTCCCAAAGTAACAATAACAACATGAGGCCGAGACTCATACAAAAAAAGTCGCTTCCAGAAGTATGACTGGCCTAATAATACATCACAAACATCATGAGGAGAAATGTCATATAATACCTCATCCGTGAAGGGCTTGATGCTATAGGGAAGGCGACACTGATGGCTGACGCGGAGATCCCATCCTTGGTGAAGCCACTCGATGGTGTATGGTTGTGGGTGTGTTGTGGTCGGCGAGCCCAACTGCTTCACGACCTCTGCTGAATTGAGATTATTTTGGCTCCCACTGTCGACAATGAACTATAGCGGGGAACCCTTTACCCATATTTGACAGTGGAAAATATGCTCCTTCTCCTCTGGATCTTCTGGTTCCTCCTTCTGGATCTTAGCAGTAGAAATGATGGTGTTGGGCTTCGCATCAATAATCTACTTCCCTTTGTCATTCCCCTTGTTCGGTTCTGATTAAGATTCAGAGCATGCATTTGATTCAGAAAACCTCATCTTGGCCACCAGCTAATTCTTGGCCCAACACTCACTTGTGTTGTGAGTGGAGCTCATATATAACTCACACCACTTTCCCGCATCCTTCTCTGGCTTTGCGGTGTTGTTATTTTCTTGCAGATTTGGCAGGTTGTCTTGGGCTGCCATGCCTTGGCTTTGTCCTTTGTTCTACGGTTTGGGGGCACCTTTCCCTTGCTTTTGATTCACAGATCCAAAGTCTCGCTTCTTTTGTTTGAATTTATGCTCAATCTTGGCAACATACCGGTATGTTGTACCAAGCGAGGAGATGTTGAGGAACTCCATTTCCTCCTGAATTTAGCTATGTAGAAAACTGTGGTACTTCAACATCAAATGTTTCTCCAAATATTTGATATCAAATTTTTTGCGTAGGGTATGGAACAAATTGGTCAGCTCATGCACATCTTAATCCCTTTGCTGTCGTAGCGTAGTCCATTGTATGTACTTGTCCTCATAGATATCCATGGGATAATATTGTTCCTTGATGGCGTCTCAAAAAAAATTCCAAGTGGGTATGACCAAGAATAGAGAGGGTTGTGTCTTGTTCTTTTTCTCACAATAGGTTTCCCACCAGTCCTTGACATGGGGGGTAGCTTTGAGGAGTGAAAAAATAATCTTCTCCCGGTCGTAAAAGTCATGAACCGAGAAATATCCTTCTAATAGATTCAACCATATATCTATGATGTCTGCATCTATTTGGCCCTCAAATATAGGAATGTCAAAGTTTATTTGTACCTTAAAGGGAGTCGCGCCTCCAAAGTGGATGCTGGATGCAGATGCGCTGCCGGTGGGCAGTTGTTAAGGGATCTGGGCAAAGTTATCCATCATCGCGTTCCATTTTTTTTCAAGGACCTCCTTGAGCAATATTTTGATAGGATATCCTGCTTCCTCATCTTTATTTTTTTCCCCCATGGGCGGTCATCGGGGTTTGCAAGGCTGATCTTGCAAAGGTTCAACCAGATCGAGCCCTAACTCCTTATACCCCGACCTCGTTGGGGACATGCAAAGAAGGATCGAGAAAGAGAAAAAAAATTTGATACCACTAATCCATATTTATGTAGGAACACAATATAATACACATATAACCATAAATACAAATATGCAGTATAAATAACACTTCATTTCATTAATATCAAAGAACTGAAATTTGTTTACAGACATAATGGAAATAAACTAGCTAGGGCGCTGGTAGCTTATCTCTGAGAAGAGATTTGATGGTTACAGGCCTATAAACTATGTTACAATGAGGTTCAAAGGGCTATTTATTTTTTAGAAACAATGGAAAACCATAAACATCCAAAAACCTAACCCTAAGAGATGAAGCGCCAAAACTATGGGCCCCGTTTGGTTAAATTGGTACATCAACTTCTCGTGGACGTAATTTTGGCATATGATCTCCGTTCGATGCGCTCAATACCTCGTTAGAAATATATATTTGAGGAGTACAACTTTTGAGTGAGAAAAATTGGTCATAGACGTCATTTAGAGCCTCAAAACGGCTCCAGAAGTTGAGGACCCAAAAAACTGCTAAAAATATTAAACTGTGCTACAATTAAGGAAACTGAAAAATTGAAAGAAAAAATGGTAGGCCCCCAAGTGGAATAGGTGGGTGGCCACAAAAATCCACCTTGATTATCCCCCCCCACCTTAGGAACCAATGGTCCCCATTGCGTTGAGTTCCCCCATGAGATGAGGAAACTTCTGCTAAAATTGGTCCCTAGTGAACCACTTGCCGTGGTGCAGGAGTTGGCGAGCTTTGACAAGCCGATATAGTTGGATCTTCTGCTGGCGAGTGTTCTTTATTTTCATGTCCATGATAAAATCTGTCGTGGCCTATTCCATGTAGTCTGGGTTTAACTTTGTTGGTGTGAGTTGTGCTACAATGTCGGAGGTGTCCAGTAGAGGTGGGAAGTAGGGACAAAGGCGGCCCACAATGAATACAGGGTGCAGACCAAGGAATGGTGGAATAATGAGCTCGAAGGCATTGGTACCTACAACCTTTGTGATGGTATATGACCCATATTGGAGAGGGTGAAGCTTGCGGTGAGGTCCAGTGAGGCGCTCCTTCTGCAAATGTAGCCACACTTTGTAGCCCACTTGGAAGTTGTGTGGCACTCGATGTTGATCATGTCATTTCTTGTACTTAGCATTGGATCTGTCCAATATGTCATGAAACTGTTGGAAGATGTGCTAAATACGCTCAATGAATTTGTTTATTTTTTCAGCTTCAGACTGGACGTGAACCGAATTAGCCTGAGTAGCCGCAAATGGCATGGCTACGTCAATGGGACATAGTGGCTGGAATCCAAAGCCCACATTAAAGGGGTTGTGGATGGTTGAGATATGGAAGGCCAGGTTGTAATTGTGTCGTACATAGGGGAGGCTCTCATCGCATGTGCGTGGATGATTTGAATTGTACATGCGCAAAATGTGTATAATCATCCTGTTGATGACCTCTATTAGGCCATTAGTTTGGGAATGGAAAGTTTTGGACTTGGTGAGCTTGGTGTCCGACATTGACCAGAGGCTAGACCAAAATGTGCTAAGGAACCTGTTGTCCCAATATGATATGATATACTATGGGATCCCAAACTGCACCCATAATCGTCCAAAGAATATTTTAGCAGTGGATTTTGCTATGATATTCTTCTTACAGCCCGCCATAATAGCCATCTTCGAGAATTTGTAGACGACCACGAAAACACAGTCATTTCCATGCTTAGTAGAAGTTTGAACCAACATGTAATCCATGGAGATGGATTCCCAAGGTCGACTAGGGGTAGGTAGCAGAGTATAGAGGCCTTGCTTCTTGATGGTTGGTTTGGCAATGGTGCAAGAAGTGTAGGATCTGATGTACTTCCCTCCATCCCGTCAAAGGTTTGGCCAATAGAAATACTTCTGCAATACTGTCACTATTTTCTTGACCCCGAAATTCCCAACGACTCGACTTTATTTTGCTTCCCAAATCATCTGTAGAAATTATACAACATGCATGTATATCTTGTATTCTCCTGATTTGAAAATTGTATGCCACTGTTAAATACAGAATCGCTTCCACAAAAATTCTTGCGGAAATTTAAAACACGATCGCCAATTGCAAACACATGAAGAAAGATTATTCACACATAACACATATGTTTACCGAGAAAACTTAAAGCTAAAAAACCCACTATCATATATTATGTATATATCATGGATCATGAAAAAATCTCATACAAAACTCTACTCCAAGAGCTCTTAGTACAATATACAATCATCTCACACTGTCATGCATAAATTTGGAAAATGCCTTCGCCAATTTTCTACCTCACAACAACCTACCTCCACCACAAAATCCAAGTTGATTACAAAGACCAATTCGATGCAATCAGACCCTCCTTGACTACACAATCCACATGAGCATATCCAATGTGTGTTTATCTTGCAAGAGTACTATTTAATATATTACAACTGATATTCAAATGTCCCTTTCACCTACCTCTCAACTAGGTATCCACTAGATGTGACATGCATGTAGTTAACAATAGTAAGTCTTCAGTTGCATGTGATATCACTCCATGTGAATAATTTAATATTTAATTCACTGATCTCTCACTAGTGTATCTTTAGTTACAACTAGTTACAACTAGCACAACTGAGTTAAATTACTTTACAACTCACATAACTACACATCCAACTGTATTACAACTTCGAATCACTTAGTTACAACTAAGTCCACTTGCATTTCCCACCAACAAAACTTAGAACTCAAAATTCCTTCAGCTAACTAGTTTTCCACTTCAGTTAACTGATTTCAAGTGCTTCAAGAGAATAGATTAATATTTATTGTCCAACTATTATCAATGGATAATAATAGTCGACATGCATCTATAAATAGACATGCGATCTATAATAGGCTTCACACATACATCTAAAAATAGAAGATCATCTATAAATAGAATTTGCTCAACATCTATAAATAGACTTCCGCTATAAATAGAATTTTCTCAACCATTCTAACAATAGACATACATATAAAAATAGCTTGTGGGCCCCACCTATTGTAGGTGCTTAATTTCCAGTAGGATCATCATCTTGTTGAATCTCAACACTCCCTCTCAACAAGAAAGGGATTATCCTTCACCTCGATCCTGTCTCTATGGTATTATAATTTTCTCCTGGTGAGCGCCTTCATCAGAATATATGCATCCAGATCCTCCGTAGGAATGTACTGAAGTAACATGATCTTCTGCTGCACACAATATCTGATATGATGATACTGGATATCTATATGCTTAGATATTTCATGAAACACAGGATTAATTGAGAGTTTAATGAAACTCTGATTATCACAATGAATCATCGTAGGATATAAATGAGAACCAAACAAACCAACCAGGATATTTCTCATTCAGATAGCCTCACATGAAGCTTGACTTACTACCATGTATTCCGCTTTCGCTGAACTGAATGCCACGGATCTATGTTTCCTGTGGTACCAAGAAACAGTTGCAGATATGATACTGAAGACCCCTCCTGATGTGGTCTTTCTGTTCGTTGGGCTACCCGCCCAATCTGCATCCGTAAAGCCATGCAACTTCACCCCATCCGTCTGTCTGTACCACAAGCCATACTCAGATGTGCATCTCAGTTATCTCAGGACATGCTTGCCCGCCTTCCAAAAGAGCTTGGTAGGCTTAATCATCGCTTGACTAAGCTAGTTAACCGCATAGCATATGTCCAACCTTGTATTCACTAAATACATTAGCAAACCCACTAACTGTCGATAGACAGTAGCAACCACTACCTCTCCAGATGTAGCATCCTCTTTCCTCCAGTATCCTAGAAGATGAGTATCCATGGGTTTGCAACCCTCCATGTGAAACTTACCCAGTATCTCCCTTGCATACTTTCCTTGAGACACAAAAATCTCATGATCTTGCTGCCATATTTCCAATCCAAGGAAATAATGAAGGAGGCCCATATCCTTCATCTCGAAATCCTTTGCAAGGTCCTCCTTGAATGAGTGTATCAACTGCTCATCACCAATCAGTATTAAATCATCAACATAAAGAACAATGATTAAAATCTTACCCTCCACCATAATCTAGTATAGGTTTGCATCCGCCTCACTCTTGGTGAATCCAAGTCTGGTGAAATAGTTGCCGATCCGAGTGTACCAAGCACGGGGTGCTTGCTTCAAGCCATACAACGCTATTTTGAGTCTGCACACATGCGACTCACTGCTAAAGATATCAAATACTTCAGGTTTCTCAATGTAAACTTCTTCCACAATGATCCCATTAAGGAACGCAGTCTTCACATCCATCCAATGAATGTGCCAACCCATCTGCGCTAAGAGATAAAGGATGGTCCTTATGGAAGAATACTATGTGACAGGTGTAAAGGTTTCTTCATAATCAATCCCCTCGGTCTGTGAGAAGCCCCGGGCCACAAATCTGGCCTTTTATTTCTCAACACTCCCATCAGCAACTTGCTTTACCATGTAGATCCATCTTGAAGCTACCACTGATTTATCAACTGGCCTTGGAACAATTTCCCAAGCATTGTTTCTGATAATGGAGTCATACTCCTCCACCATTGCATCTACCCATGTGGGTTCCTGCACTGCTTCCTAAAAGGAAGATGGCTCAGTCACAATACATTTTCTCATGAGAGACATGTATCCAGTGAATCAGTCAGGAGACTGTCTTTGTCTGTGATGTGAAGTACGGACTCCTACATTCTGTGCCGCATCAAGTTTTCGCCTCTCAGCTTTTGTGGTACACCTTCTTCCAGTTCTGATGTTTGGCTCTATGTGACTGGACTCCTCCACTCCATGAACCTCCTCCTGTGGCTGATCCACATCTAGAGACTCATCTTTGGGAACCAAAAGTTCCTCCTCCGCATGCAAGTTCAGCTCCCTCTCAAGCGACAACTGCATGGCTTTTCCCTCATCGAATTTTATATTTCATTGCATAACAGTCATCTTACTGTTCGATAAATACACAGGATAAGTATGGGGTGTTTCTGTGTACCCCACAAATATCCCAACTTCAGCAGTCAACTCCAGCTTCTTCCTAGCATTCTTGGTCACATGCACATAAATAGATGAGCGAAAAATCTTAAAGTGAGAAACATCTGGTTTCTTACCATCAAAATATTCTTCATGTGTACTCGTGCCAAGTACTCTATGAGGACAATGATTTAGCACATAAACCATAGTGTTGCATGCTTCCACCCAAAAATGCATTGGTAGGCCTTGATCATGCAGCATTGCTCGTGCCACACCCACGATCGTTCTTTTCTTCCTCTCCACGATAGTTCTGTTGTGGGTTATGAGGCGCTATGAGTTCTCTTCGAATTCCTTCTTTGCTACAGAAGTCTTTGAATTCATTCGAGATGTATTCTCCACCATTATCACTCCGCAAAGCCTTCACTTGCTTCCTTTACTCTTTCTTAACCAATGCCTTAAACTCACAGAACTTTGAGAATGTTTGATCCTTCTTCTGCATGAAGAATATCCAACATTTACGAGAAAATTAATAAACAAAAGTATCATAATACCTGCTTTTTGTTGTTGAAGCAACCAAGAATGGTCCACACATGTCTGTGTGAACTCTCTCCAGGATCACCAAAGCACAGTTCTCCTTTCCATGAAAGGTGGACTTTGCATACTTCCCCATGGTGCAACCCTTGCACTGATCTAACTGAGCAAGTTTTCCCATTGGAAGTCCAGTAGATATTTTTTGCATGACTTTCAAGGCTCCATGATAAATATGGCCCAATCACCAGTGCCATAATTCGCTCTCATCTCGACTCACCACTTTTTCTGCCTTGCCCATCATGGCAACACAAACTTCTACCTCCAGCTTATAGAGATTCTTGACTCGAATCCCTATCCTCTTGGCTTGACCTGTTGTTTTATGTCACGAGAAAGATTTTCCATCACTGAAAACAACGTCATAGACTCTGTCCTCCAACATCGTGGCTGAGACCAAGATTTTCTTCAGACCTGGAATATGCATAACATATTTCAATTGAAATGGTTTACCTAACTCCCTCTCAAAGGTAATGGTACCAATTTTGGTCGCGTTGTATCATCCATCGTCGCCCATATCTATATTCATCTAGAGATCTTTCTCCTCCAAGTCACTAAAAATCTCCTTATCTCCCGTCATGTGGAACGAAGCATCACTATCAAGATACCACACCGACCCCATTGCGCTTAATACCAAGCATACGATCAAAGAAAAATCAAGTTCAAATTGAGAGGCAAGGGCCTCACTAGCTGCAACTCTAACAACCTTCTTCT
Source organism: Pinus albicaulis (assembly GCA_034641835.2). Classification (NCBI taxonomy): domain Eukaryota; kingdom Viridiplantae; phylum Streptophyta; class Pinopsida; order Pinales; family Pinaceae; genus Pinus; species Pinus albicaulis. The sequence goes on from CM076569.1 coordinate 699,368,209, forward strand.
TCTTCTTCTTCTGTGGGCAGTTAGTGGCGAGATGCCCATGTTCGTGACAGTGAAAACAATTCACCTTGGACAAATCTAGATTCTTTCCTTTAGACTTGGATTTTGAATGGAATTTATTCCCCTTCCCTTTCCTTGCCTTGGTAGCCAAAGCACAATCCTCTTCATCATCATGCTTTGATGAAGAGCCATCTATGGTGTTTTTCCTGAACTCCTCCTGCACTAGATTTGACCACATTCATTCCCAATTCGACAATTTTTCCCATCCGATGATAGAGTCTTGATAACTGTGCCAACTCTTAGGAAGTACCAAGAGAGGAAATCTCACCAAATCATCATCGAAAATAGTGATTCCCACACTCCCCAGTTCATCCTGACATTGGACAAACTTTGTGATATACTTTGGAATATTGTCGCCCTTTTCCATCTTGATCTTTCTGAGTTTATCCTTCAGTGCCAATTTCCTATGGTCGCTGCTGCTTTGGAAAAGATCTATCAAAGCCTTTCACATAGCATATGGAGTGGCTTTCGCATGAAGGCTTGAGACAATGTGGTATCATACACCTTCCAACATAATACTTCTCGTATTTGCTACTTTCTTTTTCCATGTGTCAAGTAATGCAACATCCATCGAAGTGGGCTTAGGAACATCACTGTCGATGAATTACTTCAAGCCATTATCTTCAAGCACTGCCTCCATCCTGTCCTTCCAGAAATGTAGTTCAGCTACCCTCGAGTGCATACTCTAGACCGCAAATGTAATATCCCAAATGGGGAAATTTCTGCAATGTTGGGAATATCTTAAGATATTCCAATATTCCAGCTCCAGGAGTATTAACAATCAACACCAAAATATTTCAGAGATTGACTGTAGGGGAATTTACTGGATATGTCACCTTCACAAGGAAGGATGAGATCCAGAGGCTACCTGGCCCACTACCATGGTCTAGCTCACTTTCTCTTAGCCCTTTTCACACTTGGGGCTGCTAAAAAAAGCCACTTAAGTGACTTTTTGCACCTTAGGAGTGTTTATTAAGTTGCTACATGAGCTCCCTCACCCATTTTATTACTTTTATTAAAATAAAAGCAAGATTAATGTTCCAAATACTTTATTGAAAATTTTGGAACATTACAGTCCCCCCCTCCCAAAACTTGCTTGTCCTCAAGCAAGAGCAAGGATGAACTGCAAAAATTCCTCCACTCAAGGCATGGAGTCTGAAATATCCTCATGTAGATCCTTCATCCCCAAGTAATCAACCAAGCAAAATGAGTCACCCTCCAACTAGGCAACTCCTGAAACTACCCCTCCACCTTGTGCTCATGAGAAATATGTGGGCTGAATTTCTGAACTTGGTAAGCTCCAGAGCCTACCCCACATTGTCCTCTCCTCCACTTATGATGAATGTGGAGTGAAAGATGAACTTGGGCTACAATAGTGTTGCCTTCAAGAGGCAAGATGAAGTCTAGATCCCCAAGGATCTCTCCTCCAATGTTGCAAATCAAGCTGGCCCAAATCCTCTCATATGTGATGAGTTGGAATTCATCAACATATGGCATCCAAACAATCATATGGTTCACCTCATGGAAAAACACATGGCTGAACATGGTGACCATATCATCTTCCATACTCCCCTTGGAGCATTTTGCTGCAAAAGAATGGAGGTCTTCTCTCCCAAAGGGCACATCCACCCAATGAGTCTCTCCCTCCTCATGATACATATGGGGCTGTTGTTGATATATGGCTGAAATGAAATGGTCTTCAAGAGAGACCCAAGCCACCCCATCAAACATAAAAAAACCATGAAGTGCCTCCTCCAAAAATTCAAACTCTCCAAATAGCTCCTCCCACATGAAGGAAAGAGATGAAGTTTGGCAATCATGGGCTGCCCATTGCTTCTCCTGAAACATACAACATGCAAAGTAGGGAGAATCACACTCCCAATGGGCATCTTCCATTTATTTCCCTCCTTCAAAATAGTGCTTCCTTTGAACAGTGTTCCACCAACAACATATGGAAGCATAAACTTATGAGGGCAAGGAGGTGAAATATGGTCCCATGCATGGAACCAACGCGGGGCATCATTTTCCTGCCTCAATACATGATGCAACAAGTGTCTTTGCAGCCACTTGTTCACTGCCACATCCATCCTACAAGGTGTGATCATGGAAACACATTTTGGTGCCAAAGGTGCACACCAAAATCCCTGTGGCTTTCCCCCACAACCCCCTACTGAAATAGCCATCATTTTGCTGCAATGAACCATAAGTACAAAAAAACACAATGTGCAAGAAGAAAAGATCCTTATTGATCTGATATGCTACTCATAAAGATAATAGAGTGTAAATCATGCCACAAATAGTTACCTCCCTCACCATGTACTTTGACCTTTGAGCTGAAATGGCTCAAGTGAAAAGTCCCCATTACTGCAACATAGTAGGGGAGTGGTTGTGCCAACCATCTCATCATCTCTTGGGCTATGCATCTGTCCATATGCTGATATGAAACCATTAAGATGCCCTCCCAAGTGGACTCCTCCATCAATGAAGAATATGCATGAAAGAAGAACCCATAAATATTGCATGTAGATCCCTCTTCTTGTGCTTGTGAAACCAAGCCAAGAAATTCAAAATGTAGTAAGGAGTGCTCTCCTCCATTACTCCTTCATGCTCCTCACCTACATGCCTCCAAAGTACATCACTTGTGAAGTGGCTTGAAATACACTCCAACAAGTAACTCAAGCTCTCAAGTGACAGTGCTGCTGGCCTTTGGAGTAGGGCCACTGTCATCTCAAAGCTCCCCTCTTTGACATGAATCTTGCCAAAGACTCCTCCCATCATGTTGCTGCAAATGTAGAGCTCCTCCCATGAAGAAGGTGTTGCTTGGGCATCCAAGATCAAAGAGAAATCCTCTTGCACTATGCTAGTGCCTCCCCTTGCTCCCACAACATTCAAACAAAATCTAAGCAACAATAATGTTTGTTGATCCTCCATAATTCCACCATACCCAATCTGAAATGGGAACATAATGAGTGGTAAGATAAATTCCACCCTATCATGATGCACCCATACTCTCCCCTTTGTCCATTAAGTGAAATGATTGTGAAATGATCCTGGGACCTATGGGTTATGGATCCTCCACATTTCCACTGGGCACACATCATTCATAAGGATCTACTTTTTGGTGTAAGTATCCTACCACTTGGTACCTCTTTCACAAGAGCTACCATTGTCCCAAAACATATTTATCCTTTTGCATTTCATGGGACCCTGAAATGAAATCTCCTCCATGACAAAATTTCTAAACCCCACCCTCACATGTGATGCATGGCTCATCAATAGTGCATGAGTATGATGAGGGTTTCTTTCCTCCAAAATGGCACAATGCAGTGAAAGTCTCATGCTCTAGAAAAACAGCTTTCCAGGGTATGCAATCCCTCATGGCATGTATTGAACCAACAGGAAATGAAAACTCATGCATACCTTGATAAAGTCTGGAAGGGTCTGATGTGCATGCAAGAGTCTCTTCCCCAAATGTGCTGGCTGCCTTAATTGTTGGAGATGAAGGTTGTTCCTTCATGATAAAGACAACACTGGTATGTGCCTCTCCATGCTTCTGCTCTATTCCTCTGTGAGAATAGGAAGTGCATGGTCCTTCCTCTTCTCCTTCTTCTATTTCCTCAACCTCCTTGGAGAGGTTCTTGCTGGACCCAAAAACTGATGAGATCAATCTCATCCTCTGCATCATCTTGACCTCTTCTTCTATGAAATTTGAACTTCACAGGCTGAGCCAAGTTCGAAGCTTTGATACCACTGTAATATCCCAAATGGGGAAATTTCTGCAATGTCGGGAATATCTTAAGATATTCCAATATTCCAGCTCCAAGAGTATTAAAAATCAACACTGAACTATTTCAGAGATTGAATGTAGGGGAATTTACTGGATATGTCACCTTCACAAGGAAGGATGAGATCCAGAGGCTACCTGGCCCACTAGCAAACTCTGCCAATAGAACTTGTCGAAAGCTAATATTTCCCTTCAAGGAATTTCTGCTACAGCTGTCCATGAGGACGCTGTATAAGGAAGCCCACATTAGGGGAATTTTGAGGTCTAAAATGGTCCTCATAAGCGAATTATAAAATAATAGTGGAAAAAATCAAATAAAATTTGATGCAATCATCAAATTTTAGAGGGAAAAATGAAAAAACTACTTTTTCAACTCATATTTTCAACTTATCTCCCAAAACACTAAATTCTAGCCGGAGACATTGCGGGATTTAATTTACCCCCAACTAAAGTGAGGCCCATAAAATACATACTGATGGGTCCTACTACACGAAAAATGAGAAATACATAAAAAAACGTGATTACAATCACATTTTTTATGTATTTCTCATTTTTCGTGTAGTAGAGTTCATCGAAAGTATGAAACATGGGTACTCCTTGGATGAGGAATTAAATTTTGCATCCAACAAGTACTCCCACTCGAAATTTGAGTAAAAATTTTGGGAGATAAGTTGAAAATACGAGTTGAAAAAGTAGTTTTATTATTTTATTATTTTTTAATATTTTTACCCTTTTATTTAAAAAATGGTGAATCATCCCCTATGGTTGACATCATCATCTTGAATCCTATTGGTTGTTATAAAGTTTATTTTTGTTGTACATTTTTCTTAGGAGGCCCATTTTAGACCTCAAAATTCCCCTAATGTGTGAAAATAAGGAAATCCAGTGTTGAGATGCCTTAGAATATGTCTGATACAAACTCCCTGCAGAATATAAGCTCAAATAAATAATCCTAAGGGGGTTATTTAGACCTCCCACCAACAAGTATACCGAAATAATTCTCAATGAGAGAACCTTCAGCAGTATTAAAACTCCAACATGTAACAACAATGAAATAATGCCTCATATAATGTAAGAAGAGTACAAATTTGATACATAATCTGTAGCAGAAAATGTAATACAAATTCCTTGAGGAAAATGCCTCTCAAGGTGAGCTTAAATCAGCGTGAAGGGTAAATGTACATAAAACAAGAGAGTACACTGCTACATAAACCCAACTATTTTGTCACTGCACAGTCTATGAGGGAAAATGATTGCAAACTGATATATATGGAATGATATGACAATATGTGCTCAAATAAAGATGGGGGAGCAGGATCTCAACCCCAGAAAACATTATTACATCAATCCTCCAAGGGATTGGCTAAAATACATAAAACAGAAAAATGTCGGAGTTGCAGTGTAGCTACTGCAACTCAAATATAATAAAACATAGGAGAAGGAAGTAGATGCTGCAATAAACAATGATACCTCCACCAATGATCTCCAAGTGAAGGGGCTTCTCCCCTTACTGAAGATTGCACTCACTAGTGCACAAAATGAATCCCTTGTGCAAGCCACCTCTGAAGATAACGCTGTAAGGAAAGAAGACTGCGTTGGGCATGAGAGAAAACATAAGGCCCAATGCCAAAATATGCAATATTAGCTCCGGGGTTTCCTTTGCTAATCTCCTAGAGAAAGAGATGGCTCCTCCTCTACAAAACAGCTCCGGAAGTGAGATGATGAAGGTCCCTCACTGCAACACCAGAAACTCCAGTGTTATCTTGCTGCAAGAATAACGCAGTAGCTGAAAATGACTGCTTTGGCCTGAAGCCAAGATGTGAGGAAGATGAAGAACAATCTCTCCATGGCCTCCCATGGAAGAGAAGGGCATTACTAAACAGGAATCCCTCTTGTGCTAAGCAGCACAAGCTCCCTCAGTTGAAGGCAGCTTCAACTTTAAATTCTTTCTCCCAAGATGAAACCCCAACAATGGTTCTCCTTCATCTTTTATGCAAGGCATGCATGGACCCCACTCACATTAGGGTTTCTCTCATTTCAAATTTCCCGCCATCCAACTACGCAATCTTCTTGTGCAAACTTCCCCCCTTGGGTATGTTGTTGACTTGGTCAACCATGCTCTAGCACACTTGCTCTTAACCCTTTTCACACTTGGGGCTACTAGCGAAATCCACTTAAGTGACTTTTTGCACCTTAGGAGTGTTTATTAAGTTGCTACATGGGCTCCCTCACCCATTTTATTCCTTTTATTAAAATAAAAGCAAGATTAATGTTCCAACTACTTTATTGCAAAATTAGGAACATTACAACAAACCATTAAAATCCATTTCGATGTTTACTCAACTGTCACACCAAGAAATTCTTGCAGCAAATTCGAATTGTTTCCACCAAAAAACTCACTGTTTTGCTTCAAAATTGCAATCTTCTGTGCTCTGATACCATGTAGAAATTATACAACATGCATGTATATATTGGATTCTCCTGATCTAACAATTATATGCCATTGTTAAATACATAATCATTTCTACAAAAGTTCTTGCAGAAATTTAAAACACGATCGCCAATTGCAAACACATGAAGAAATATCATTCACACATAACACAGATGTTTACCCGGAAATCTTAAAGCTGAAAACCCCACTATAACATATTATATATATGTCATGGATCATGAAACAATCTCATACAAAACTCTACTCCAAGAGCTCTCAGTACAATATACAATCGTCTCACACTGTCATCCAAAAATTTTACAAATGCCTTAGCCAATTTTCTGCCTCACAACAGCCTACCTCCACTGTGCAATCCAAGTTGATTACAAAGACCAATTCGATGAAATCAGACCCTCCTTGACTGCACAATCCTCATGATCATATCCAATGTGTGTTTGGCTTGCAAGAGTGCAATCCAATATAGTACAATCGATAGTCAACTGTTCGTTTCAACTACCTCTCAACTGGGTATCCACTGGCTCTGACATGCATGTAGTTAACAGTAGTAAATCTTCAGTTGCATGTGAGATCAGTCCATGTGAATTAATTTAATATTTAATTCATTGATCTCTCACTAGTGTATCTTTAGTTACAACTAGTTACAACTAGCACAACTGAGTTTAACTCACTTAACTGAGTTAAACTACTTTAAAACTCACATAACTACGCATCCAACTCCGTTACAACTCTAAATCACTCAGTTATAACTAAGTCCACTTGCATGTCCCACCAATCAACCTTAGAACTCAAAATTCCTTTAGCTAACTAGTTTTCCACTTCAGTTAACTAGTTTTCCACAGTTAAGCGCACTTGAGCCAGAGGAGTTCTGGGATGGGTGACCTCCCGGGAAGTCCTGGTTACCGGGTGCAAGCCCCGAAAGTGATGATTGACGCTATGTGATTCATTTCACTAGTCTCAATCCCACTTCTTCACCCCTGTGAGCATCACCAGATGCAATGAGTGCTAAGTGGACTATTCAAAAATCATGAGAAATTAGTTAGTTACGACTAACTCTCATGGAAATGGTCATAGATGAATGACTAAATTAACGCAGTTGAATCCCAAAAATGATATCTAATATAATGCACTGCGTAAACCCCTCATACTTAAAGTACTAAGAGTAAAGGGATCTCTTCTTGAATGGTTCATGAGGCACAATAGTTGCTAAGGTTTTGCAAATGGGGTAGCAAGCTAAGTGGGCTGATTGTGGGGGGAACCCAGGTTGTTGCTTGAGCCAGAGGAGTTCTCAGGATGTGGGTGACCTCCTATGTCTCAAGTTACCGAAAAGCCCCTAAGCGATGATTGACGCTAGTGATTCATTTCACTAGTTTCAATCCCACTTCTTCACCCTTGTGAGCATCACTCAATGCAATGAGTGCTAAGTGGACTATTCAAAACTCATGAGAAATTAGTCAATTACGACTACCTCTCATGGAAATGGTCATAGATGAATGACTAAATTAACGCAATTGAATCCCAAAAATTATATCTAATATAATGCACTGCGGAAACCCCTCATACTTAAAATACTAAGAGTAAAGGGATCTCTTCTTAAATGGTTCATGAGGCACAATAGTTGCTAAGGTTTTGCAAATTGGGTAGCAAGCTAAGTGGGCTTGATTGTGGGGAAAACTCCACAGTTAAGTGCACTTGAGCCAGAGGATTTTTGGGATGGGTGACCTCCCGGGAATTTCTGGTTGCCGGGTGCAAGCCTCGAAAGTGATGATTGACGCTATGTGATTCATTTCACTAGTTTCAATCCCACTTCTTCACCCCTGTGAGCATCACCCGGTGCAATGAGTGCTAAGTGGAATATTCAAAAATCATGAGAAATTAGTCAGTTACGACTACCTCTCATGGAAATGGTCATAGATGAATGACCAAATTAACGCAGTTGAATCCCAAAAATTATATCTAGATTAATATTTAGCTGTCCAACTATCTTCTTGGGATGGTTGGTCATTTTACATGCATCTATAAATAGACATGATCTATAAATAGAATTCACACACACATCAAAACAGATCATCTATAAATATAATTTTCAACATCTATAAATAGATTTACTATAAATATAACTTTGCTCAAACATTCTACTAAAAATAGACACACATAAATAGACATGCGATCGATAAATAGACATCTATAAATAGACATGCGATCTATAAATATAATTCACACATACATCAAAAAACAGATCATCTATAAATATAATTTTCTCAACATCTATAAATAGACTTCCACTATAAAGAGAATTTGCTCAAACATTCTAAAAATAGACATACACATAAAAATAGCCTGTGGGCCCCACCTAGTGTAGGTGCTTAATTTTCACTAGGATCATCATCTTGTTTAATCTCAACATCATCTTGGCACACTCGCTTGAAGGAACACAAAGGTGTACCAGGTGATATAGTAGTGCATCTTGGAGGTGAAAATTTTGAACTTGTGTAGCCTCCAAGAGTGTCTTGTATGTGTGGCCGAATTCTGGATTGCTCTTGTAGAAAAGCGGCCAATCAGAAGTCTCGTGCCCACAAGAGTTAAGAACGGTGGTTAGCGCTACGATCGATGGTCGACTAAGGCAGTCTGCAACATTTTTGGTGTTTCCCTTATTTTACTTGATGTTCAAATGAAACTGTTTCAGATATGTGGACCACTTCTGATGGCGATCGTTCTGCAACTTCCCTTGTGTCTGTATGAACTGTAGGGGTCGGTGGTCTGTGTGGATGACCGTTTCCCTCCCCAAAATGTAATGCTTCCATTGTCGACAAGCTTTCACAATGGAATAAATTTATTTTTCATAAGTGGGATACTTGCAGACTGTGTCAGATAATGTCTCACTGTGATATGCCATTGGATGCCCCTGTTGAGTAAGAACTTCCCCAATAACATAATCATAATAATATGTCTTGATCTCAAATGGTTGTGGCAAGTCTGGTAATGTGAGCACTGGGGCAAAGTAGAGGCAATGTTTCAATTCTATGAACACCTTCTGTTGAGATTCTGACAAAAATAATTTTTCTTCACTCCTCCCTTGGTGACTTGACTCAAGGGCCAAGTGATATGAGAGAATCCCAACACGAACTTGCGGTAGAAATTAGTAAGACCCAAAAATTTGCGAAGCTCTGTTAGAGTGGCTTGGGCTGGCCAATCTCGAATGACTTGGATCTTGGTTGGAACCACATGCACCCCCGATTCATCAATAATGTATCCCAGATACTAAACCTGGGTCATGCCAAAAGTGCACTTCTCCAAATTTTCACACAACTTGTGTTGCCGCAGTGTTTGGAGGAGCTGTCAGATGTGGTGGAGGTGCTCTTCCCAAGTATAAATGAAGATCAGAATGTCATACAAGTACACTACTAGAAATGAGTTGGTGAATGGACGCAATATGTCATCCATCAACCTCATGAATGTTGCGGGAGCATTCATCAACCCGAAAGGAATGACCAACCATTCGAAAAGGCCCTCCTTGGCTTTGAAGGAAGTCTTCCACACATCGGAGGGTTCAATTGGTACCTGGTGATACCCAGACTTCAAGTCGATCTTGCTGAAATATTTCGCCCCTTTGAGTTGGTCCAGAAGGTCATCAATCCGTGGGATCAAGTACATATTCCAGATAGTGATCTTGTTCAATGTCTGATAGTCAATACAAAGTCTCCAAGTCCCATCCTTCTTCTATACCAACACGATCGAGCTCCCACAGGGAGATGAATTCGGCTTGATGTGACCTTTCTGCAACAGCTCCTGAATCTGCCTCTTGATTTCATCGTTCTCCATAATAGAGCACCGATAGATTAGTCCATTGGGAAAGGAAACTTCTGGGGTCAGATCAATGGGGTGATTGACCTGACAGTGAAGAGGCACCCTTGTGGGTGAGGTGGAGATGTCCCCATACTCCTCCACAACCTTGTACATTTGTTGTTGTCATGTGGAGGAGCCCTGTCTAGAGGTCATGGCCACAGTCTTCTTCTTGCCCTAGGGGCGGATCATTAGGAAAACAAATTTCCTGGTTTTGGAAATGAGCTTATTGCATTGTTTTGTAGTAACCAAAGAGATAGATGGAGGTAGTGGTACCTCTAGTATCTTGTACAACGTATTTCCCAAAGTAACAATAACAGCGCGAGGTCGGGACTCATACACAATATGTCGCTTCCATAAGTATGGTTGGCCTAATAATACATCACAAACATGAAGAGGATCAATTTCAAATAATACCTCATCCGTGAAGGGCTTGATGTTATAGGGAAGGTGACACTGCCGGTTAACACAGAGATCCCATCCCTGGTGAAGCTACCTGATGGTGTATAGTTGTGGGTGTGAAGTGACCGGCAAGCCCAACCGTTTCACAACCTCTGTTGAAATGAGGTTCTTTTGGCTCCCAATGTCGACAGTGAACTATAGCAGGGAACCCTTTACTCACATCTAGGAGTGGAAGAGACGCTCCTCCTCCTCTAGATATTCCAGTTCCTCCTTCTGGATCTTCATAGTGGCAACGGTGGCGTTGGGCTCCACATCAATAATCTTCTTCATGCATATAATTCAGAAGCTCTCATCTCAGCCACCAGTGACTGCTTGGCCCGACACTCACTTGTGTTGTGAGTGGAGCTCTTATGGAACTCACACTACTTTCCCATGTCCTTCTTTGGCTTCGTGGTGTTGTTCTTTGCTTGTGGATTTGGCAGGTTGTCTTGGGCCGCCATGCCTTGGCTTTGTCCTTTTTTCTGCGCTTTGTGGGCACCTTTCCTTTTCTTTTGATTCGCAGATCCAAAGTCTCGCTTCTTCTGTATGAATTTCTGGTCAGTTTTTGTAGCATAACGGTATGTCGTACCAAGTGAGGATATTTCGAGGAACTCCATTTCCTCCTGAATGTATCTGTGCAGACAACTGTGGCACTTCAACACCAAGTGTTTCTCCGAATCTTTAATACCAAACTTTGTGCGTAGAGTATGGAATAGATTCGTTAGCTCATGCACATCTTGATCCCTTTGTTGTCGCAACGTAGTCCATTGTATGTACCTATACTCATTGCTCCCCAGAGGATAATATTTTTCCTTGATGGCGTCTTGAAAATAATTCAAAGTGGGTATGACCGAGAACAGACAGGGTTCCGTCTCATCCTTTTTCTCACAGTAGGTTTCCCACCATTCCTTGACATGAGGAGTGCAAAAATAATCTTCTCCTGGTTGGAAAAGTCATGAACCGAGAAATATCATTCTAATAGATTCAACCATCTATCTATGACGTCTGCATATATTTGGCCCTCAAATATGGGAATGTCAAAGTTTACTTGTACCTTAAAGGGAGTCAGGCCTCTAGAGTGGTTGTTGGATGCAAATGTGTCGTCGGTGGGCAATCGTTGAAGGATCTCGGCAAAGTTATCCATCATCGCATTCCTTTGATTTTCGAGGGCCTACTTGAGCAATTTTTTGATAGGATCTCCTGCTCCCTCATATTTCTTTTTGTCCTCCATGGGCGGCCGTCGAGGTTTGTGAGGCTGATCTTGCAAATGTTTAACTAGATCAAGCCCTAACTCCTTATACCCCGACCTCGTTGGGGACATGCAAAGAAGGATCGAGAAAGAGCAGACAACTATGATACCACTGATATGGATTTATGCAGGAACGTAACAGAATACACATATAACCATATAAATACAAAGATGCAGTGGAAATAACACTTCATTTCATTAATATCAAAGAAATAATTTTTTTTTAGAGAGAGAATGGAAATAAAATAGATAGGGCTCTAGTAGCTTATCTCTGAGAAGATATGTGGTGGCTATAGGCCTCTGAACTGTGTTACAATGAGGTTCAAAGAGCTATTTATTGTTGAGAAACAATGGAAAACCCACATCCAAAAACCTAACCCTAGGAGATGAAGTGCCAAAACTATGGGCCCCATTTGGGTAAATTGGTACATCAACTTCCCGAGGACGTAACTTTGGCATATGATCTCTGTTTGATGCACTCAATACCTCGTTAGAAATATCTATCCAAGCACTACAAATTTTGAGTGAGAAACATTGGTCTATAACCAATACCAATGTTGCTCTCGATTTTTCCCAAAAAAACGTCGTTTAGGGCCTCAAAATGGCTCCAAAAGTTCAGGACCTGAAAAACTGCAAAAAATAGTAAACTGTGCTACAATTAATGAAACTAAAAATCTAAAAGAAACAATGATGGGCCCTGAAGTGGAATAAGCGGGTGAGCACCAATATCCACTTGGATCATTGGTGGATGTCGCGTGGTCAAAACCTCGATTTTATCCCGCTTATTTTCACTTGGTTCATATGGTGGACTTAGAACAAGGAAATTTTTGAGTATGTACATGTTTCTACTACTCTTACCACACATAAAATCATTTGATGCTCAGAGGGGTACATATTTTCACTTCATCCTCCTCGGGAACATTCTATCAGACATATAGCTCACCCTATTTCCTTTCTAGCTAGATTCTTCAATGTAGCGGCACAACATAATAAGTGTGGATGTAGATCGTGGTTAAAATGGGACTAGAGGTACCATTACAAACTCTACTGGAATGGTGGCAATGGCACAAAAACTTGTGCAAAGGTGATAACACTTTAGGGATTATTATGGTTTTCATGGCAGGTATATATTGATGCCATGTCTATATTTGGGGACCCTCAAGTCCTGATAAATTGCATGAATTCAAAAAATAGTTTTTCTACTCCACAACTTGCACATTGGATGGGACAAATTTTCTTGTTGTGGGACTCATTCAATTACATCACTTTCGAGCATATATACCGGGAGAAAAACATCGAGGCTAGTCGATTATCAAAACTAGACTCACTAAGTCCTTTGGATGCCTCCATTACACCTTATTTGAGGCTGATAATGTCTGTGCACATGGCACTATGACACTTCCTTAATTTGCATGATATTTCTCTGATAATATTGGGATCCTTTTTGCATTTTTTATTTCCATATGTTTTGTTGTATCTTTGGCTACTCAGTTTTTGGGGAGTATTTCCATTTCTGTATTTAGATGACTTATTTTCACATTTGGGTTTTATTTGCATGGCTCTACTATACTTGAGCCTAGAAATTTTGACTGGCATGTATGGTTCTATATTTGGGGGACTTGTCCTTTATTTCTTGTTAGACGTTGATGACATGTGGACACTATTTGTTATATTGGACATATGCTCACATACTTGATGCCTATGTTTTGTTGGTCCTTTCACTTTGCATTCTATAATATTTTGACATGAACTTTGTACTGGTACAATATATAAACCAACATGTTTTTTTCCTGTAAAAAAATAATAATAAATAAATAAATAATCTACCAATTGGATCAACTGAAGTAGTTACTTAAACAAGGTCGATTGCCTCTAAAACTGTGGTTGCTATTTATTGGTCGCTGAAAGAAACTAATGGTGATGTCATTACTTTATTTAGTGCGACTTATGCACTTTTTTTGGTGCTTGTGCTCTCACCACTCCTTTTAGGTAAACTCCCTCTTTATTTATGAGAATAAACCAATTCGATCAATTGGTCTACAAAACTGTATTGTATAACTTTCTATCCTATTCGATGGAAAATATTCCACCAAAGAGGCTAGAGGAAAATAAATTAAAATTGATAAAGCATTCAAACTGTAGGCATTCCCTATTGCTCCCTAGGCCAAGAAGGACCTACAACAAACACTAGATGTGAGTACATATAGTTTACTCCTTCACTTGTGCGCCCTTTAGCTACAAATACATTGTGTGATTTGGTAATAGAATAAACGCTATGACAATTTGTATTTATATATTAAAAAAACACATGCATTTTAAAACATCCACATTTCTAAAATAAATGCACACATTCTTTTAGACTATGAGTTGGAACTAATCCTAAATATGTGTTTTTTTAATTTATGATTACGGTGAATTAGTGGTTTGTTAAAGTAATTTGGGTGATACTTAAAATCAAACCTAGTGGTTGCCCCTATAACATCAAGAGTATATCCAACCCATAACCCACATATATAAGGAATTTATGACTTGGCAAGCGATGAGGCTTCACGAGGGTGGGGAAACCTACTTCTTGAACCTTATCATAATAGGCTAAAGATGTCACCCCATGAAATTTTAAACAAGGTGAAGAGAATAACATATCATTATACCAACCACTCAGTCATCCCAAAAAAAACATATATGATGTGATTTTAAAAATATGTAAGTATTCTTTAGCAAACATGTTCTTCCATATCTCACTATCACTCTTTTAGACTATAAACTATTTTAAATATCAACATCTTATTGAATTTCAATTATACTAACAAAATAATTTAACAATAATATTTACAAATTTATTTTAATTATAAATATTAATTAAATAACTGATTTTATAATTATAAATATTAATTAAATAACTATTTCAAAAAGTTAAAAAAAAATATTTATTTATTTTTATATAAAATGAATAAAACTATTTAAAAAACTTTGTACCTATGTTTGTAACTAAGATATTTTTATTATAACATAATGATTATTTTGATTGAAAATTGGAAAATATTATTGAACAAATTTACTATTCAACATTATTTAAAAAAAAAGAAATATTTGGGTTAATTGTGTTTTCATATGGCACATTTTTACTTAATCGTTTACCATTCAATCTTACTTTATAAGAAAGAATAATCATCTTAAATTAATTTTATAATAGTAAAAAAAATAATTTTTAAGTACATTTAAATTCATTAAATACATATTTTATTTAGGGTGATTATTGAAGTATTCCATGATAATTATTGGTTATATGTACATATTCTTCCTTTGTCAATTTTTGAGTAAGAAATAATTGGAACTTGACACAAGTGATTTGGCTGTTATGATCATAAGAACGGGAAGCATTTTCATTCTCCACATATTCTTTGCCACGATCATGTCCATAACCAACATTCAATTTGGTTTCATAGTGCATCATTCAAGGTTGAGACACTGTTAAGGTGTCTTAAGCACTCTAATTCTTGGCACATTTCTTTCCTTCTTCCAAAAAAGCTTTCATTAAGTAAGAGATACAATTTTAAGGGGATTAAATAGATAAATGTTTTGATGTTATTTGTTTTTAAGCCCGACATTTTGCTCTGCATTTTCAGTTTTGATGCTTTCTCTTTAGGTGTTTTCTTCTTCTAGTCTCTATCACTTGATTTTCTCTTGATACCTAGAGGTTGACTCTCTTCATCCCTTCGTAGTGCATGGATTGACATGGATTTCTACTATTGGTTTCCTATTTCCTTTTGGTTTCACCTCATCAACCTCCTCCCACCTTGCTCTTTCTCTTAGGTGTTGACTTTTATGTTTCCTCAGACTCCCCTACTCTATTGTCCTACTAGAGACCTCCCCCTCCTATACTCGTGTTGTCCCCTTCTCTAGTATTTGACCTTATTCTTATTTGGCCAAACAATGTAGCCTTTCCCTCCCTCTCTCTTATGAATTTTTTTGCAATTTCTTAAAGGGTTTTTACACTCTCAAACCCAAACACCAGTAGATGTGAGTGTTATCCATGTATTTTTACTCCGACTAGCATTGAGCTAGTGGCCTATAGGTATAGGGATCTCACTCTTCACTTGATATAGGAGAAATTGGAAGAGATGAATATGAGGCTTGGGTTTAAAGAAGGCTTATGTTTGATATACAAGTTGAAGAAGATGTGGAGCAGTGGGCTCTAAATACGGGCTACACCCTTATGAGGCAAACCTGGTACTTGCAAATAGAGGATACATACTCAATGTTAAAAATGATAATGGGAAAGTTGTTGGTAGAAAGGAATGAAACCCATGAGGAGATTTGTGTGTGCATTGATGGATTACAATAAGGAGTAAACAAAATGGACAACAAAATTTCAGTGTTTCCCCATGAAATTTGCAAACCTAGAATTTCATAGCAGTGAAGAGGATGATGGAGCTCTTGCCCCTATCTAGGTGGACTCCCCCAATTGAAAAAATATGCTTATGATTTTCTTAATTTTGTTTCTAATTTATGAATACAGGTTCAATAAACTTCCACATAATCGTTAGAAGGTTTTAATTTTGGGTGTCTTAGTTAGATTCAAGGTTTGTTATTTTGTTAAGTATTATTTATGATTGATGATATTTTAAGACTATTGAAATGTTATTATGTTTTTGGTGTGATTTTCCTAGTGTTGTAAATTATATAACTTTTTTAAATTATTAATATAATTTAATTTAAAATACAAATATTATTAGATATTAAAAAAAAACCATTTAAAATTTATATTGTATTAATTATCATAAATATAATAATTATTTTATTTTATTTATTAACAATAATGGTAAAAGTTCCCCATACCTTATTTGAACTAATCTTTTAAAAAGTGCTTCATAGTGGCTAGTGTGTGCTCCTTAGTTTAAATATAGTGAAACTAAAGTAAAAATAAGGAATTCAATCTAGTGTTAAGGTTTAGAATCTAGTCGATTTTGGTTTTACTTAATTGTAATTCTGCATTGTGGTAGTGGATAATATAATCCTACCTAACTACAATAATAATGTCTTATTGTAGTAATAATATTTTTGTTGAGAAGATTGTCTAGAAATTTTTACATTTTCCTAGGTATATTTTAAGGATATTTGTTCTTGCCAGATATGTCTCTAAAAGATAGAAAGAATATATTCCTTAAAAATATATATAAATATTAAAAATGGAGTTACTTTATTTACTTAGTTATTTATGTTTTGAGTTGATAGCCATTTTAATTTATTATTAATACAATTTTTACTGATTTTCCATGTTTTTTTCCAAAAAAAAAGTTCACTAACATTTTTAGACTTTCACATAAATTTTCATCCTTAAAATTTATCTTGTTGACAATTACAACTCACTTTGAGAAGAAAAAACATTGGATGAAAATATAATTGTTGAATTAGCAAAACAACCTAAGAATAAATTAGCTAGTGAAATGTATGTTAGTCCATTAATAGACTGAGGTGAGTGTGCATCTATTGCTTCTGTAGAAACTTACAAGAGCTATAGTAGAACCTTTATAGAATCATAAAATTTGTTGAGTATGATAGTAAATCATTGACACATAGATACAATCTTTGCATTAATTTGAATGTCTAGATGTTTTTATGGTTTACATGAGATGGTTTTATGATATTTTATAATTTTATGATATCTCAAATATCTGTAATGTTTATTGTGCAAAATAAATTTATGTTCTAATTTGAATATTTGTAGATTGAGTTACGTATATTACACGAAGTAAATTAAATTTATAACAAATGAATTCTTTCTTCAACCACAAATTTGATAAAATTATCATAATTTTATAATTAAATCATTATGAAAATATTTTTTTATAACCAAAATATATATATAATATTTTTTATAAACAATTTCTATAAAAACTTGCACATTCAAAATCAACACGAATAACCAAAATTCAATAAAACATAAAAAAAAAAACCAATGAGTGGAAACATATATATATATAATTGGACGCTTAACAGCTTATATGGCTAAATACTAATAACAATTAGACAAACGTTTGATACAAAATAAAATAATATCTTGGTTTCTTGTAATACTATTATTATATTAAACAAACGAGTTATTTATAATGTGATTTTTTGAAAAAAATAATTGAATTTTTTCTGATTTAATTTCTCTAAAATCTAATAAAAAATATTTGAAATTGCAAATTTAATAAATAACTCCTACACAATTAAAATATCTAAACATTTTTCAAGTGCTAAATCCATATATACTTGTCAACCATTCCAGAAAGCATGTAAACTAGCGAAGAAGCCTAGCAAAAGTCACTGAAAAGGTAAAATGGTGCCAGAAACAAGGGACCGATGATGGAATAGTTAGAACTCCTCAAACCATGTACTTAATGTTAACCCCGTGATTTGTCGATGTTGGCCAACCGCATTTGACAAGGCAACACGCAACTGGACTTAATCGAGTTGGGCGGTTCGACGTGTGTACCATTCATTTGTAACTGCTCAACACTACCAACTTTTGTTTTAAGCAGAATCGACACCAAAAAAATCAAGAGCCTCGTGGAAATAAATATAAAAGTATTAGCAAACTCCGTGCTGTAAAAAGGACGGGACGCTAAATTTAGCGTGTGCAGACGAGAATACGGTGGTAGCGGATAGGGTTAGTAGATGGCGGAAGTTGGGTTGGCGGAGAAGACGATAAAAATGGGAGTTGGAAGTGGGCAGAAGAATATGCAAAGCAGGCAGTGGCGGCACAAAGTGCAATCGCGTCATTCATAAAAGCAGGGTTACATTTGACGTGCAGATGTGATAATTATATAATAAAATTTTAGCCACGGGTTACCTGGCATGGAGCAATAACATTAGACGTAAATTTCGATAAAAAAAAATTGTAATAAAGAAAAAATAATTGCAAAGTTTTATTTTAGAAAATTGGAAAACATTTAACATTTTTAATCAATAGATGGTCAAACGAAAACCTAATGCATAATCTCTGCTAGGCCACAAGATATAACATATTATATTGTAATTGGTGACTATAGTAAGTGTTTTGTTTTATTGAAGTATCAATTAAAAATTATATTATGCCTTCATTTAAATTTATTTATTTTCATATTTGAATTTTATTTTTCATGAAAAATTTGTAATTTTATTAACAAAAATAAAATTACAAGTTGTATAGGTTGAAAGAGAGTCCATCAAGTAGTTTTATTTGGTGATCAAAATTCAAATAAAAGAAAATAAAATTACAGATGAAGAGAGACATCAAGTTTTTTCTCTTTCTTTTTCTTCATTTTTCTCCGATCACCTTCTACTATTGACGTGGAGAAGACCAGAACAAACTGATTTTCTACCATTAGTATTTCATTATCTTTGTCTGAATCAGAATTGTCTAATATATAATATATATCGTTTGTTTCCACAATTTTCTGTAACCTCTAGCTTCATAGCAAGCTATTCTTAAGATGGCTAGATCAAATGGATCATATGAGTCACTTCCTTGTATATCCGGTTCATTTGCTTTCTGATCGTTCTCATCCCAATATTTGAATTTATCTCCAATAACATGTTATATTTTAATTAAATTCGGTGTAATCACTATGGTTTAAAAATATGTAAATTTATACTATTTAAATTGATATGGTTTAGAATTGATGTAAATTTATATCATGCGAGTTGACATGATAATTAATTATTCGTACTGTAAATTTTAAATAAAAATATTGAATTATATAACATAAAATCATAATTTACTTACACTAGATTTTTAAATTAATATTAAAACTTTATATAAATATATAGTCCTGTTGACTCACAAGTCAATCAGCTAGGCGACACGATAATTAATTATTCGTATTGTTAAGTTTAAATGAAACTATTGAATTATATAACATACCATCATAATCTTCGTACACTGGATTTTTAAATTAATATTAAAACTTTATATTAATATATAATCCTTTTGACTCACAAGTCAATCTAGGCTATTAAGATTTCATTCCAAAATTCAATGTATTTGAATGTCGGTGTGGATCTTATTATTATTATTTATTTATCTGTCGAAAGCATATAAAATTCAGAAGCATGAGGACCAAATGCTTGAGTGGGTTAGAATTTCATTCTAAAATTCAAAGTATTTGAGTGGGGTTGTGGACCTTATCATTATTTATTTGTAAAAGTATATCACATTGCGAGGAAGGATGTGGAAAATGTTCCACTTCAAAGTATTTGACTGGAGTTGTGGACCTTACAATTATTTATTTGTAAAAAGTATATCACATTGCGAGGAAAGGATGTGGAAAATGTTCCACACGGACTCTTCTTTATTAGCGTGATCAGTGGAGTAGGAGCTAAGAAGATGCATGGAAACCAGACGGTAAATGTTCTACTGTTCCCACTTAGCTTCCACACAATAAAAATGAAGGAGTCAATGTGGAAAATGTTCTACGGAAGTAGGTACGTCATTGCTGTCAATTCTGGTAGTAACCGAACTCGAGAACGCATGGTAGCTATAAACGCAGAGGGTACTGAAAATGGACATTCAAAGCAGAAAGGTGTAATTTTTTGACAGGCCATGGAGTCCTCTAACGCTCTGTGTTGTTTGATTTTCCTGTGTTTGATTGGGGAAAATGAAGGGTTGTTCTTTGCACTGCCTTCCAATTGGAAAGTGGCTATACATAATTCTAGCCTCCATAGGTACAGGACCGCGCAGGGGCCCTTCAGAGCAGTCACAGATGGATATGGGAACCCCATTGTTAGCCAGAATAACAGATTTGGGTTGGGATTCATTGATGTAAATTCTTCTGGCAAATTCGTTCTGTCTGTTGTTATGGGATTGAATCTCACCTCTGCTCCTGCAATGGAGATTTGGACAGCAAACAGAAACAGGATGGTTGCAGAGGGCGCAATGCTTAAGCTGGGAAGTCATGGGGACATGGTACTGGAAGACTCGGACGGAACCGTTGTCTGGAATATCAGGATTGGTAAGTCTAAAGGCATTTTAATGGCGGAGAGCGGTAATTTTCAGATCTATAATACCACGAATTCTTCGCTTGTGTCCACTGGTTCGAATCTCGTATGGCAGAGCTGGGATCATCCCACGCGCACTCTGCTGCCCGGGCAGGCGCTGAAAAGGGGGCAGACGCTTGTTTCGAATTCATCTGCGACGAATGCAAGTGGTGGATCTTATAAGCTCGTTATGGAACCGGGAGGGTTGGTTTTGTTGTACACAAGCTCAATCCAAATCCAGGAGCCTTATTGGTCTATGGGGCTGCAAGGGCTGAACTACCAAGGCATTCTTAGGCCCTGTTTTTATAATTCCACGTCTGTCGGGGCCGAGGCCATCTATACGGGCCAGAATTTGCACGTTTCGTTCAATGAAACTATAGGCAAATCCTCTTCTTCTAATTCTTGCGCTAATGGGGATCAATGGCTGCCAATGCGTCCCCCTAATTTCAATAAGCCTCCTCCTAATTTCAATAATGAAAACGAGTACAGGTTCCTAAGACTGGACAGCGATGGCAGCCTTCGCTTCTACCGTGTCTCTCAGGTGCCCGGACAGAACAGTGTCTCAGATTGGTGCATAGACTTCGAACTTGACCCATCTAATAAGAATTGCCTACTTCCAAGAGCCTGCGGGCTTTATGGCATCTGTGACAAAGGCCAATGCAGCTGCCCAGGCTACGGGACGCGCGATCAATTCGAGCAAATTCAGTCCCTGGACGTGACACAGGGATGTTATAGCAGCGCCGGTGAACCCTCCTGCAGGCAGCCTTCGGCGACCCACCATTTCATGCCCCTCGACGGTGCGGATTACTTTCCCAACGACTACCTGAAGCCTGAAGCGAACGTTTCCACGGCAGAAAAATGCACGAGCCTGTGCACCACTAATTGCTCCTGCGCGGCCGCCTTCTTCCGCAGCAGTTCCTCGTCCTGTTACCTTGCAGGAGGCCCCCTGTCGAGCCTGAAATTGACTGGGAACCAGACATACAAGGCCTATATCAAGGTCCTCAGTAAGTTGCCTGGAAACAGGACCTGGGGGTCTAGTAATCCTCTGAGCATTGGCAGCATTGCTGAGATCACGTCGAGCTCGGCGGCCGCGGCTCTGTTCCTCTGCCTGATAATGTTCGTAGTCGTGCGAAGGAGACGAGCGAAAGAGCCAGTTATGGATGAAGAAGAAATCGATCCGGAGGAAACAGAGGAAGCCTTCTTGAAGACGCTTCCGGGGCTACCGCCGAGGTTCTCGTATGACGACCTCAAGGAAGCCACTGATAACTTTAGCAGAAAGCTGGGGACGGGCGGGTTCGGATCGGTGTACGAAGGCATTTTGAAGGACAAAACCAGAGTTGCCGTCAAGAAGCTGGACGGGCCGAGACAGGGCTACAAGGAATTCAGAGCCGAAGTAGCGACGATAGGCAGCATCAGCCACATGAATCTGGTGAGACTACGGGGATTCTGCGCCGATTCCCACCAGAGGCTACTGGTTTACGAGCTCATGGACAACGGTTCATTGGATAAATGGTTATTCTCTGGTCGGGACGACAGCAGAGGGTGTTTGACATGGGAACAGCGTTACAATGTGGCTGTGGGAACTGCCCGTGGCCTGGCGTATCTGCACGAACAGTGCAGAGAACCCATCATGCATTTGGACATAAAGCCTCAGAACATCCTACTCGACACAAAATTTAATCCCAAGGTCTCCGATTTCGGCATGTCGAAGCTCCTGAACGACGAAATGACGCAGGTAATGACGGCGGTGCGCGGGACGCCTGGGTACCTGGCGCCCGAGTGGCTGCGATATTCTATCGCCACCAAGAAATGCGACGTCTACAGCTTCGGAATGGTGTTATTGGAATTGGTATCCGGGAGAACGAATTTCGATCCCTTGGCATCGGATCCTCGGCTCTGTTATTTCCCGACGTGGGCCATGCTGAAGGCGCTGGAGGAAAAGTATATGGATTTGGTTGATAAGAGACTGGCGGATAGCAGCGTGGACACAGAGGGTGTTACCAGGATGACAAAGGTTGCGTTGTGGTGTGTTCAGGATAATCCCAACCAGAGGCCACGGATGAGTGTTGCATTGAAGATGCTAGAGGGAGAGTCAGATGTTCCCGATGCGCCCATGTGGCCGTTGCAGAGAGGGTCGGAGTTCTTACAAGGATACGGGTATGAGTTCATGAAGGATCGAGATGGAGATCATCACGAAGAACAGAACGAGAAAAACATGGGTACCGGTGCCCCCAAACAACATTCTGGACCTAGATATCTAATTAACTAGCACAACCATATTAGTAAAAACTAATGTGGTTGATATACGCTGATAGGCGTATATAAAATAGATTTACAACCACATTTACCAATGTGGTTGATATACGCCGATAGGCCTATATCCACTACCCATCACATTAATTTATATATCAATAAATAAATATTATATATAAATTTATTATATTAATTTGAAAAATATATATTATATATTAATAAGAATAATAATATATACATACTATAAATTATGATTAACTATATACATACTATAAATTAACTTGAAATATATATAATATATATTAATATAAAAAAATATTAATAATATATAATAATTTAATATATCATACATGACTATACTATTAAAAAAGAAAAAGAACTAATAATATATTAATAATATATATTATATCATAGTTGATTATATTATTATTAATATATATTAATAATATTATAATATTACTAATAATCATTATTAATAAATATTAGAATATTTATTTACAATGATTATTAGTAATATTATAATATTATTTATATTACTAAATAAATATTAAAATATTATTAATAATGATTATTAATAATATTATAATATTACTAATAATCATTATTAATAAATATTTGAATATTTATTTATAATGATTATTAGTAATATTATAATATTATTAATATTACTAAATAGATATTATAGTATTATTAATAATATATATTAATAATATTATAATATTACAAATAATCATTATTAATAAATATTTGTATATTTATTTATAATGAATATTAGTAATATTATAATATTATTAATATATACAAAAATATTTTATATATATTTTTAATATTATAATAAGTATTAATAATATATATTAAAAATATTTATTAATATATTAATAATATTAACTATATACATACTATAAATTAACTTGAAATATATATAATATATATTAATAATATTTATAAATTTAAAAAATATATATATATTTAATATTTTCATATTTATTTATATATTAATATCATAGATGGTTATATTATTAATGAACCAAAGAACTAATAATATATTAATATTATTATAATAATATTATAATATTACTAATAATATATTAATATTATTATAATAATATTATAATATTACTAATAATATATTAATATTATTATAATAATATTATAATATTACTAATAATCATTATTAATAAATATTTGAATATTTATTTATAATATATATTAATATATTAATAATATTAAACTCAAGAGAGTAATAAGCCATATGAAACAATATTTAAAAACAAAAAAACCTAAGAGATTAATAAACCCAAGGGATAAATATTATAAACATAGGGGATCAATATAAAAAACACAAGAGATTAATAAACCGTAAGAATTGATATTTTAAACTAAAAAACCTAATAAATTAATAATCCATAAGAATGAATATTTTAAACATAAGATATTAATAAACGAATGAGATTATTAACATTATAAACCAAAAGAACTAATAAACCCAAGGGTTTAATATTATAAACCAAAGGCATTGGTGAACCAAAGGTAAAACCATTACCGAACAAATTATAAACCAAAGGAATTGGTGAACCCAAGGGAATTCATTTAAACATTGAGATAATTGTTGTCATTATTCATATTATAAACCAAAAGAACTAATAAACCCAAGGGTTTAATATTATAAACCAAAAAAATTGGTGAACCCAAGGGAAAACCATTACCCAACAAATTATAAACCAAAGGAATTGGTGAACCCAAGGGAATTGATTTAAACATGGATGACATTGATCGATTATTTATATTATAAACCAAAGGAACTAATAAACACAAGGGTTTAATATTATAAACCAAAGGAATTGGTGAACCCAAGGGAAAACCATTACCCAACAAATTATAAACCAAAGGAATTGGTGAACCCAAGGGAATTGATTTAAACATTAAGACAATTGTTGTCACAATGCGACGTTGGACCAACTATGACCATGGTTGGCCATGGGTGATTTTCATATTGAGACAATGTTTCTCATAATGTGTCATTTGATCATGGATGACATTGATCGATTATTCATATTATAAACCAAAAAAACTAATAAACCCAAGGTTTTAATATTATAAACCAAAGGAATTGGTGAACCCAAGGGACAACCATTACCCAAAAAATTATAAACCAAAAATAGGTAGACGAGGAAAACCATAGCGAACAATCACCAACAAAGGAATTGGTGAACCCAAGATTGATTTAAACATTGAGACCAATTGTTGTCACAATCATGACGTTCGACTAAATATTATAAACAATTGATTTAAAACTGAAATTGATTTAAACATGGATGACATTGATCGATTATTTATATTATAAACCAAAAGAACTAATAAACAAAGGTTTTAATATTATAAACCAAAAGGAGTTGAGTGAACCCAAGGGAATTGATTTAAATTGGTGAACCCAAGGGAAAACCATTACCCAACAAATTATAAACCAAAGGAATTGGTGAACCCAAGGGAATTGATTTAAACATGGATGACATTGATCGATTATTTATATTATAAATCAAAAGAACTAATAAACCCAAGGGTTTAATATTATAAACCAAAGGAATTGGTGAACCCAAGGGAAAACCATTACCGAAAAAATTATAAACCGAAGGAATTGGTGAACCCAAGGGAATTCATTTAAACATTGAGACAATTGTTGTCATTATTCATATTATAAACCAAAATAACTAATAAACCCAAGGGTTTAATATTATAAACCAAAAGAATTGGTGAACCCAAGGGAAAACCATTACCCAACAAATTATAAACCAAAGGAATTGGTAAACCCAAGGGAATTGATTTAAACATGGATGACATTGATCAATTATTTATATTATAAACCAAAAGAACTAATAAACACAAGGGTTTAATATTATAAACCAAAGGAGTTGGTGAACCCAAGGGAAAACCATTACCCAACAAATTATAAACCAAAGGAATTGGTGAACCCAAGGGAATTGATTTAAACATTGAGACAATTGTTGTCACAATTGGACGCTCGACCAACTATGACCATGGCTGGCCATGGGTGATTTTCATATTGAGACAATGTTTGTCAGAATGTGACATTTGATCATGGATAACATTGATCGATTATTTATATTATAAACCAAAAGAACTAATAAACCCAAGGCTTTAATATTATAAACCAAAGGAATTGGTGAACCCAAGGGAAAACCATTACCTAACAAATTATAAAGCAAAGGAATTGGTGAACCCAAGGGAATTCATTTAAACATTGAGAAAATTGTTGTCATTATTCATATTATAAACCAAAAGAACTAATAAACCCATGGGTTTAATATTATACACCAAAAGAATTGGTGAACCCAAGGGAAAACCATTACCCAAAAAATTATAAACCAAAGGAATTGGTGAACCCAAGGGAATTGATTTAAACATGGATGACATTGATCGATTATTTATATTATAAACCAAAAGAACTAATAAACGCAAGGGTTTAATATTATAAACCAAAGGAGTTGGCGAACCCAAGGGAAAACCATTACCCAACAAATTATAAACCAAAGGAATTGGTGAACCCAAGGGAATTGATTTAAACATTGAGACAATTGTTGTCACAATGCGACGTTCGACCAACTATGACCATGGTTGGCCATGGGTGATTTTCATATTGAGACAATGTTTGTCAGAATGTGACATTTGGTCATGGATGACATTGATCGATTATTTATATTATAAACCAAAAGAACTAATAAACCCAAGGGTTTAATATTATAAACCAAAGGAATTGGTGAACCCAAGGGAAAACCATTACCAAACAAAATATAAACCAAAGGAATTGGTGAACCCAAGGGAATTCATTTAAACATTGAGACAATTGTTGTCATTATTCATATTATAAATCAAAAGAACTAATAAACCCTAGGGTTTGATATTATAAACCAAAAGAATTGGTGAACCCAAGGGAAAACCATTACCCAACAAATTATAAACCAAAGGAATTGGTGAACCCAAGAGAATTGATTTAAACGTGGATGACATTGATCGGTTATTTATATTATAAACCAAAAGAACTAATAAACACAAGGGTTTAATATTATAAACCAAAGGAATTGGTGAACCCAAGGGAAAACCATTACGCGACAAATTATAAACCAAAGGAATTGGTGAACCCAAGGGAATTGATTTAAACATTGAGACAATTGTTGTCACAATGCGACGTTCGACTAACCATGACCATGGTTGGCCATGGGTGATTTTCATATTGAGACAATATTTGTCAGAATGTGACATTTGATCATGGATGACATTGATCGATTATTCATATTATAAACCAAAGGAATTGGTGAACCCAAGGGAATTGATTTAAACATTGAGGAAATTGTTGTCACAATGTGACATTTGACCAACTATGACCATCGTTGGCCATGGGTGATTTTCATATTGAAACAATATTTTTCAGAATGTGACATGTGATCGTGGATGACATTGATCGATTATTCATATTATAAACCAAAGTAACTAATAAACCCAAGGGTTAAATATTATAAACCAAAGGAATTGGTGAACCCAAGGGAAATCCATTACCGAACGAATTAAAAACCAAATGAATTGGTGAACCCAAGGGAATTGATTTAACATTGAGACAATTGTTGTCATAATGCGACGTTGGACTAAATATGACCATGGTTGGCCATGGGTGATTTTCATATTGAGACAATATTTGTCAGAATGTGACATTTGATCATGGATGACATTGATCGATTATTTATATTATAAACCAAAAGAACTAATAAACCCAAGGGTTTAATATTATAAACCAAAGGAATTGGTGAACCCAAGGGAATTGATTTAAATTATTTTTTTTGTTTAGTGAATGAAACATTTTAGAATAATATATATATATATATATATTAAAAATGAGAAATATAAGTTTTTTTTCTCTTCTTCCATAAAAATATGTTATTGATGGTTGAGGGTGAGAATGAAATATCTTAACCACGAGTCCTTCATAGTGAGTTTTAATTTCAAGAAAAAAGTGAATAAGCGCAATAATAATGGATTGTTCATGTTTTATAATGTTTTTAATTAATTTTGACCAAATATGTATAGTTGTTTAATTATAGCTCACATTAGTTTTTAGTTAGATATTATTTTATTTGACATGCCAACTAAGATTGAGAACAAAAGGAATTAGATATCTCTATCATATAGAGTTTTATAATGCATCTATTGGTCCAATAATGTTTTTAATTAAAATTAACCAAACATATGTAATTTTTTTTGTTCTCATTATGGTTGACATTATTTCTTAATTTAATGAACATTTTATTTTTACTTTAGGAAAGATGTGTCAAAGCTAGAGTAAACATAAAAAGAATTATACATCTCATAAACTTTTAGATAATAAAAATTGTATTACTTATACTACCAAATTTATATTTTTAAACCTTTTTAATATTTTATTTTCCTAAATTAATATTTAAAACACATGATATAAAAAATTTAATTTTTTTAAGTAAACTTCAAGTTTTATTTTTATTATTAATTTCATTTTCTTTTATTTTGATTATAAAAAAATTAATAATGATAATTAATAATAATGATTAGTGTTTATTAAAATTTATCTTGAAATTAAAAAAAATAGAATTTGTTCAAATTTTATATGTAAAAAAAAAAACACTCCAAAATTACTATATAAAAAAATTAATAATAAAATTAATATTTCCTAAATAAAATATAATATAAAAATTTATTTATTAAATTTATATTTATAATTTATTTGAATGATTCTTAAATGTAAAACTATATTTTATGGTTTCAAATCATGTGGTATGTTCGGGTTATTGTGTTTTGTTCCAATCTATATTTTTTTAAATACATGTGTTTTGTTCCAATCATGTGGTATGTTGGGGTTATTGTGTTTTGTTCCAATCTATATTTTGTTATTGTGTTTTATAATGTTTTTAATTAATTTTGACCAAATATGTATAGTTGTTTAATTATAGCTCACATTAGTTTTTAGTTAGAGATTTTTTTATTTAACATGCCAACTAAAATTGAGAACAAAAGGAATTAGAAATCTCTATCATATAGGGTTTTCTAATGCATCTATTGGTCCAATAATGTTTTTAATTAAAATTAACCAAACATATGTATTTGTTTTGTTCTCATTATAGTTGACATTATTTATTAATTTAATGAACATTTTATTTTTACTTTAGGAAAGATGTGTCATACACTTTTAATAAAAGGATAATAAAAATTGTATTACTTATACTACGAAATTTATATTTTTAAACCTTTTTAATATTTTATTTTCCTAAATTAATATTTAAAACATATGATATAAAAAATTTAATTTTATAAGCAAGTATTTATTTATCAATTATATTAATAGATATGATTATGTTAAATAATCACAAATATGTGTAGTAAATTCACCGATCATAATTGACCATGTTAAAAAAGTTGAACAAAGTCTATCTTAATTAACTAAATTAGACTACATTAGCCCCTAATTTAGACTAAATTAGCCCCTAAATTTTCCAAATACACAAACTTGATTACAACCACTACCCCCTTAGACTTGACTTTAAGCCTCATTGACCTACGGAGGAAACACGACACTTCGATTTAACTAGATAGAAACTGCAAATTCTATTTCTTGTGCACTTAGATAAATATAATGTAAGAAATGAATATAGTTTTAAATACACCATAAATGCTTTAACATCATATTTATTTGTGGTAACCATTGATGTAGATTCATCTTAAACTCAAATATATCCAACACTGAGAGGAATAACATTTCTTAATGTGTAAATTTCTTTATCATTAAATGTCATATCATGTATTAATTCCATCATATCAAATAATTAAAAAGAAAAATACACCTTAAGAAATTTGATCCTTGTGCTTAATATATCGAGGGTTAAGATTAATTTACATTGATTTATTTTTTTAGATGTTGTCATGCATAGTACATAGTTATTTTTTTATTTAATTTTAATGTTTTCTTTATTTTCTTTTGTCGAACAACACAAAAAAATACACCTTAAGAAATTTGATCCCTTTTACTACTTAATAAAGCTAGACTTGAAATGAGTTTACTTTGGTTTTATATTTTAGATGTTCTCATGTAAATATGTACACATCACTTTTTCTTTTTAATCGTCACATATATTAGGTTGTAAAGAAACTTTTTACCCTAATACTTAAATCTCTATATACAAGAGATTCTTTATTCCACAAACATAATAAATTTTTTATAGAATACATTACATAATGTGTTTACAAGTTTTAGTGAAATAAAATAAGGACTTGTATTTATAATTAGTTACTGTATGAAATAGCAATGATAAGATAAAGATTTTAAAAATAATTTAATTTCCTAAGGAAGATCATCTTGATTAGTTGAGATAAGATAACAATACATGCGGGTGTGTTTAACATGGGTATCCTAAGAGGAAGGTATGAAAACATTCAATAATATATTTATTATATATAAATAATAAAACCAATACACAAACATTTAGATATAAATAAATAATAAAAATATTTAAATATTTACAAACACTCTAAATAATATATTTGGATTTAATTTAAATTTATAAAAATATCACTGTAAATATTAATATATATATATATATATATGAAATGAAGGAAAAAATATGATATAAATATCCTAATATCATACTTATAATAAAAATCTATATTTAAAAAAAAAAATCAAAATAAAAAAAAAAATCAAAAAATTCAAAAAAAAAAATATAAATTAAAAAATATATAAAAATAAAAGTTATAATTGTTTATATTATTTATGTGAATAAGGGTGATTTTGTATTTTGTGTGTATGTGGGGAAGATGTTTAAAACATTGAAAAAATGTTAAATAATTTATGTAAATAAGAGTGATTTTTGTCCATTTGTATGTATGTTAGGAAGATGTTTAAAACATGTTTATAAAGTATAATTATAATAAAAGAATATATTTGAATTTGTGCATATTGGAATTACTATAAACTAAAAAGATCATGAAAACCATGAACGCAAGGAACACAACTCAAAGGAGGGTTACAATTTAACCTTCCGAAGAGCCTTTTGGAGAGGTTGAATTCCCCTCCACAAAAAATAAAGCCTAGTCCTTTTATTAATGATAGTTTGTGTTCAAGTACATTTGTTGATGGGCCCATCTAAACAAAAAAATATAAATTGTTTTAATTACAACATCACAAAACTTAAAAATAGATAATGTCTTGCGCTGGCTCAGAAACAACTTGGTAGTACTGCAACATACAACATTGAAATGATTTTGTTAGTATACAAAACAACCTTCATGACAACTTGTAACATAATAAAATGCACAATTCATAAAAAAAATCCATAAAAATATAAATGTTTTGTCTATCTCAAACAAATCATAATATAGATTCCTATCAAATTAACTATTCCATTAATATCAATATTATTATATTATTTTCGATAATAATTTAAAATGCAATTTGGTTATTAAAAGTATTAGTTTTATTGTGTAAATAACTAAAAAATCATGTTCCACCAAAATAAAATTATGAAAATATTTATTAAAAAAAAAAAAAAAATATTAAATTTTCGCTCATCTAAATTAAATATTAAAAAAAATAATAATAAACTTTCAAGAAAATTTCCAAAAAATAATAAACCTCCCCAATATAATATAGAATAAAAAATTCTTTAAGAACATTAAATATAGAATAAAGATTTCTTTAAAAACATTAAAGAGCATGACATACAGGTTATATAGAACAAAGATTTCTTTAAAATGTCAAGTAATATTTCAACTGTATTAAATTACAATTCAAACTTTAGAGCTGAGTTGAGGATTATAATAATCCCTTCTATAAGACCGAAAACATAATAAACTTCCCCATAATAAAGTAAAGTATTTACATAGCTTTCTTAAAAAGATAATAATGCGGTAATTAATTATATTCTTAAGTCCCATGCACTAAATTAAATTATTTGACCAGAATTAAAACAAATCCTGTGCGTGTTCCTTTTGCATGCACTAAATTAAATTATTTGACCAGAATTAAAACAAATCCTGTGCGTGTTCCTTTTGCATTGGGAGAAGTGTTGCATGGTAAAGATAATTATTACTACTCCAACGACGTGGGTAGATGGCATGACACTAAGGAAATATTTTGCTTCACTTTATAGGTTAGGTTATTTTGCTTCAAAAGCAACTGCTAATCCTGACAGGATTGCAGTGCAATGGTGAACAGAAGGAGAATCAAACGCGGGAATCTTGCAATTCTTACTCTGAAAATAATAGGGGCATATGACCGTGAGCCATCGTCGAGAAGGGAATCGAAGCCCCCTGGGGAGTTAAATGGGTTATTCTCCATGAGCAACGTCCTGCCGTTGCTACGTTCTGCAATATTGAGCAGGGATGAGATATTCAGAACCACGGCTCTTCATCCCGAAGCTCAGTAGTAGCAGATAAACGATTTTGTAGGTGAACAATATAATATCTGAACGATGTAATATAAGGGCTACGATATTTGCAGGGGAAGAGAATTCGAATCCGGAAAGTAAGGAGAAGTGAGGAAATTACTTGCTGGTAGCAGCTTTCAAGGATATAGTCTTTCTCAGAATTAGACTATAGACCAATTTGATTCAGCATAGACCAATGGAAGATAAGTCTAATTAAAAAATACCAGTTTAAACTATCAAAAAATTCGCCACAAAATTTCGCAGGATTCTCACCAGAAATCCATCGAAAACAACAAAAAAGTTACACTTCCAGACAACTCCCTCCCTTGTATTCGAACTCTATTGGTGGACAAACATGATTCTAAATTTCTGTCCAGGCAAGAGAATATATGCGCTAACTCACAACGCGGATCGTGCGACCCGGAGCGAGCAGATTACCAGTGTCCTAGGTCGGATAATGCTCTATGGTTGCTCGCGGTTCCGCTGTCTGGTCTATTTATATGTTCTCTTCTATTTTTTCACTTACACAGCTCGGTAGTGTGTTTCGAGATTAATTGAATCTGATAGTATCTGAAGCTGCAATTATGGCAGTTACAAAGATAGTTGCTCAGGATGGTAGCGCCCAGTACAAGGATGTCCAAACTGCCATCGACGCTGTCCCTGTTGGCAACAAGGAGCGAGTAGTAATCGAGGTTAAGCCTGGAGTTTACAGGCAGCCCCTCTATATTCCCAAAACAAAGAATCTCGTCACACTCCGAGGATCCTCTGCAGAAGAAACTGTGTTAACTTGGGATAACACAGCCAATAAGCCCATTAAACATCATCAGGTATTGAAATTTCTCTTGGTAATGTTCGTCTTTTTCATTTATGGAAAAATGACTTTGATTCTTAATGATTCTCAGGATCAGAGCATGATTGGCACTGGAACGTTTGTCTGCGGCACAGTCATTGTAGAAGGATCGGATTTCATTGCTGACGGGATTACATTTGAAAACTCAGCGCCTGGGGCAAGATTTGTCTATTAATTTTCAACTTTGTTAGAAAACGAGATTAGGTAGCTGTTTTTAGCAGAGGAGTTTTTGTGCCAACGCCTTGGGCTTCCTTGGAACATTTGCAGGGATCGGGGCAAGCTGTTGCTATCAGAGTAACAGGAGACGGATGTGCCTTCTACACTTGCAGATTTCTCGGTTGGCAGGTATCGTTCTGCCTGCTTCTCTTTCTTATTGCTAAAACACGGATAGGATTTATTCCCAACTGATTTATGATCTAAAGGGCACATTGTTAAAATTGTAATAATATTTATCCAATACCCATTTATGAGCCAAGCCTAATTACACAATTTTGTAGAGACCAAAAAAAACACACCTCAGTAAACCACAAAAACATAAACAGAACACCGTTCAACTCTTTCAGTATTTTTGGAACATGACGCTCATGCAATAACAATATGACTGCAAGTGATTGTTTGATCATGAATAGGACACTGCGTATCTACACCATGGAAAGCACTACCTGAGAGATTGCTATATCGAAGGCAGCGTCGACTTCATCTTTGGAGATGCAACGGCATTGTTAGAACACTGCCACATTCACTGCAAGTCTCCAGGGTTCGTCACCGCACAGGGCCGCAGATCTCAAGATGACTGGGCTCACTGTCAATTCATCGTCTCCCAATCTGGGAAAATGGAGACCCCCTAATGCATGTCTAGATTATATCCGCCTTCAACAACAAACCACTCACCTGCCCGCGCTCGCCCACGTTCCATAACACCTACACGTGGCCCATAACACTAAACGTTAATTTTCCATTCCATCCACTTTCCTTGTTCTCTGCGTTGCATGATACAACGGTGTAGATGTCAGAGTTTAGATGGCATGATCTTGGACAGTGGAGGAGTTACAAAGGTAACCACCTCCCTCCCCTCGTACGCCAAACTCTTCCCATTCACATAATGAGCAACGTGCGGCCCATCAACGTGGTGGTTATGGGATGGAAGGATTGTTTAATTTGATAGGTGGCAGTGAGCAAATGGCACAGTAACTTTTTAATCTAGATTTGTAAAAAATTAATTTAAGTAAGGTTTAAACACCTGATTTAGATATGCAAGGAAGTTAGTGGGGTAGATTTCATCCATCGATTTAGTGGCGACGACCAGCATATACTGGCATCTTCCAATCCTGACCATCAGATCAAAAAAATTAATTACACTAATCACAAAACATGCTCCTTCCGATAGGGGGTTACGCCTATCGGCGTAACCAGTTGGCCATAACAGATGAATCGATTCTCACCATTCCTTTCACGCAACCCGGTGCATCCAGATAACAATTTCTTTTCCGCAATTTCACAGTTACAGAGATAAATTTGCAGAGCTAAGTGGAAACATAGTTTCTGCGGTCACTTTCACTTTCTCCACAATATCATTGTTTCAATAATATTAATCCTCAAATCATGTCTTCAATTTCGTTGGTAAGTTGTTTGGTCCGGATTAGATAGATCTTTGAAAGGTAAATATTTCACTCTACGCCTAACTTATTGCTCCGCAACTTTAGTAATGACAGTGTGTGAGGCATGTTAAGCTGATAGTGTATTTGGGTTGGTAGGCAGACAATGTCGTCTATTCCATGTATTAGAGTTGTTTGGCAAAAAGGTGAGGCGTGGTTTTATTTGGGAATAAATCTTTAGAGTTATATATATTGTTAATATATATATAATTTATTTAATGTATGGATTTAATATGAGCAAAGAAAAATCAAATTTTTTTAGTGTAATTTTTTTTAGAGAGTAAAATATAATGTGTTATTTTTTATGTTTTAAATTGTATTTTTGAATGCTAAATAAAGTATATATAAAACCAAATAAAATTTATTTTTTTCATGATATATACATAATTTTTTTTAAATAATATATATTTATACATAATTTACTTTAAAATATTTTACATCTTATTCAAGACATTTTAATATAATTTTAAGTATATGTCAATATTAATTTTTATTAATATTTTATTGATAAAATAAAAACCTTTTTGTTTCATGATATACATAACTTTTTTTAAGAATTAATAAAAAGACAAATTTAAGACAAATTTATACATCCTCTTATTGTAAGCTGTATAATAAATCTATCTCTCAGCGCGTAAAAAATTAAAACAATCAATATTAAATATTTACTGAACAGTAGAATAATCGAGTAGTCTTTAGTGCGACTTTTTGAAGGCTTTTACGGTGACTTTTTACGGTGTAATTTCTCTAAATTCCGGCAGGAATTTATTGAAAAGAGAAGTTTGATTGCTAACTTTGCACAATCGAAGTGCCTTAGAGGTTTTTGAGGGTGCTGAATCCATATGTAGAGTAAAAAAACCAGTTTGAATAACAAAAACCAAGATTTTACCTCAAAATTTTTCACCGGATTCTGGGACCTGAAACTTCAAAAAGTCGCACTAAAGACAACTCCGTAGAATAATAATCTATTTAATTTCCTAAACGGTGTAAAAACATATATATTTTCGGTGGCAATTTCAGTTCCCTTGGACGCCAATAACAGCCGGCCATATGCGAGCAATTTACATTTTCTCTTCGCCGTCATTTTTGTCTATGCCAGGTTTAGCCGTAGGCAATCCCGGCAACCTCTTTCTCTGAAAACACCAATGCCTCTCAATGCCGTGGATTTTCCTTCGTATTTGGACGCGGGCGTTGTAAACTCTCTACATGTTTTCCAGTATAAAGCTCAAGTGATTCTGTTAATTCTTCTAGTAGTTTAATGCTTGATGTTGAAGATTAAAAACGAGATTGACCATTGAAGACATTGTTATTAGTCCCTCTTAGGGCAGTGCAGTGATTGATTCTGCGTTAAATCTATATTAATTTCCTTTGACTGGTGTATTTAACCCATTTTTTTACTAAAACATTTGCTTTTACCCACAGTTTCATTTTTGAAGTCTTATTGCCGGCTTGCAGAATTTTTGCATCCAAAATAACTTTTATCCAAAGTCTAGATTCGCGTTGGAAATTGGATTTCTTAATTTTATCCAAAGTTTGGACTGTTTGCGGTGGAGCCCCTGGTAATGGAGCCCTTGCACTGGGAATGGTCAGTCTGCTCATTAATTGATAGGAGTCCTCATTATGGGAATGGAACATGAGGTGAGCTTGTATTTTAATCAGAGAATCCAATACTATCATATTGTTGGTAATCTACAATGAATAGAAGGATAAGATTTAATGAGTCGAATTTCGCTAGCTATTATTGAGTGAGAGCTGAATTTTAATTAGAGAATCCAATACTATCATATTTTTGGTAATCTACGATGAATAGAAGGATAAGATTTAATGAGTCGAATTTCGCTAGCTATTATTGAGTGAGAGCTGAATTTTACTAGAGACTACTAAGTCGGAGTATGGACTAGATTACATGGATATTTCCATTCGGAGTCGTCTAACGAGCCGGAGGAATTGCCCGGACGGTCAAAATTGGCCGGAATCCGGGCCAAAAAAATTTAAAAAATCTTGCAGAAACTGTGTTTGAATCTTGATTTTGACATTGGAAATGGATTCAGCACCATCAAAAACCTGTAAGTCACTCAAAATATTTAACTTTGATAGTTATAACATGGATTTAGAAAAATTTCTGCCGGATTTTCTGAAAATCTTATCAAAATTTTCATGATTTTCAGGGCGATTCCTCTGGCTAGTTAGACTACTGGTTGTCCTACTATTTCTAATTGTGTCATTCATATTCCCACTCTCTAATCAAGTTTGATTTCAGTCATACCCAATTCAATTCTATTCTAGTTGTTTCTAATTGTGCCATTTCATATTCCGATCTCTCCCATGAGATTCATATTACTTCTAATTGCATCCTCGCTAATAAGTTTGGTTTCTTTTGCTATTTCTTCCGTACCAACAATTTCTTGGATGTCCCATACCACTCCCTTTTTTTTAAGAAAGAAAAATAAACTAATTTTTGTGTTAGAAAAACACTTGTTACACATGACTGATATTCAGAAAAGCAGATAGTCAAATCCCTGATATCAATCAAAAAACGATATAACCAGACTCTTTTTGAAATATGTCCCATATGGAGGCCAATTCCAAAAAAGTCACCATATACTAATCATGACTCATACAAAATCATCTAATGATAAACTCCCTACATGGTAACAATCTATCATCAACATATTAAAGGAGCTCGTGTAAA
The DNA here is from genome assembly GCA_034641835.2 of Pinus albicaulis. Lineage (NCBI taxonomy): Eukaryota > Viridiplantae > Streptophyta > Pinopsida > Pinales > Pinaceae > Pinus > Pinus albicaulis. The sequence goes on from CM076569.1 coordinate 699,405,946, forward strand.
AGGGATCTTTCCAGTCCTTCGAAACCTGCCCAAACAGAACGCAGAGAAATTGATCTCTCCCAATTGGTATGAATGTCCCAGCTTGGATTAAGCGTCAACTGTAGTATTTTGTTCCCCATATATATGGGAAAATGTTACCTTATCAAGATTCTGATTATGTTTATCCCTTTGCTATAGCTTGGATTAAGCGTCAACTGTAATATTTTGTTCCCCATATACCCATATATATGGGAAAATGTTACCTTATCAAGATTCTGATTATGTTTATCCCTTTGCTTAGCAAAGGCAGTTCGAAGGAGGAATTTTCATTAATCCAATCAATTGCAGTTTTGGAAGCTAAAAAACATTCATACTCTTAATAAATAATTATCTAGCACAAAATAATAAGCCCCATAGTGCAATGATCTCTTCCGTGATGTTTGAACCCATATGGTTGTAGATTCAAATTTAAGACAATATATGCTCTGCATCCACATATATTTAGTTGCTTTTCCACATCAAGAAAATCAACAGGATAATTGCCCCAACAATTTTTTGGATGAAAGGTTCGTTTTAATCCCTTTTGAGAACCAAGTCCATATTCATTAAAGTATGAAAATGCATTATTGCAATTTATGTTAATGTCATATGGAATATTATCAAATATGTAGAAATTCCTGCATCACATGCCAAAAAAAAGAATGGAAGTGTTCTTACTTCCTTGTAATTCAACTTCCACTCCATAAGGCATTTTTTCAATGGATGTATAGTTCCAATCAACATTGATGATTAATATTTGTAAAACACTTATACAAATGGCAATAGAATATGGACACCAGAAAAATAAATGGGTGACATCCTCATTTTCACCCTGACACATAATACATATGCCAAGACCATTGAAGGCCCACTTTGACAAATTCTCCCATGTAAGTATCTTGCTTTTCCAAACCAGCCATTGGAAACATTTAAGTTTCAAGGGAATTCTCCATGACCATATTTTCCTATACCACCATTTTTCCATCGAACCTTAGATGTGCAAGAGATAGATGCCTCTAGATATCATGAACATAGATTAGACCCTGTATTGTTTTTTTATCTGATTTAAAAGAATCATCATTATCCATTAATGTGATGCCTCCTAAGTATAAATTAATTACATATTTATCCTAGATATTTGTTATTATCCAATTAATCCGAACTTGCGACAACTTATCCAAGTTGGATATATGTATATAACATCAATATCAATATGAATTTGATTTAGGAAAAATATACCCTTGTTGTGGAAGTTCTTGATGATAGTAATAAGAAGAGTATGATTGCCCCAAAAACCTTTGATCAAATCCATTCCAATTTCTGCCGCAATGCCTGATCCAATCTCCTAGTGTATATTACCATGTAGCCAATGTTTAAATTTTATGAATCAATTCCATATGTACAACACATTATTTGAAGTCCTAGTCCCAGACTCGATCCATTCTTTAAGTGGTTGATTTTTAAGATATTTTTCCTTCATGATTTTTTTCCAAATTCCAGATTTGAATATATCATTCCAAAAGTTATTTATAACTAATTCCCACCCAAATTTCTCAATATTCTTTAATCCCCATCACTATCCTCTTTCCTCATGGTAATATCCTCCAAATAGACAAGATGAACCTTGTAATCACCTCTTTCTCCAGACGAGATAATATTTGATATAATGGATTTGATTTTCTTAATGACTTGTTTGGGAAACAAGTATAAATGTGTTGAATAAACATATATATTTTCCAAGTCCAACTGAGCTTAAATCAATCTACCCCCAAGTGACAACCATTTGTGTGTCCAAGAAGTCAATCTACCTCCAAACTTATTAATCAACCATTAGTAGTCTCTATTAACATATATGCTTGGTTTTAGATTGAAATCGAGGTATTTGAATCCACGGTCCATCAAAGTGACATCAATAGAAAATATCGCAACAATCTTTGAAACTTGAGCTTGCTCATTTTATGCTTGAATGAGAAAATATTTTGTCATTGTTAATATACAACCCAAAAGCATTGCCAAAATGAGAGATAAACTGAAAAAGGTGCATCCATTGCATTGTGGATACTTTTCCAAAGAGGAGAACGTCATCCACAAACATCATATGAGAAATAGAGATATTTTTTGTGACCTTTATACCCACAAAAATACCCCCATGTTTTTCCTTCGAAATCCTCCTACTCAACCCATTAATCACCAACAAGAATAATAGTGGGGATAATGAGTAGCCATGTCACAACCCTCCTCATGCCTTAAAGAATTTCGAAGGCACACTGTTTATCAAGAAAAAATAGTTAACTCACATGACACAAGCCATCATCCAATCAAAAACCCCTGTTGAAAGCCCAATTTTGTGCAAAACCATTTAGATAAAATCACAGTCATAAGATTTATGCGAGTCCAGTTTTAATATTATTGCCTGCTTCTTTTGGACCTTTATGGAATGTATGCATCACGTGCAATGGCCACAACATATTCATAATCTGGAAATGTTTTAAAAATCCAAATTGTTCAAGGAAGATATAATAGGAGTTTCTCTTTCAAACAGGTTGAAATAATCTTTGAAACCATTTTATATGCAATATTGCATAGAGAAATAGGTCGGTAATTGTAGAATGTGTTTTTCTCTGATGTATTTGGAATTAGAGCAATGAAGGTAGAGTTTAATGTACCAAATATTTTGCACATTTTTCTCGATTCTTCAGCTAATTTTAACAAATATGAACCCATGATATCCATTATAGGTATACGAAATTCCATTTTCCACCCATCCGGCCTCGAGAACTTGTCCTTGGAAAAAAAATTAAGCACATTATTTACTTCTTCGATAGTGATTAGCCTACCAATAAAAACATCATCACCCACAGTGGACATATGAGGATATGCCTGAATGAACTCCAATTGATTATGGATGTCGACCTCCTCCCTTGTAGAAATTATATAACTAATGTGTTATATGTCTAAGATTCTCCTGATCATACACTATTTGACTTCATGCACAATACATAATCTATTCCACCATTGATCATCATATGCAGAAATTAAATCAATTGCATGCACACATTGAAACCATAAAAATTCACACACATTAACACAGTGATTTAACGGGAAATCCTGAAGCTAAAAACCCCAACTATATGTATATAATATATGTCATAGAGATCATGTAACAATCCTCATACAAAGCTTCTCACAAGCTCTCAGTACAATACAATCGCTACACACTAATCAAGCCCGATCTTGCAAATCCATGCATTGATCTTTTCCACCTGCTAACCTGCCTCTACTACGCAATCCCTGCTGAAGAATGGCTCTGAATGAACTCGAATTGGTCCAGCCTTCCTCACGCAATCCTCATTGGCATCTCTACTGAGTGTTGGATGCAATCAAAGCATCACTATAGTCACAACTGATAGTCATCTTTCCCTTTCAACTATCTCTCCACTGGTTTCCACTGAAACTGTCCATGCACTATAGTTAACTGATGTATTCTTCAGTTGATTAATGAGTTAATATTTAGTGAATTAATTATTAATTAATTCACACCACTCTCACTAGTGTATCAATCAGTTAGACTAGATACAACTAGCTCAACTATGTCTAACTGAGTAAAACTGAACAAAACTCCACCAAACTCTGTCACATGAGTTCTAACTGAAGTCTCCATGCAATAGCTCCACTTAACCCTCAGGAATAGTGTAATTTCATGCAGCTAATCCTTCCATACATGCACTTAAGCTGAAGTGTCAAGAGAATAAGTTAATGTTTATAAGGTCCAAATATTATTAGACTAATAATATTCAAATCAACATATCTGTTCACAAGTGGCAATCTATAAATAGGCTTTGCCCAATATTCTAAAAATAGAATTTCATCTATTTTTCCAACTTGACCAACCATCCACAAATAGCATCCTGCAACTTCTGAAATATGATCACCATGTCTAAAAATAGACATAGTCTAAAGATAGACTTGCGCCTAAAATAGCCTGCGGGCCCACTTAGTGAAGGCGACTCTTTTCACTAAGCTCATCATCTTGTTGCAATATCAACACTCCCTCTCAACAAGATAGGGATTATCTGCCACCCCGATCCTGTCTCTATGGTATTCTAATTTTCTCCTGGTGAGCGCCTTCATCAGAATATCAGCATCCTGATCCTCCGTAGGAATGTAAGAAAGTAACATGATCTTCCGCTGCACACAATCTCTGATATGATGATACCGGATGTCAATGTGTTTAGATCTATCATGAAATACTGGATTAACCGAGAGTTTGATGCAACTCTAATTATCACAATATATCACAGTAGGATTTAAGTGTGAACCGAACAACCCGACTAGAATCTTCCTCATCCATATAGCCTTGCATGTAGCCAAACTTGCTGCCATGTACTCGGCCTCCGCTGAACTGAGTGCCACAAATCTCTGTTTCCTGTTGTACCAAGAAACTACTGTAGACCCGATACTGAAAATCCCTCCAGATGTGCTCTTTCTATCCGTTGGGCTCCCTGCCCAATCTGCATCCGTGAAGCCATGCAGCTTCACCTCATCCGATTGTCTGTACCACAATCCATATCCCGATGTGCCTCTGAGATATCTCAATACATGCTTCCTCGCCTTCCAAAAGAGCTTGGTAGGCTTAACCATAGATTTTGAAAGCTGGTTAACAACATAGCATATGTCCGGTCGTGTATTGACTAGATACATGAGTGAACCAACCAACTGTCAGTAAACAGTGGCATCCACTACCTCTGCCGATGTAGCATCCTCTTTCCTCCAACCACCAGGAAGAGGAGTGTCGATAGGCTTGCAGCCTTGCATGTTGAACTTCTCCAGTATCTCCTGGGCATACTTGCCTTGAGACACAAACGGTCCATCCTTCCGCTGCCAAATTTCCAATCCCAGGAAATAATGAAGGAGGCCCAAGTCCTTCATCTCAAACTCCTTTGCAAGATCAGCCTTGCATGAGAGTATCAACTGTTCATCACCCGTCAGTATCAAATCATCTACATAAAGTACAATGATCAAAAACTTACCCTCCACCACAATTTGGTATAGGTTCGAATCCGCCTCACTCTTGGTGAATCCAAGACCAGTGAAATAACTGTCTATCCGTGTGTACCAAGCACGAGGTGCTTGTTTCAACCCATACAATGCTATTTTGAGCCTGCACACATGCGACTCGCTGCTGAAGTTTTCAAATCCTTCAGGCTGCTCTATGTACACCTCCTCCTCAATGACTCCGTTGAGGAACACAGTCTTCACATCCATCTGATGAATGTGCCAACCCATATGCGCTGAGAGAGCTAGGATGCTCCGTATGGAAGAATACCTTGCGACAGGTGCAAAGGTTTCTTCATAGTCGATCCCCTCAATCTATGAGAAGCTCCAGGCAACAAATATTTCCTTGTACTTCTCGACGCTTCTGTCAGCTGCTTGCTTCAATTTGTAGATCCATCTCGAACCTACCACTGATTTCCCTTTCGGCCTTGGGAAAATATCCCATGCACTGTTTCTGACAATCGAATCATACTCTTCCACCATGGCATCTACCCATGCAGGGTCCTCCATGGCTTCCTCGAAAGAAGATGGTTCTGTCACGATACACTTGCTCATCAGAGCCATGTATCCAGTATATCGGTCAGGTGACTGTCTATGTCTGCGCTGTGATGTAGGTGCTCCTACAATCTTCTCTACATCAAGATTCAGTCACTCAGCTTCTGTAGTGCGCTTCCGCCCTCTGATGTTTGGCGCTGCATGAGTGGTTTCTTCCACTCCATGAACCTCCTCTTGTGGCTGAACCACATCCTGTGGATCATCCTTAGGAACTAATAGCTCCTCGTATGCATGCAAGTGTAGCTCCATCTCAAGCGACAACTTCATGGCTTTCTCCTCATGAAATTTGATATCTCGTCGCACAACAGTCTTCTAACTGTCTGGAAAATACACATGATAGTTGTGGGGTGTTTCTGTGTACCCCACAAATATCCCAACCTCTGCGGTTAGCTCCAGCTTCTTCCTGGCATCCTTCGTCACATGAATGTAAACAGGGGAGCCAAAAATCTTCAAATGAGAAATATTAGGCTTCTTACCAGAAAACGCCTCTTCGAGTGTACTCATGCCAAGTACTCTATGAGGACAACGATTTTTCACATAAACCGCAGTGTTGCAAGCTTCAGCCCACAAGTGTATGGGAAGGCCCTGATCATGCAACATCGCCCGTGCAACACCCACGATCGTTCTGTTCTTTCACTCCATGACCCCATTCTGCTGTGGGTTATGAGGCGCTATGAGCTCTCTTTGAATTCCTTCTGTGCTGCAAATGTCTTTGAATTCTCCAGAGATGAATTCACCACCATTATTGCTCCTAAGAGCCTTCACTTGCTTCCCCAAATTTTTCTCCACCAGTGCCTTAAACTCACAGAACTTTGAGAATATCTTGCTCTTCTTCTGCATGAAGAAGATCCAACACTTACGAGAAAAGTCATCAACAAATATCACATAATACTTGTGCTTTGTTGTCGAAGCTACTGAGAAAGGTCCACACACGTCTGTGTGAATTCTGTTAAGGATCGTCGTGCCCGACTATCCTTCTCATGAAAGGTGGCTTTCACAAATTTTCCCAAAGTACATCCCTTGCACTGATTTGACTGCGCAAGTGTACCTTTGGGAAGCACGGTGGAAATCTACTGCAAAATTTTCAAAGCGCCATGGTGAAGATGGCCCAATCTTCTGTGCCACAATTTGCCCTCATCCCGGCTCACCACTCCTTCTGCTTTGCCTGCCATTGTTGCGCATCCATCTACCTGCAATTGATAAAGGTTCTTAACTCGAACCCCTATCCTCCGGGTTTCACCAGTTGCCTTACTGCACAGGAAAGCCTTTCCCTCGCTAAAGACAACATCATATCCCTTATCTTCCAACATCGCCACAGAGATCATATTCTTCTTCAATCCTGGAACATGCATGACATCCTTCAAGATGAAAGGTTTTCCAGACTCCCTCTCAAAGGAAATGGTCCTGATACCAGTCGCACTATATCTACCATCATCGCCCATCTCTATGTGCACTCCAAGATCCTTCTCATCCAGATCAGTAAACAAATCTTTGTCTCCAGTCATATGGAAGGACGCACCACTGTCAAGAAACCACACTGATCCCATCACACTTGAGACCAAGCATGCTATCAATGAAAAATCCAGCTCAAACTGCGAGGCTAAGGCCTCTCCAGCTGCAGATCTAGTAGCCTGCTTATTTTTCTTCTTCTGTGGACAATTAGTGGTGTAATTTATGTGTTGGTGATAGTGAAAGCACTTCACCTTGGACATGTCCTACTTCTTGCCTTTCGCACCGGATTGAGAAGGTTTTTTCTTTCCCTTCCCCTTCCTTGCTTTGGCAGCCAAAGCACAATTTTCTTCATCTTCATTCTTCGATGAAGATCCATCCCTGGTACTCTGCCTTATCTCCTCCTGCACAAAATCTGACCAAATTCACTCCCATCCCGACAGTTTCTCCCAACCATTGACAGAGTCCTCATAGGAATGCCAACTCTTCGAAAGCCCAAGGAGAGCCAAGCTCACCAAGTCCTATTCATCTACAGTAATCCCCACACTTCCCAAATCATCCCTGCACTGGACAAACTTCGTGAGGTACTTGGGTATACTTTCACCCTTCTCCATTTTTATTTTCCTGAGTTTGTCTTTGAGCGCCAACTTCCTCTGGTCGCTCTTGCTTTGGAACAAGTCTGTCAAAGCTTTCCACATCAAGAATGGAGAAGCTTTACCATGAAGGCTGGAAACTATGTGATCCTTCACACCTTCCAACAGAATCCTTCGACATTTTGCTGTCTTCTTTTGCCATGCGTCAAGTGCGGCAGCATCGCTAGAAGCAGGTTTTGGAATTTCTGCATCTATGAACTCCTTCAACCCATTATCCTCCAACACCGCCTCCATCCTGTCCTTCCATGCAATATAATTTGAGCTGCCCTCAAGGGCATACTCCAATCACAATCCGTTGAAATACATCTCAACTTCGACACCAAGAAAACACTACTGCAAATTCGAATTCCACCAGCACAAAACTCAACCGCTTCAATGCTTTGCAATTGCTCCAATGATCAATGCTCTGATACCATGTAGAAATTATATAATTGATATGTTATATGTCTAATATTCTCCTGATCATACACTATTTGACTTCATGCACAATACAGAATCTATTCCACCATTGATCATCATATGCGGAAATTAAATCAATTGCATGCACACATTGAAACCATAAAAATTCACACACATTAACACAATGATTTAACGGGAAAGACTATCTCTAAAAATCCCAACTATATGTATATAATATATGTCATAGAGATCATGTAACAATCCTCATAAAAATCTTCTCACAAGCTCTCAAAAGACAATACAATTATACGCTTACACACTAATCTGTGTCCGATCTTGCAAATCCATGCACTGATCTTTGCCAATTGCTATTGCTTCTCTAACAGCGCAATCCTTGTCGACACGGCTCAATGAACTCAAATTGGTCCATCCTTTCCTCTCAATGAATCCTCATTGGCATCTCTACTGGAGTGTTGGATGCAATCAATGCATCACTATAGTCACAACTAATAGCTTCATCTTGCCCTTTTCACCTTATCTATCCACTCGTTTCAATCAAATCGCCCGCAATCGTAGTTAACTGATACCTTCAATGATTAAGAGTTAATATTTGTGTTTAATTCCTCAATTAATAATTAATTCACACCACTCTCACTGGTGTATCAATCAGTTAGACTAGATACAACTAGCTCAACTATGTCTAACTGAGTTAAACTGAACACAACTCCACCAACTACTTCTACAACTCCATCAAACACTGTCACATGAGTTCTAACCGAAGTCTCCATGCAATAGCTCCACTTAACCCTCAGGAATAGTGTAATTCCTTCTGTTAGCTCCTGTGCCACATCTGTGCACTTAACTGAAGTGCTCCAAGAGAATAAGTTAATGTTTATAGTCCAAATATTATTAAGAGCTAATAATATTCGACATATCTATTTTTAGACTGGCAATCTAAAAATAGATTCCACCCAATATGTCTAAAAATAGAAGTCCATCTATTTTTCCAACTTGACCAACCATCCACAAATAACATCCTGCAACTCATAGAATATGTTCGACATGTCTAAAAATAGACTTGCGCCAAAAATAGCCTACGGGCCCACTTAGTGAAGGCGACTCTTTTCACTAAGCTCATCATCTTGTTGCAATCTCAACATCCCTTGCATGAAATCATCCCCCAAAATAATGAACAACCACCTTGTGGAGATCCTGGAGTTTGTATATTTTCCTACCCTCGCCATCCATCAGGTCCCAAATCTTATTTATACTCCTCCTTTGAGAAGAAAAAATATGATTTTTTTGTCACCAGCTACGATCCAGATGGCACGACTCTTGAGTCACCATTATTCCTCTTGCAATTTTAAATATGTATTTTACGATCCTCCAAATCCATGGCCTTTTGATGTTGATCTTCTGATAAGAATCCATGAACTATAGGGGTAGCTAACAATGACATGGCCCGTACAATTTTAGTAAGTTCAATTCTGTGTCTCTGTTTTTTTTCTCTTTCCCATCTACGCACCACCATTTTTAATTCCCTTAATTTTAAACACACAAAATCCATCCAAGGCGTCCCTTTTGAAAATGTCAAACTAGACCATGTATCTCTAACCAATTGCACAAATTCTTGTTCGCTTAACCAAGAATGATTAAATTTGAAAGGAAGTCCCTTCCAAACACATTCCCCATTCCGTTGCAAAATATTGGAGAATGATCAAACAACATCACAAGGGAGACCCATAAAAGCATTAAGCCAATTTTTTCCACCAATTTTTCATGGATGAAATATTGATCCAATCTTTTTGTAATACCCTCATACCTAGATCTCCCATTTCTCCAAGTTGGAATAAGCAAGTTCAGGAGAATATCCACAAAATAACTTTTATCAATTAGATCCTTGAAAAAAGTTCCCATAGGGTCCAATTTACTATAATATCCCCATATTTCATCCCCATAGACCATGAAATTCATATCCTAGCCACAATTAGGGATCATATCTTCAATAAACCACTATTATCAAATTTGTTCCAAGAATCCTTTCTAGAATCATAAGGCACATATACATTAGGAATGTGAAATCTAACCATAGATACCCTTAAGAAACCCATTAATAATATTCTTGAAAAAAGTTTAAAAGCCAAAATGTCAAAAAAATGGGGATTCGACAAAGTGACCAAGCCCCTTGAGAGGCCTAGAGGGTCGATCGAGACAAATTTTCTACTAAGACACGAATTAAAGAAATATTTCCAAGCTTTTGCACCCAAAACCATAGTCTCTTGGATTAAAATAATCATCATTATGATGGATTTAATCAATTTTTTTAGGGAATTCCTTTTAGGGGCATTCCCTAGTCCCCAAATATTAAACGACATGATCTTCATGTAAGATAGTTAAAAACGAGAATATTAGCTCTAAGGGCCTGTGATTCAGATTATTATAGGAAATATACATCATATAGATCCTAACTTTCCAAAATTTTAAGGATTTTCCAGTAGGAAATGGCTCCCTCGTAGGATTCAACTGAATTTCCCCCCGTAATTTATTTTTAATGGTAAAATTCTTAATAAAATTTGGGCGAATAGAAAGACAACCTGGGGATCCCATATCTGAATGGATAATAAGTTGCTCAATATCCACATCTAAGTTATGGAAAAGAAAATTGAGATCGCTACACACCAAATTAGTGGGGAAAGGGACACTAGTGTAAGTGCCAAATAGAATTTTAGGAGACCTATATACTTGAGGAGATTTTACATATGTATGTAACTTTCCAGGAACTAAAACCCCACAAATTTTTTTGGATCCATAGGATTCAGAGCAAAAGGACAAGTTTCCAATTGAGGGAAAGTTTTGAGAAGAGTAGAAATACCCACTAAATCAAATCTGACCACCGGTTTTTTAAATGGGGAAATTGGTTTAGCGGACATTTTCTCATATTTATTTTTGTGCAAATCCTTATACACAAATTCCATTACACAACCATCAAAAATGAAAGGGAGGAAGTTAAGAAGGAATCATGGGTAGTACCTAGGGTTGTATGAGGGGACTCAACCTTGAAACTATCCAATCCCACATCAATCCAAAGTGTTTGAAACCCCACGATTTTTCCAAAAATCATATTTCTTCTAATGAATGAAAGAATTTCTCCCATTACACTAAGGAAATTTTTGAAGCAAGTGACCCGTTTGGTGGGATCCCAGGAACTGAAATGGTATACCTCAATAATCGATTATCTGCCCGAAAGACGAAACACCCCAAATCAAGTCCAATTCCATTAGAAGACCTCTCGAGAAATCTTTTTGCACCAAGATCCAAGAAAATAATTTATCCAAAGCACACAAACTAATTTCATCCAAATAGATAAAATTCCCTATTAAATTACCAATCTCCGTCATGGCATGTCAAGTCCACAACTCCATTGGAAGTCCTACTAGTTTAACCCATATCAATCTATAACAAGGAAATAAGGAATCTCAATAAGAAGGTTAAAACCCACATACGAGTGATGTTGGTTCAAGAAAATTCGGCCACAAACCCATAGTATATTCATTATCTTTACAACATCCTATTGATGAGGGAAATGAAAACATAACCATTTATTTAGTAGCAAGTTGATCTTTGGTTTGTACTACAAAATAGGAAACCATTTAATTTCCACCCATTCTCTCATTCTATTCTTGTCCATAGAAGTAAATTCCCAGTGACCAACCAATGCCCTCTTATGAAGGGTCGAAATCCTATCCAAAAATATATATTTATCGAAGTCCAGTTCCTTAATATATGTAGATTCTTTAATTGCTTTAGGATTTTCCCTTGTCTCACTAGAGAATTTTCCCTGTTTTCATTTCCCTAAAACCAAACCCCATTTGCAAATCATTCTATCTACAATTGTATTTCCCCATTATTTTCCAAAAATGTCACATTTTCCTTTCCTGAGAGAAAGATTCCCTGCAGATCACATGTGTACCTCACCACAGATGCTAAGGTAACGTGTATCAACTCCTCCATATTTGGGGACTTGGGCCCATTCAAAGCCATACCACCTGTCCCACAAAAAACAACCATTGAGGAGAGAAGGGGACACCTAGACATCTAATGCAGGAATGTACACAAGTTAAAAAGAAATATTTAAAAACACGCCAGATAGGACATATATAATGTGCCTTTATATGACAACAAGTAGAATATTGAAGTCGAGGTTGCTAATCCGAGTTGTCACATCCATAAAACCAGTCCAGAAATATTGTAAGGGACATCCAAATATCTAAGGAGATGTATATTCACATTAGTCCATTAATAAGCATTAAAAACCTCACCTATATAAAACATTTAAAAAAAACTCATCTAATACACAAATAATGTCCAATTGGCAACCAGGAAAATTAAACAAGAATTTTCCACCAATAAACAAATATAATAGTGCTAATTAGACACTGCCACATCACTATATCATCCAACATACAACATCCAGAAGAGGTTCCAAGAACATGAAACCACATTCCACATAAAATATTGTCTGTCAGATATGAGAGTAAGCCCGGGCCACATTATTTTATTCCAAGAGGGATATACATAAAGTATGGTGATCAAACTCCACTCTCTAAATCACGTCAACAAAAAGTATCCAACCTCCAGAATAACAAATTTAAAATCTTTGAAATGATAAAAACCCCTTAAATTCACCAATATTTGATAAAACTAGTGTCTGTAACACATCAACCACAAGGAGAAATCCAAATTATCCTACAAATATAGATCATAGAGCATGAGACCCACCATCACCGCAAGACATCCAATAACAAAACTCTATGATATAAAATAAATCGAAGAGTTTTAAGCGAACACCCATGACATAGAAAGTATCCATCCCTATAAAAGATCCCACAGCCACACACGCATCCATGACTTGTGGAAATTTCAAAATATAAACACAAACCCATTGACAAGTTGGAAGATCCATTAGATACATGAGCATTCATCTGCACATGGGTGACATGGGACCCGAGACACCATTTTTATCACTGAGATAATAATGACAACCTTCCCTCATTTTTGGATTGGATCTCGGCTTCTATGGTAGCACATATTTTTCCTCATTTTTGGATTGGATCTCGACTTCTATGGTAGCACATTTTTTTCTTCATTTTTGGATTGGATCTCGGCTTCTATGGTAGCACACTTTTTTCCAAAGTAGCAACATTAAAGTCACCACCGTTTCAATCCCCAACATATTCTACCCTGTTCCATAATGATAATCAATATATCATTGAACATTGTCAAAACCACTCTCTACATGAAATTAAAATGAAAGTTTAACGTCCACGAGACTAAAAATAATCTATAGGACTATGAGTTTTCTGTTTTGCCTTTTGTATTTTAGTCATTTTTTTATTTAAATTGATGATGCACTAACCCAACCTTCCAACAATCCCATCACTGAAAAGACAATGCCAAGAAACCAATGCTAATATATTCCCATAGAATTGTAATATGGATGATTCCCCATAAAATTTTGTAAGTACCAAGTGTATGCATTCTTTTTTTTTTCTTGTGGATGCCTCAATGTTGTTAATATAAATGTATACTCAAAATTTTGGTTATGTTATAGTTTAACAACGTTTTATGTATTATCTAATAATTTGTGGTTTTACTATTGATTTATGATTCCTTCAAGTTCGCATATCATACCCTCGGTTACAAAGAATTATTAGTGCTCTCAACTATTGATTAAGCCTAGAAATAAAAGCCATATAATGTCGTTTTTAAAAGAAGTTCAATTGGTCCAAACATTGTGGTTTATAATGTGTACTACACAAAATAACTATGGTCAAACCATAACAACATTTTGACTTAAAATTTCCCATTTCATTAGAGAAATCTTGAGGTCTAAAGTGGGTCTCCTAAGGATAATAATAAAATACGAGTTATAGTTTTTTTTTTTGTATCCCAAAGGAACCTTGTTGGTTGCCTGATACATAACTACTAGTAAACATCTAGGGGTCTAAGGCATGTCCTCTTCTCTATAAATCTAGTCACAATTGGGGGATTTGAACCTTGGATCTCTCAATTTTCATAGATTTCACATTACTTCGATCACCAATTGAGTTACTTCGATCACCAATTGAGTTGCCCCCTTAGGACAAGAATTATATATTTTTGAAGGAAAAGAAATATAACTATATTTGTTTTTGGTATTTTTAACTTATCATTTAATAGGTTTACTCAAATGTAAAGTGTAGGAACTTGTTGCATGCGATTTTTTTTTCATCCAATATGTACCCACTCTATGTACCTTTGAGTAAAATCACACTGATAACAAGATGAAAATACATGAAAAAATATGTTTCTTAGATACTCGATATGCATACTTTTGAGTAAACCCACAACTAAAAAAAATGAAAATACCCACTCTCCATGCCATTGAGTAGACCCATACTGAGAAAAACTGAAAACACATGGACAAAAAAAAGTTTGTTTCAGGAGACATGTTTCTTTTTCCATGTATTTTCATTTATTCTCAATGTGGATCTATTCAAAGGTATGCAAAGTGGGTACTCATTGGACGCATAATTTAATATCACATCCAACTAGTTCCTACACTTGACATTTAAGTGAACTTATAAGGAGATAAGTAAAGAATGTGATTAAAAAAATAGTTTTCGTCTTTTCCCTCCAGAAACATTTACCCCTAGAATTGGTATCATCATTTTGAATCCTATTAATTTTTTTAAAGTTGATTTTGTTAGTATATTTTTTGTTTTGAGACTAAATTTTATATTAAAATTCCCCTAATAGTTATCTCAGCTTCTTCGATGATTATTTTCGATTTACCCTACCACTCATGCAAAAGCCCTAAATCAACCATGAATTTCATATCTATTTACGTTTAACATTTAAAGAATTTCATATCTATTTACGTTTAACATTTAAAAACTTTTTATTTGTCTCACAAACCTAATGCTAATCCCATGCAATTAGGCTACATGTTGCATATATATCCATATTATTTTAGAAATTTTCATAGGTATATATATCCATATTATTTTAAATATTTTCATCGGTATTCCTTGCCATGGAATTGGACTACATGTTGTGTTGATATCTTGATTATTGGAGATTTCTAGAATCCTTTTTTAGTTGCCTAAAAAAATTATTTTCCATCCAAATCCCTATATAAACAAATATTGATATGTTGAATTAGAATACAGATAAACAACAATCAGGATGCAAATTGTAGTCAAAGCGAAGACCCAAATCTCACACCACATTGACAGCCTTCATAAAACAATTACATTTTCGAATAAAGTTTGACTGAATATATTTTTTTGGGTGTGTATTACACATTGGCAATTATGTATTTATCACATGAACTTCGCAATTTTTTGGTAAATTATTTGCATGGAGAATCGTGGGATAATCATTTATTTATTAACGTTGGATTATATTTAATTTTCATTGGTAACATTATCAAATATAAATATTTAAAAAAACATTACCAACTCTTGGATTGTATTTAAGGTCATGTATGCATATTCATATTTCAAAGTACATTTTCAATCCTTTATTTTCAACTTAACTATTAATATTATTATAGCAATAGATGTTGAGCACGTACATCTTAAATTTATGTGTCTTATGATAAACCAAAAATTTCTTAATAACATAAAAATAAAAGTGAACGATTCACATATCAAATTTTATTATGAAATTTCTAGTTGGGTACTTTTCACTGTTTTTTTACTAAAATTAAATCATCCAAACTTCATAAATCTAAATTTCACCATTTTTATAAAATTATGAAAGAGGAAATTTTTATTTCTTTCCTCCTATCTAATTCAAAGAAATATTTGATGAAAAACATACTTGGAATGGTGTGTTAATTTAAAAACAAGATAAGATAATTGAGTATGAGTATGTGGTGGTAGTGAAGGAGAGCATGTGAAGGTTCAAAGGACACCATGATCAACACAATCATGGGAAGTAGTGGGGTGTGATATAAATCAACATCATGCACCCACATTCATGATGGTAGGTAGTTAAAATCTATATGAGAAAGAGGTGCTACAAATATATTGCAACAAACGGAAGAGCTCGAAAAAGACAATGCAAGGTACTGCATCCCCTACATTTCATCAAACATAGGGTTGGTTGGATGGTGCATGCATAATTAAGATTATTTAGCTCGGACAATAACATCTACGTTCGACAAAGGACATTAATTACCAGTCGATTCTCTCAAGGCTATCTTAATGATTGTATGATCTGGCGATAAAAAATAGGTTCAAAAATTAAAGTTCTTAGAATCTCTTGAAACCAACGTTAAGTTGTATTGTTTGTCGTTATGATCCCAACGACACTTGAATCACCTCAATCCAACATCGTATGAAGAAGTTATGGCATTCTGAAGTTTTTGACCAACAACTAAAAATTCAACAACAAGGTTGACTGGGAAACCATGCAACTGATATCATCAGATGATTGTGCAGGTACAATTGGCGGTAGACCAATCAGGTTTTGATGCATGGCATCATCGTACAGGTTGCAGATGGCTCGTTTTTATTGGTGGTTTGATTTGAGGTGGCCCAATAAGAGATTCCACGTGGCCGAATCGAAGAGCGCTATGTAGCTCTATGTGGTTGGCTAAAAAATTTATAATAGGCCCAAGGGCCTCGTCAAGGAACTTGGCCCTATCCCCTGGTTTTTGGTTCACCATATGACCCATGAAAAATGTGGAAGGCACTACAACGGAGAGGGAGGGGACTAAGCCCCAACCCTTGGTTATTATATGTCGATCCACATGATCGCGGCAGAAGGGAGTGGGGCGGGGCACTTGGCCTTGGTCGTGGTCTTATGCGCTACCAACATGACCATAAATGAGGGCTCCGAAGGCGGGGGTGAGCGGTTAGACCTGGCCCTTGGCCACATTAATGCCTATGCGACCTTATCTTGGAGTGGAAGGAGTGGAAGCCAACACGAGCGGGTAGTTGGTCCCTACCATATTACACCACATGTGACTCCTATCCTGATAGAACAAGAGATAAACTACCAGGGGGCGGGCGGTTAGCCCTGGCCCCTGTCCACATGACATAATATGACCCTAATTTGGCACTTAAGGATTATTGGCAACTTAAACAGGCAAAAAAATGCACTTTTTTCGGCGATAATCTCGCCAGACCCAGGCGAAATTATCACTCGGTGGACTGTGTAAAGCATGAAATAATCGTGAAATTAGCAGGTTTTTCCAATTTGTACGAAAGATAACAGAGCTTGGCTCCAAGAAACATAACTTGCTCATTTTTTAACCTTTTTGAGCTCAAGAAGAACCTAGATAGGGGATTTTGAGTGTCCCGAACTCAATGGCAACCTCATATTTCTGATTTGAGCACTTTATAATGGTATATTTGTAGAATCAAGTCTTTTAGTGCAAGAGGGAGACACAATTTTGAGGCAGTATGGAGGCACTTTTTTAGCATGAAGAGAGCCTAGTTACAGGTTTTCCAGCCTTCCAGTTTCATCTACAACAGCTATTACTTTTGTAGAGAAGGTATTTTCAATATTTTCTCAATGTGTTTATGAGAGAATCCCTTTTTAGCTATTCATTATGAAGAAGTTGCATGTTTATGTTTTTTTATTTCAGGTGGAGTACAAGGATATATTGTGGAAGACTCCTTTTCATGTTGACATTTTCATGATTTGTTGTAGGGAGCCATCTTTTTTAGTGAGAATTGTTTGTAGGAGAAACAAGCTACTTTGGAGTCAACAAGTTTTATTGTACTCATTTTTCGTTGAAATTAATAGAGTGGTCCAGCCATTGGAGCAGGCCCGGAGATGTATCCCACGAGGGGTGAACTCCATTATCAAATTTTTGTTTTATTCTCTTCATGTTTACCATATTGAGTTGCATATTAATTGTAACAGCCCTAGTGAAAATTCCATGTAATAAAAGTTAATAAAGGGAAAATAATAACCACAATTACGAGACACTTATTCTAATCTGAATGTTGGGCAAAAACATCCTAATATGGGTGTTAATTTCGGTTATTGTGGCTAAATAAATTGGAAAATGCAATGGAAAAGGATTTGGAAAGGTAAAGTGGCATTAATTGGCAGTTTATTTATGAAAATAATGGAAATTAAGAGAAAAGGAAGGTGAAAGGTCACAGGTTACATGTGAGGAAGAAATTGAAGGGAAATAATGGAAAATGAAGAAAATAGAGGCAAAATTGATAAAAAAGCTTCTGAGGATCAGTTCATGGCTTTTGGTCAGTTCAGTTTTGGATCTCTCTCTCTATTCTCTCTCATACTCTTGGACACTTAAAGTTTTCTTGGAGCACTTTAGCATTGTATCAAGAAAAGAAAAGAAGGAAAAGAGGAAGAAAAGATCAAGAAAGGAAGATTAGGATCAAGTAGCTACAACGGGTTTACTTGCAGGTATCGATTTTCATGTATGATTTCCTTGCTTGATTTGGCATGCATGGTTATGCATGTGTGTTCTTGGTTCTTTTTCTTTCATTGGCATGGATTTTTCCAAGTGTGATAGATTTCTTCAGCCTTACCTTGCCATTTTTGGATTGCCATGGTGTGGTGGTTTCTCTTGTATTTGATTGACTTGGATTTCCGGATGGACTCGAAGATGAGTGGGGTAGTCTAAAGATTATTCACAAGACCTAGGAATCGCAAGATGGGATACATGGTAAAGCCTAGAAGTGAACACCTTGATTGAGCCTACGGATCCCTTGACCAGTGAATGACAAGATACATAGTAAAGCTCACTAGTGAGCACCCTCTATTGGGCCTAGGAATCCTGGGTTGGGATACAAGGTAACTCCCAGAGGGTGGAGACCTCGTAGGCCTAGGAATCCCTTGACCGGTAATGTCGGGATACACGGAAAAGCTAATAGGTTGAGACAAATAAATTCCTCATGGTTTAGGTGGAGATATCACAAGGCATCCATGCTTGTTTATGGCCTAGTGATCCAATGGGGATTATGGTAAAGCATGGTTCTATTGATGAGGGTGAGGAGGCTTAGCCTCAAGAAGCCCTGGATGATTTGTTTGGTTGTGAGTCCCACATTCATGCTAGGAATATGACATGGGGTTGATTGGATTAAGAGATATTTGGTTCAACGAATCTATGGTTAGGTGGAATGTGGTAGTCCTGTACCAGGTTGGATTTTGCATTCATTAATAAGAGTTCCTTTTCTTGGTATTTTGTGTGATAATGTACTAGTTCATATGTGGCATTTATGGTTGTTGTATCCTTATTATCTATGTTGTTTATATGTTGGTTATGAGTATGTTTTATGAAATTGATGATGTATGGCTCTCATCATGTTTTTATTATGAATGAATGAACAATGAATCTATGACCTAATTATGATAATGCAACTATTGTGATAAGGCATCAATGCTTCTTAGCGATCCTCAGATAAGTATGAGACCCCTATGCTCAGATCTGTTATTATGACATGTAGAATGCATATTTGTGACATGTTTGACGAAATGCCTGTCATGGCTAGTAGGGTTCTAATCAATTCTTTGTTCAAGAATTTTCATTGGTATAATTGTATCCATGTTACTTTTCATTTCTGAAAATTCCATGAAGTTCTGGGAAGTGACTGGGTCCTAGCCCTAGAATTTAGCCTTAAATATCACAATCATTGGCATAGCACTAGCAAAAAGAGGATATAGTCGCACTCAAGAAGGCTCATCGAGTGACTCAGGCTCTCAGACGCATGCATTCCTTGGCAAGGGAGAAACTAGGGGTTTAATCCCCAGAAATTTTAAGTTTCCTCAGGGGTTGATCACTTGGAAGGGTGGGTTTGCTCCTGAAGGTTCTATAGGATGTGTATAAGGTCAGATTCGTTGTGTTTCATTGGTTCCACTCCCTCAAGGTGACCTAGGAGGTTGAATAAAATCATAGTAACCTCTCGTCACATGTTTACCCCAGTGGACTAGTTAAATTGGGTAAATGTGGGAGGAGGGTGTTACAGAGTGGTATCAAAGCATGATTCACCCATTGGATTGGATGGGAAGTTTGTTGGTCATGCATTCATGTCAGTTACATGTGTTCCTTATACTTATGGTCCATTTTCTTGTCGCATATGCATGGTGGTGGTCATGGTTGAAGTGTTGTCTCCATGTGAAAGTTTATGGGGTTGTTGTGGGATGTGTCTTCATGAGTGTATGATTGGTTATGCATGTCGATGTTTATATGTTTTGTGCATGCATTGATATGGTTATAGTTTTCATGCATGAGGTCATGATCTGTGGTTGGTATGGTCATGCATTGATGACTCGACTATGGTTAGGATGGTATTTATATGTTTTTATAATTATGTTTTTATACGTATTGTGATAACCTAGTCGGTCTTGTAGATGAGATGTCATCCCCGAATTAGATAGAGGTACGTTGGTTTGTTTATGATTTGGTTTAGTTGACATAGTGTGCCTTGCAGGAAGAGATCAAGATGACTAGCAAGATGGTAGACTATAGATATTCTCCCTATGAATCAGATGAGAAGCATGGTGTTGCAAACTCTAATGACTTCGCAGACACATTGAGGAGTTTGAAGGAAGAAATAAGGAGTTGCAAAGCTGAAAATAAAAAAATCATGTAGGCACATGAGAAACAAGAAGATGTAAATGAAATGATTCTTTTGAGTTTTTTATAATTCCAGAGATAGGGACCACTCTGAATTAAATATGGAAAAGATGATGGGACTAATGGGGCATATTGCAATAAGTCTCATGGTGGTCACATGTCATATAGAGATGACACGATTATAGGTGGTAGATTCATGGATACTTCGAATAGGAGAGGTGATGGACACATGTAATATTCTAGTTCTGGTTCTGACTGTCACTATGATCATCATCATTATCACCCTTACATGAGAAGTGATAGGGGATACTTTCTAGATGAGTTTAAGAAAGATAAGCCACATACATTCAATGGATATTTGAAGAAGTCATAAGATGCAGAGGCTTGGTCACTTGGGATGAATAGACTCTTTGAGTTGCATAATTACACAGATAATATGAAGGCTAGAGTAGTCATCTTCAATATGAAAGGTAAAGCAAATATCTGGTGGGAATATGTGAAGCAGGTTAGAGACATAAGGACAAAAGAGTTGAGTTGGAATGAATTCAAGTGACTCTTTAGAAAGAAGTAATTATCAGAAAGGTATTACAAAAACAAAGCCAAGGAATTCTATGAGCTTAAAATGGATCGATGACAGATGAGGAGTATACGACTAAGTTCCTGGAGCTATTGAGGTATGTACCATATCTTAAAGATGAAAAGGAAAAAGTTCAAAGTTTTTTCACTAGTTTTCCATTAGCGTTTAGAGATCGGATTGAGTATGATGAACCTCGATCACGTGAGGAATTTAATGGGAAATTAAAGCATTGGTATGAACAGTCAAAGTGTAAGACAAAATATAAGCAAGGATGGAAAGGAAAATATAAAGGTAAATTTAAATGGCAGCCGAAACGAACAAGGCCTCAGAATGAAGGGAAATAAAATTTTTCACCTTACAAGAAGTTCAACGTAGCTAGACAGGGACATGGGTCACAACCTGAAGGGCATAAAAATAGAGGTGATGGTATCATATGGTTGGAATGTTGGATATGTGCTAAGGAGCATCTCAAGAGATATTGTTTTCTCTATCAGGGTGGCAGGCCTCAGATCTGTAGTACACAGGAGGCGTAGAATGTAGGGGATGTTGGGAAGAGAATTCCTCATACTGATGCAGCGCTGGATAATATGCATGCAAATCATATGGAATCTATCATTGAGATGGAGGGTAAGCTTTGTGATCAATTTGTTTAAAACTTGATCACAAAGCTTACCTTCCATATCAATGATCACAACTTGATCACAAAGCTTAACTGAATGAGCATGAGAATAATTATCCCACACATGATTTTGAGTTAGCAACGACCATTCATGCATTGAAGATGTGGAGGAAATATATTCTGGGAAGGAGGTTTGTATTGATGAGTGACCACAGTGGGTTGAGATATTTGTTTGATCAATTGAATCTTAATTCCAAGCAAGGTAGATGGTTGGCCATAATCAATGAGTTTGAATTTGAGATTAGGTACATCAAGGGTAAAGAGAACAAGGCTGTAGATGCTCTTAGTAGGTGGATACAAGTAAATCACCTTGCACCTATGAGTTATTATGGGACAGAGTTGCAAGATCAGATTTTACAAGCAGGTCAACAAGGATGACATGTATAAAGAGCTTATGCATAGGTTACAATAGAGTACAGGTATAGGTAGTGGTACAGTTGTAGGGACAGGTGCACATGATGTGGACTATCATCTCTCAACAAATGGCTTGATCAGATTTAGGGAAATGGTATATGTGTCAGATATTAGTGAGCTCAAGAAGATTATATTGAGGGATTTTCATGTGATACCATATTCAGGTCACCTAGGATACCATAAGACATTGACAACAGTGAATAAATATTATTATTGGATGAATATGAAAAAGGACGTGGCAGATATTTTGGGTAGATGTTTAATATGTCAGTAGGTAAAGGAAGAGTGTAAAAATCCAGGTGGATTACTACAACCAATTCTCATTCCAGAGTGGCAATGGGAGGTCATTTCCATGGATTTAATTATAAGTTTGTCGAGGACATCTAGACAAGATGATTCCATCATTGTTGTGGTGGATAAGTTAACTAGGGTAGCACACTTCATTCTCGTGAAGACCACATATTCACATACTGATGTGGCACAGGTGTTCATCAGCGATGTGGTCATATTGCATGGTGTTTCGAAGAATATTGTTTCAAACAGGAATGCAAAGTTCACTTCCAAGTTTTGGAAGGAGCTGTTTGTAGGTTTAGGTATAAAGTTGGCCTTCAGTACAACTTATCATCTGCAGATAGATAGACAGATAGAGAGGGTCAACAGGATATTGGAGGACATTTTAATGATGTATGTGATGCATCAGTAGAGGATATGGTGAGTACCTTCTGTTGCTTGATTTTTCTTACAATAATGGTTATGAGGAATCACTTGGGATTAGTTTGTTTGAGGAACTCTATGGCCAGAGTTGTAATGCTCCCATCAATTGGAGTGATCCAATGAACAGGGTATTGATTGGACCAAATATGTTGGAGGAAATGGAACAAGAAATGTAGGTAATAAAGAGGAATCTAAAGGCAACACAAGACAAGAATAAAATCTATGCAGATCGGAACATGTTGCTTAAGGAGTTTCAGGTTGGGGAACATGTATACTTGCACATCAAGCCCAAGAAAAACTCCTTGCATATTGGATCATGTACCAAGTTGGAACCTCGATTTTGTGGAACTTTCAAGATTCTTGAAAGGATTGGATCAGTAGCATATCGACTTGCACTACATCCGACAGTGAAAGTCCACGATGTTTTCCATGTGTCATTTCTTAATAAGTATGTTAAATATGTTGATCATGTGATTGACTAGTCTGTATTGCAGGTGGAGCCAAAAGGGGAATTCCAGCCGAAACCAAAATGTATATTGTAGAGAAATGTGCTCATGCTATGGAATCGATCAATCGAGCAGGTTAAAGTTCAATGGGAGCACTTTGGGCTCGATGAAGCTACATGGGAGTTGGCGGAACAAATGTGAACTTTGTATCCTTCTCTATTTGTTGGTTGAGCGAATTTCCTTGATATATGTTTTGGTATATGCTTTAGTATGATGTTTTGGTATATGAAGATATGTACATGGATGTAAATACTACCACGAGATATGTAATAAAGCTCTAATAAGCAGTATGTTTTTCATGTCATTATGTTGTCGTGATGGTTTGCTTATCAACAAGTTGATCATTGTAAATATTGCAATGAGATAAGTTATAAATATCCATGGGTACTATGTTTTGCTTCAGTGGTATTGTTGGTTGTAGGTGTCATTGAACATCGAGGATGACGTTCCCCTAAGGAGGAGGGTTCTATAACACGCTTGGTGAAAATTACATGTAATAAAAGTCAATAAAAGAAAAATAATAACCACAGTTATGGGACACTTATTCCAAGCTAAATGTTCGGGAAAAAAAAATCCTAGTGTGGGTGTTCATTTTGGTTATTATAGGTAAGGAAATTTGTAAAGGCAATGGAAAAGTGTCATTAATTTTTGGGTGTGTGTTATGTTCTTTCCATGACTAGTCGCACGCGCGGGGGGTGAGGAGGGGAGGTCATAGCGGAGGAAATAGCCCTCCCTATTTGTTGCATGGGGTGGGGGGTCACAATGGGGGAAATAGCCCAGCTTGTTAGTTGCATGGGGCGTAGCCCCCCTTGTCGGGGAATTTTGAAGGGCTTGTAGCCCCCTTACATGGGGTCTGGGGAAAATCCCCAAGATATTTGTTTTGGACCCTATATTAGGTGGGTTGACCTACCTATGGTTTTGGGCATTATGGTTTTTTTTCCATTGTATTTTGTAGATACGATCAAGGGAACTACGATTATTTTCTAATCCAGAGTTAATGGATTGGGGTTTATGAATGCTTTGGCATGTATATATATGTATTGTAATATTGAAAGGAATATAATGAAAAATCAATCTGGTAGTCTCGGTTTTGGGATCGAGGGGAAAATCTATGTTTATATTTGTTTTATGTTTTATGTTCTCGCCGTTGTATATTTTCCAAGTTAAGAATTCGTTTGCAAGTAATTTCTATACAAGGTTAAAACCTAAATTAAATGGCATTTTATTTATGAAAACAATGAAAATTAGGAGAAAAGGAAGGTGAAAGGTCACATGTTACATGTGAGGAGGAAAATGAAGGAAAATAATGGAAAATGAAGAAAATAGAGGCCAAATTGATAAAAAGGCTTCTATGGACCAGTTCATGGATTTTGGCCAGTTTATTTTTGGAGCTCTCTCTCTATTCCCTCTCGCACTGTTGGACACTTATATTTTTGTTGAGAACTTCAGCATTGGATCAAGAAAAGAAAAGAAGGAAAAGATCAAGCAAAGATCAAGCAAGGAAGAGTAGTATCAAGTAGCTACAACAAGTTTACTTGCGAGGATCGATTTGCATGTAAGAATTCCTTGCTTTATTTGGCATGCATGGTTATGCATGTCTATACGTGGCTCTCTTGTTGTCATTGGCATGGGTTTTTCCAGGTGTCAAGCGTTCTTCAACCTTACCTTTCCATTTTTGGTTAGCCATGGTGTGGTGGGCTCTCTTATATTTGGTTGAGTTGGATTGTCGAATGGACTCAACGCTGAGTGGGGTGGTCTTAGGATTATTCTCAAGGCCTAGGAATCCCGGGATGGGATACATGGTAAAGACTAGATTTGAAAACCTCTATTGAGCCTAGTAATCCCTTGACTGGTGAATGGCAGGATACACAATAAAGCTCAGTGGTGAGTACCCTTAATTGGGCATTAGGGGAATTTTGAGGTCTAAAATGGGCCTCCTAAGGAAATTATAAAATAATATTGGAAATAATAAAATAAGATTAGACTACATCATCAAAATTTTAGAGGGATAAAAGAAAAAACTCTTTTTCAACTTGTATTTTCAATTTCTCTCCCTATGGGTTTACTCAAATTTCGAGCAAAAACACTCGTTGGATGCAGAATTTGATTCCTCATTCAAGGAGTACCCATGTTGCATAATTTCGATGGACCTTTCTACATGAAAAAATGTGATTGCAATCACAATTTTCATGTATTTCTCATTTTCATGTAGCATGGTTCATAAAAAGTATGCAACATGGGTACTCCTTGGATGAGGAATTAAATTTTTCATCCAATGAGTACTCTCGCTCGAATTTTGAGTTAAACGTTAGGGAGATAAGTTGAAAATACGAGTTAAAAAAGTAGTTTTATTATTTTATTATTTTTTAATATTTTTACTTTTTTCCTCCAAAAATGGCGAATCATCCCCCATGGTTGACATCATCGTCTTGAATCCTATTGGTACTTATAAAGTTTATTTTGGTTATACATTTTTCTTAAGAGGCCCATTTTAGACCTCAAAATTCCCCTAATGCCTAGGAATATCAGGTTGGGATACCTGGTAAATCCCAGAGGGTGGATACCTCGTAGGCCTAGGAATCCCTTGATCGGTAATGGTGTGATACACATTAAAGCCGAGAGGTTGAGACAAGAAAATTCCTCACGGTTTAGGTGGAGAGATCCAAAGGCATACATGCTTGTTTATAGCCTAGTGATCCGATGGGGATTACAATAAATCCTGGTTCTATTGATGAGGGTGAGGTGGTTTATCCTCGGGAAGCCTTGGATGGTTTCTTTGGTTGTGACTCCCAAATTCATGCTTGGAATAAAGAACGGGGGTGATTGGATGAAGATATATTTGGTTCAACGAATTTATAGTCGGGTGGAATATGGTAGTCCCATGTTGGGTTGTCTTTTCATTCATTAATAAGAGATCATTTCCTTGGTATTTTATATGTAAATGTACTTGTTCATATATGCAATTTATGGTTGTTGTATCCTTATTATCTCTATTGTTTATATGCTAGTTATGAGTATGTTTTATAACACTGATGATGTATGGCACTCATAATTTATTATTATTATGAATGAATAAACAATGAATCTATGACCTAATAGATGATAATGCATCTATTGTGATAAGGCATCAATGCTTCTTAGAGAACCTCAGATAAGTATGAGACCCCTATGCTCAGATCCGTTATTATGACCTATAGAATGCATATTTGTGACATGTTTGACGAAATTCCTGTCATGGCTAGTAGGAGTCTAGTCAAGTATTTTGTCAAGAATTTGAATTGGTATCAGTGTATCCATGTTAATTTTTATTTCTGAAAATTCCATGAAGTTCTGGGAAGTGACTAGGTCCTAGCCCTAGAATTTAGCCTTAAATATTGCAGTCGCTAGCATAGAACTGGCAGAAAGAGGCCATAGTCGCACTCAGGCGGGCTCATGGGAGAAACTGGGGATCTTAGTGGCATGCATGCCTTGGAAATGGAGCGAATAGGGGTTTAATCCATTGAAATGTTAAGTTTCCTCAGGGGTTGGTCACATGGAATGGTGACTTAGCTCTTGGAGGTTTTGTAGGATGTGTAGAAGGTCATATTGGTTGTGTTCTGTCGGCTTCACTTCCTTAATATGACCTAGGAGGTTGAATCAGATCATAGTAGCCTCTCTTCACATGTTTACCATAGAAGTCTGATTAACTTGGGTAGATGTGGGAGGAGGGTGTTACATGAATGTGTTTCTATTTTATGTTCATGTAAAAAATAAACTCATCATTTTGAAGTAGATGCGAAACTAATTTCACCTTTAAAGACACATTTTTTTTAATTGCAAAGTGTTAGAGGACCATAGAAGTTTCCTCAAATTTCATATCACATACCATTAGAGTGAGTTCTAACTATATTACAAGTACGGGCAAGAAACTGAAGCGTGAGAGACTCCAAAAGTTGTAGGAGATAAACCTATATCTTCGAATGGATAATGTTGAGCTAAGGAGATTTTTTGAAGCTGTAGGGGTGGAGAAAAGGAAAATGCGCTTACAATTGAAACATATTGTGCAGGAACAGACTAGTGAGTGTTCTGTCCCGAAATCAACAAATAATCCCTCCAAGATTAAACCAATTTATGGGCATGGCCAGTACATAGGATATGGACCTTATGTTGAGAATGATGTTTGTGATTTTTTTCAGCATCTAAAGGAATCTCCCTATGTTATAGTTGGTAAAAGTGTTTGGATAGTGTCATCATCCACTTATTTATCAACATCTGAAATTAAAAACATGAGTGGTTGGCCAAAGGAGGTAATTATCATTTCTAGTTCTACTCCTTCAACTAATGTTGATAAAAAATATTTTGTATATTTTTAAAATCATAACAAGGGTATTGGTATGAATATTTTAACTCAGATGAGTTATGACAGAAGAGGCATCAGAGTCAATGGCCAAGGTATCACTAATCCTATCGAGGTGAAAGAACAACCATGCTATGAAGTATTTGGTTATGGCCATGGAGAAATCAGATGGTGCTCTAAAAGTTTTGAGGAAAATAAATAATCAAGTGATGATACGTCACACCGTGATGGTAGTGATAATGAAAAATTGTCTCTAAAGAGAGATGAACATTCCAAGGGACATTTCATGTCCATTTACTCTCGTCAAAGTCACAACCCAAAGGACATGTATAAGAGTAATGGGAATTCCAGAAATGTTGGTAATTTTGATTATTTATGGGAAATGTTTCCTTGTACATTTTGTGATGCATCTAACCATTGTGTGGCTAAGTGTGAGTGGCATAAGGAGATGGCCAAGAAAATGGATCAAATACTTGGAACAAGATATGAGGAACCTCTCCCAAGTATGAATACTTCCTTGTCGATGGGAAAGCGTAAGAATTTTTGTATCCATTGTAGCATGAATGGGAACCATATTGAAAATTGTTGGAAAATCCATTTGGAACTTCTTCCCAAGAAGTAAAAAGAGGTCATATGATCCTATGCAATAAAAGAAACAAGTCGAAAAGTGGAAACTAGTGTAGTTCCTGAAGCAATATTTGAAGCAGAGAGGGTGTAGAAAGAGAACCCATAAGCCTGGTTAGGAAAAGAATAGGTAGACTATTTTTTAAAGTTGGCTTGATTTGCAAAGTTATAATTACTTGATTTATATTCCCATTTGGGTGCTTTGTAAAGTGAAGTCATGTACAATCACTTAGTTGCAACAAGTGTGTTTAATTTGGCATGTTTTGCTATTTTATCTTGATGATGAGTCCATTTGTTTCAGATTTTTGGGATAAGCATTTACATGTCATCCAATATGTCTATATTTGTTTTAAGCACTCACTTATACAAGTATATTGATATGAAGCTTGTTTATGAATTTAATCTTTGGTAAATATTGTGCAGAAGATGACCATAGAAATGTGGACAAAGTCAAGCATGTCATTGAACAAATGCAACTAGTACACAAAAGAGTACAAGTACAACTTAAGGAGATCAGAGAAAAGTACAAATAAATGCATGGAAAGCATAGTTTATTATGACATATAGGTGGAAAATCAAGTTTGGGTTCAACAAAGAGAGACTTCAAGGTGAATTTTGTTTGACCCAAAGAAAGATGGTCTTGGAGAGAATTTTTCAAATTCCATCCATCGAAGATTTTGTTCCTGCATGTTTAGAATAATTGCAACAAGCCACAATTCTTGACACGAAGATAAGATCTTCGCAAAGAGGCAAGGTGGAGTACCTTGAATAGGGCTCAAAGGCACCAATTCAAACAAAACAAGAAGGATTGAGATTGGGAAAGTAAATGAGATTTTTCCTCACTTTTTTGTTGAGTGTAAATAGACTTTTGGAGGTCCAATAATTCCTACTAGGGAGGTATGATCCGAAGATAAAAATAGGCTCAAAATTAAAGTGCTCAAAGTCTCCCAAAACTAACTTCAATTCGTAGTGTTCATCGTTCTTATTCCAACTATGTTTGAATCGCTTCAATCCAACGTCATATAAATAGGTTATGGAATTCCAAAATTTTTGAAATACAACTAAAAAGTCAACAACAAGGTTGATTGGGCTACTGACTAGGAAGTCCGTACAAATGATGTCATCAACTAAATGTGTAGGGTATGGTTGGCTGTGGACCAATTAGGTTTTGACACATGGCATCATTGTATGAGTTCCACTTTGCTTGTTTTGATTGGTGGTTTGATTTGAGGTGGCCCAATAATAGGTTTCCATGTGGCCCAATCAGAGGGCGCCCAGTGGACCTCTATGGTTGGCTAAAAATTTTATAATGAACCCAAGGCCCTCGACGGGGCACTTGACCCCAACGCTTGGCTTTTGGTGCACCATATATCCCATGGAAAACGTGGAAGGTGCTACTATGGAGAGGGTGAGGACTAAGCCCCAACCCTTGGTTATATGTCAACCAACATGATCATGATGGAAGGGAGTGGGGTGGGGCACTTAGCCCTGGTCCCGAATCTTATGCGCTACCCACATGACTACAAATGAGGGCTCTGGTGTTGAGGGCTGGTGGTTAGCACTAGCCATTGGCCACATCAATGCCCATGTGACCTTATCGTGGAGTTGAAGGAGCGGAAGTCGGTGGGGGCATGCAGTTAGCCCCAACCCCTGACCATATCACACCACATGTGTGCCTATCCCGAAATAATAGGAGCTAAATTAGTAAGCGCGGGCAGTTAGCCAGCTCTTGTCCACATGGCATAATATGACCCTAATTTGGTGCTTAAGGTTTATTCACAAATTTAAGCAGGCCAAAAAATGCACCTTTTGCGACGAGAATCTCACCGGTTCCAGGAAAAATTATCACTCGATGGACTGTGTAAAGGGAAAAATCATTGTGCACTTAGAAGGTTTTTCCAATTTACAAGACATATAACAGAGCTTGGCTCCAAGAAGCATAAATTTCTCATTGTTTAACCTTTCTGAGCTCAAGAAGATCCTAGATAGGGGTTTTTGAGTGTCCTGAACTTAGTGGCAGCCTCATATTTCTGATTTGAGAAATTTATGATGGATTTTTTTACAGAATCAAGTCTTTTAGTGCTATAGGCAGAGACAATTTTGAAGAAGTATGCAGACATTTTTTAGCATGGAGAGAGCCTAAATAGAGGTTTTCCAACCTTCCAATTTCATCTGCAGTAGCTATTACTTTAGTAGAGCATCTCTTTTTAGTCATTTCTGAATGATTTTATGAGAGAATCCCTTTTCAACTCTTCATTGTGAAGAAGTTGCATGTTTATGTCTTTAATTTTAGGTGGAGTACATGGATCTATTGTGGAAGAGTCCTTTTGATGTTGAAATTTTCGTGAATTGCTGTAGGGAGTCATATTTTTGAGTGAGAATGATTTTTTAGGATAATTTTTATTTGTAGGAGAAACAAGCCACTCTAGAGTCAACTAGTTGTAATGTACTAATTTTCTGTTAAAATCAATAGAGCGGTCTAGCCATTGGAGCAAGCCCGGAGATGTAGCCCTGGAGGGGTGAACTTCGTTATCAAATTGTTGGTTTTTTCTCTTCATGTTTACCATAGTGAGTTTCATATGAATTTGTTTCTCTTTTAAGTTCATGTGAAAAATAAAATCATAATTTTGAAGAGGTTGTGAAACTGATTTCACCTTTAAAGACCCATTTTGTTTTACTTGAAAATTTTCAGAGGAATATTGAAGTTTCCTCCAATTTCAGATCACGTGGCATGGCAAAAGATTCTAGCAAGATTACAAGTATGGGAAAGAAACTGAAGCGTGGGAGACTCCAAGAGCTAGAGGAGATAAACCTATCTCTTCAAATGTTGAATGTTGAGGTAAGGATTGCTTGAAGCTGCAAAGGGGGATAAAAGGAAAATATGTCTGCAGTTGCAGCATATTGTGGACGAAAAAACTGGTGATTGTTCTGTCCAAGAAGAAACAAAGAATCCCTCCAAGATGAAACCAATTTGTGGGCATGGCTGGTACACAGGAAATGGACCTTATGTTGAGAATGATACCTGTGGGTTTTGTCACCATCTAAAGGAATCTCGTTTTGTCACCATCTAAAGGAATCTCCCTATGTGCCAGTTGGAAAAAGTGGTTAGATAGAGTCATCATCCACTTCTTCATCAACATCTAAAACAAAAAATATGAGTGGTTGGCCAAAGGAGGTAATTAGCATTTCTAGTTTTACTCCATCTAATGTTGATAACATATCTTTTGTAGTTTTCGAAAAGAATACCAAGGGTATTGGTATGAAGAATTTAACTGAAATGGGTTATGATGGAAGAGGCCTCAGAGTCAATGGCCAAGGTATCACTAATCCTATCGAGGAGAAGGAATGACCATGATATGAAGGATTTGGTTATGTCCATCGAAAAATTAGAGGGTGATATAAAATTGTTAAGGAAAATAAATCATCAAGTGACGATATGCCACACCATGATGGTAGTTATAATGACAAATTGTCTTCGAAGAGAGATGAAAATTCTAGGGGACATAAAAAAATCCAGTTCTTCTCGTCAAAGTCACAACCTAAAGGATAGGTATAAGTGTCATGGGAATTCCAGAAATGTTGGTGATTTTGATTATTTATGGGAGATTTTTCCTTGTACATTTTGTGATGCATCTGACCATTGTGTGGCTGAGTGTGAGAAACATAAGGAAATGGTCAAGGAAATGGATCAAATCCTTGGGAAAATATATGAGGAATATCTCCCAAGTATGAAGACTTCCTTATCGATGGGAAAGTGTAATCAATTATGTACCCATTGTAGCATGAATGGGAACCAGATTGAAAATTGTTGGAAACTCCATCCAAAACTTTGTCTCAATAAGGACAAAGAGGTTATGTGATCCTTTGAAAGAAAAGAAACATGTGGAAAAGTGGAAACTAGTTTAGTTCCCGAAGCAACATTTGAAGCAAAGCAGTTACAGAAAGAGATCCCATAAGCCTCATTAGGAAAAGAATGGGTAGAAAATTTTGTATAGTTAGCTTGCTTTGTAAAATTGTAATTACTTGATGTAAATTCCCATTTGGGTGCTTTATAAAGTGAAGTCATGTACAATCACTTATCTGCAATAAGTGTGTTTACTTTGGCATGTTATGTTATTTTGGATTGATGATGAGTCCATTTGTTTGGTACTTTTGGGATGAGAATTTACATGTCATCCATTATGTCTATAGTTGTGTCAAGCACTCACTTATACAAGTATTTCGATATGAATCTTGTTTGTGAATTTGCTATTTGGTAAAGACTATGCAAAATATGATCATATATATGTGGAAAATTCAAGCATGTCATTGAACAAATCTAGCTAATACATCAAAGAGTACAAGTGCAGCTTGAGGACAACAAAGCAAAGTAAAAATCAATGCATGGCAAGCATAATTTCTTATGATTTCCAGGAGCAACATCAAGTTTTGGTTCAACAAAGAGAGACTTCAAGGTGAATCTTGTTTGACCCAAAGAAATATGGCCTTGGAGATAAATTTCATATTCTATCCATCAAATATTTTGTTCTTGCATGTTTAGAATAATTGAAACAAGCCACAATTCTTGATAGTAATATAAGGACTTCACGCAAAGGCAAGGTGTAGTACCTTGAATGGGGTTGAAAGACACAAATTAAAATAAAACAAGAATGATTGAGATTGGGAAAGTGAATGAGCTTTTTCCTCACTTACTTGATGAGTGAAGATATACTTTTGGTGGTCCAAAATTTTCTAGTGGGGAGGTATGATCTGGAGATAAAAAATAGGCTAAAAAATGAAAGTTCTCAGAATCTCCTAAAATCGACCTAAAGTTGTAGTGTTCGTTGTTCTAATTCCAAAAAAGCTTGAATCTCTATAATTTGACGTCGTATGAAGACATTATGGCGTTATGAAGTTTTTGACCAATAACTAAAAACTCAACAACAGAGTTGACTGGGTAGTCTGTACAACTGATGTCATCAACTGACTATGTAGGGTATGATTGGTGGTGGACCAATAAATTTTTGACACATAGCATCATCTTACAGGTTGTAGGTGGCTCATTTTGATTATTGGTTTGATTGAAGTGGTGCAATAAGAGGTTTCCACATGGACCAATCAAAGGGTGCCACGTGGCCCTCTCTGGTTGGATAAAAAATTTAAAATGGGCCCAAGGGCCCCAGCGGGGCACTTAGCCCCAACCCCCGATTTTTGGTGCACCATATGACCAATGGAAAACGTGGAAGGTGCTACGACGGAGAGGGAGGGGACTATGCCCCAACCCTTGGTTATATGTCAACCTACATAAATGCGACAAAAGGGAGTGGGGTGGGGTACTTGGCCCTAGCCTTGGGTCTTATGCGCTACCCACATGACCACAAACGAGGGCTCTGGTGGCAGGGGCGGGTGGTTAGCCCTAGCCCTCAACCACGTCAATGCCCATGTGACCTTATCCCGGAGCGAAAGGAGAAGAAGTCAACGGGGGTGGGAAGGTGGCCTCGACCCCCGGGCATATCGCACAACATGTGATCCTATCCCGACAGAACATGAGCTAAACTAGCGGGGGCAGGTTGTTAGCCGTAGCCCTTAGTGCTTAAGGGTTATTGGATAATTTAAACATGCGAAAAAATACACCTTTTGTGGGCGGAATCTTACTAGTCCCAGGCGAAATTGTCGCTCAATAGACTGTGTAAAAGGGAGAAATCGTCCCATAGTTAGCAGGTTTTGCCAATTTGTAGGACAAAGAGCAGAGTTTGGCTCCAAGAAGCATAACTTACTAAGTTTTTAACCCTTTTGAGCTCAAGAAGAGCCTAGATAGGGGTTTTTGAGTGTCTCAAACCCAATGGAAGCCTCATATTTATGATTTGAGCACTTTATGATGGAATGTTTGTAGAATCAAGTATTTTAGTGCTAGAGGTAGAGACAATTTTGAAGCAGTGTGGGGGAATTTTTTAGCATGGAAAGATCCTAATTAGAGGTTTTATAGCCTTCTAGTTTCATCTGCAGAAAATGTTACTTCAATAGTGTATCTCTTTTCAAAATTTTCTTAATATTTTTATGAGAGAATCAATTTTCATCTCTTCATCATGAAGAGGTTTCAATTTTATGTTTTTGATTTCAGGTGAAGTACAAGGATCTAGTGTGGAAGAGTCCTTTTTTAGTTGAATTTTTCATGACTTGTTGTAGGGAGTCATATTTTTGAGTAAGAATTCTTTGTAGGAGAAAAAATCCACGATAGAGTCGACAAGTTGTAATGTACTCATTTTCTGTTGAAATCAATAGAGTGATCTAACCATTGGAGTAGGCTCGAAGACGTAGCCTAAGAGGGGTGAAATCCGTTATCAAATTGTTGGTTTATTCTCTTCATGTTTACCATATTGAGTTGCATATGAATGTTTTTATCTTTTAAGTTCATGTGAAAACTAATATCATCATTTTGAAGAGGTTGTGAAGCTAATTTCACCTTTAAAGATCCATTTTGTTTTACTTGCAAAGTGTTAGAGGATGCTCAGAATTTCCTCCAACTTCAAATCATCGTATATTCCAACAAGGTGATGGAAATGAGAAGTGAGGGTATTAGTCACTACCAAGGAACAACCAAGCTATCATTCTTTGAAATTTATGCTTGAGTTGTGGCAAAGAGGAATAAGTTAGTTTTCTCTACAAACCCTCCCTCCCATCTCTTTGTTGAGCATAATTGGGTGTGTTAGTGGGATAAGGAATCCTTGAGTATCAAGGAGAGGTGGTGTTCTTGGAAAAATAGGAGCAGTTACTAGAGAAAATGGAGTGATTTAATCTAGATCTTCACTATCAATGGCACCATTGAGAGATAGTAGAAGAAGGGGGAAGCTCACCCCAATTAGATGTGATTGAAGATGGAACAAGAAGCCTCCAACTCACATAAATTCACTTGAGTATAGAAGAACAAGGTAATGGCTTAGATCCAGTTCCTCCATGTTTTCCCTTGCATAGCAATATTTTCTATAGAAAACCTAGAAGAGGAGATAAAAATGCAGTGTTGGGATATTATCTTAGATGTTTCCCTACTCACCCAAGTGGAAGGTTGGGATTGGGATCCAAGAAATTTATGAACTTGAGATACTAAGTTATTTTGGTTGGAAGAAACGTATTAGGTTGTGAAGGAACTAGTGGCTCCAGTGATTTCCCAAGAGCGCTAGGAAGTATAAAACCTTAAACATCAAAATCAATATATTGAAGGAAAATTTGAAACTTTCATGAAGGGCATATTTGGGGTAGACATATTTATTAGGTAATTTGACAAGGAAGCTTCCAATGTGAAGGTGGCTAAAATTTCATGAAAATTTGGGTGGAACCCATGAAAGTAGCATAGTCATCTTGAAGAATCTATAGAAATTATGGTGTATAATTGTAATTTCTCATGAAATTTTAATCTAAATCACAAGGAAAAATCCTACTCTACTGCTATGTGAAATTCAATTCACAATTTAGAACATCAAACACAAAGAATTGAGAAATAACACACATGCACACAATATTTTTCCAGGGGAAAGCAATCTTCTAAAAACCCCTATGCCCGCTTTCAATAATATGATGAGTAAAGATGTATTACAATTTCTAGCTCAATTTGAGTTCAGCTTGAAAGTGAATAACCTATATCTCTACTCACTGAGAATTTCTGACCCATACTTAGTCAATTTATGCCTCTACTTGAGCCCCTATTTCCTTGCACAATTATTGAGGAAATTACGGCCCTTTATTTAGGAATTTCCTCCAAAATTCTTGTGCAATTCCCAAGGTTGATCATCTGACAGCATGTAACACATGTACACACAAGACTAGTCTACAACAGATGTTATAGTGCCTTGGAATCTCCACCACATCTAGGGAAATCTAATTCTCTACATGCACTAGCCATTTTTGGTTGAATGATCAGTTAAATGGATGATCACTGAGTTTGACTGAAGTCCCACTGCATAA
The DNA here is from genome assembly GCA_034641835.2 of Pinus albicaulis. Classification (NCBI taxonomy): domain Eukaryota; kingdom Viridiplantae; phylum Streptophyta; class Pinopsida; order Pinales; family Pinaceae; genus Pinus; species Pinus albicaulis. The sequence goes on from CM076569.1 coordinate 699,442,470, forward strand.
CTGACCTTCCACTAGTTCCTCCAACTGTTGGAACTAGTTTAACTGAAAACAACTTGAAATAACTGATCTTGACTGCTACAAATTAGAAATCACACATGCTTAACTGAAATATATCTCCTATAACTCTAATTTACTGAGCTAAATAAGTGACAAGAGCCATGTCAACTCAGTTAACTACATCCGTGTTGTTTGTTAAGGTGGAAATTCAAATTTTCCCAATTTGACCAAGGAAAAATCAAATTGAGAATTTCTTACTGCATTTTTCAACTCCCTCTCAAAAAGAAAGGGATTATCAACCACCCCTTGTTGGCATTGATGTTGTGATGAGTTGTTTGGATGGAATTGATGTCAACCTAGTAGCATGGTGTTGGAGGCTACATTGATGTTATGATGAGGTGATATTTGATGAGTGTTGTAGTGTGTGATGGTTGGCATTGATTTCAAATTGGACTTGTGTTGGAGATGATATGCATTGGTTTATATGGTTTCTTATGTTGCATGCTTGAAGTGATTGTTGGTTACTAATAACATTTGATGTAGAGACACTTGGCTTGTGCATTGGTTGCAAACTTGGTTTTCCCATTGGATGCACACTTGGTTTCTGTATTTGTTGCAGACCTTAGATCAATGGTTGCATATGATGTTAGTACAAGCATTTAGCTTTTGTGTGGATGATTTGGAACGATGAGTGGGTGCTTCACCTAGTTGACAGTGATGGAGAATGTAAATTCATGTTCATGCTACTTGGTTTGTGTGTAAATGGTCCTTAGTTAGAATGTTTAGTGTGAAATTTTAAAATTTGAAAAATTATTACTACAGTGATTGATTTATTTCGCTTACTTATTAGATAAGTTATTTATAGATGCTTCAGTAAATTTTGAAATAAACACAGCTACAATACTTCACTCTAATCAAAATTAGAAGAATATAAATAATACATGTAGCACAATATAAACAACCATATGAACACAATTTATTTTGGATAGTTATCCCCGGAAAAACCCAATGTGGGAAAACCAGTGTAGCAGATGAGGGTTTTTATTTATCTTCAATAATGAAAATATCTTTTACAGAAGTCTTGGTGAGAAAAATAAATTAGCATACACTTGGCATGAATTTTTCGGACCCTTCGGAAGTATTCTCGACTCTCGGGGTGACCTTATACACCCTCTGTGTCATCCTGCGTAGCTCCTCTGTGTAGTCCTTCACTGGACTACGCAATTCTGCATGGAGGGCTTGATGCTGCTGCTCAACACTGCCTTCCCTTCACCCTGCTACCTTCTTCTTCTCTGTTACCTGAATTCTCCCTCCTTCTTCCTCTACAATCTTGCCTCTACAAAATCACACACTGAAATAAAATTCACTTACTTCAGAATCGATTTCCTTTGGGTACTGAGAATGTGCCTGAGTTGATTTCCAAATGAACCTCAAGCCTCTTCTTATAATCTTCTCGCTGATGAATCAATGGCCAAGATTATATCTTTAATCAATGGCTCAGATTAAAATATGACTTGATCTCTGTTTTCTAGAAGATTCACACTGTTTTATTATTACCCTTTAATTATTTAATTTCCCTAAGTTTAGACATAGGGTCTACATTAAAATAATTAATTATTTTAATAAAGAAAGATCCAAGTGGAATTTCCACAAATGATTTATGGGTTCTCTGGATAACTGTTGTCAAAGCCTCTCCACCAAATTTGAGACTTGGAATACTTCCCAATGCTATAAAATCAAAACTCCCTCTTAGCGAGGAAAGTGTTCAAGCAAGATACCACTATACTGCTCTGACTCTAGAACATCTACTGCACTGATGATGTCCTGGCTACTGCCCCTCTTCTCTGCACTTATTCCCTCTATACTACTACCTATGACACTATCTCTACCACTTCCTCATCCGTACTGCAGCTCCCTCTATCTCTGTAGACCACTCGTTCCTCTAATGGAAGGGGTTCTTGACCATCCCCATCTTCTATCTGAAGTAAGTGAACTTAATCTTACTCAGAGCCTTGGTGAGGATATCTTCCACCTGTTCCCCTGTAGTAGTGTACCTTAACTGCACTGCTCCTTGTTGGACATAGTCCCTGATGAAGTGGCACTGAATGTCAATGTGTTTCGAGTGGTCATGAAACACATGATTCTAAGAGAGCTCAATGCAACTCTAATTATCACACATAATCCCAGTCGGTTCCATCCTCTTCTTGAGTAGGTTCAAGAGTAATTTATGAAGCCATATGGCCTTGCACAAACCTGTGCTTGCTTCCATATACTCTCCCATGGCTGAACTTAGTGCGACAGAATTATGTTTCCTAATGCACCAGGAGGTCATTCTTGATTTGAGACTGAAATAGTACCCACTGGTACTCTTCCGATCCACTATGCTTCCAGCCCAATCTGCATCTGTAAACCCAATCAACTAGACCTTGTTGCCCTTGGTGTACTTCAATCCATTCTCAACTTTCCTGTTCAAATATCTGAGAACATGTTTGGCTGCTGCCCAGTGAGCCCTCCTTGGTTCTACCATGAACTGACTGAGGGTATTACTACATAACATATGTCTGGTCTAGTATTGACCAGATACATCAATAATCCGATAAGCTGCCTATACAAGGTGGGATCAACCTCATCATCCTCTTTTGTGTCTATCTTCTTCCAGTTTGTAATCATTGGCGTGGCCATGGGTCTATAGTATTCCATCTGAAATCTCTTCAGAATTTCTGTAGTGTATCTTCCTTTCCCTAGGAATATTTCTCCCTTCTGCTGCTAGACCTCCAAACCAAGAAAATAGTGCATCTACCCTAGATCCTTCATGTCAAATTTTGTAGCAAGATTCTCCTTGCAGTCCTTGATGAGCTTGGATGATCGAGTAAGAAATAGATCATCTACATATAATACCAGGATTAATGGCTCATCCCCTACTCTCAAGTAGTAGATATTGTGATTTGCGTCACTCTTGACGAACACCATATTCCACAAATATCTATCAATTCGCCCATACCATGCTTTGGGGCCTTGTTTTAAACCATGCAGGCTTTCTTAAGCCTGCAAACATGAGTCTTCTGCTCATGTGTCTCGAAGCCCTATGGTTGTTCTATGTACACTTCCTCCTCTATCACCCCGTTCAAGAACGTTGTCTTGACATCCATCTGGTGAATCTCCCATCCCACATGCGCTTCTAGAGAGATGATGGATTTGATAGAATTGTAGCAAGCTACATGGGCAAAGGTTTCCTCATAATCGATCCCTTCCTTTTGTGCATACCCCTTAGCCACAAATCTGGCCTTGAACTTATCTATCCTGCCGTCTGCAACATACTTGATCTTGTAGATCCACCTTGATCCTACAACTAATATGTCCCATGGTCTAGGGACTACTTCACAGAAATCGTTTTTCATGATCGAGCTATACTCCTCCACAATGGTATCCACCCATACCTGAAGCTGAGCTGCCTCCCAAAAGCTGGAGGGTTATCCAACCTGAGCTACCACAGCCTGGTATCTATCAGGTTGCCTCCGTACCCTCTTCCCGTCTCTAGGGGCTCCAACAAATTCTTCTGCATCCTTTAGAACTTATTGGAGTTCTCTGTTCGGTATTCCACTGGTGGTGGGCGGTCTTACCTACTCTTCTTCGGAGGAACTCAACTCAGAATCCTTATGCTCTGGAGAGGCACTTGACCCATCCTTTGTAGGCCGTTGAGGTTGTACTAGTGGATCCTCCTCAATCTGTGTATTTGTAGCCATTTCCCAGGATTTCCTGAAGGCTCTCTCCTCCATGAATTTCACGTCCCGCCTTACTACAATTTTCCTGCTTTCTGGAATATAGATGCGATATGATTTCAAATTTTCACTATAGCCCACAAGATAACCCTTTTCCGTAGTCTGGTCCAGCTTATTCCTCTTCTCATTTGGAATGTGGAAAAACACGATGCTGCCAAATATCTTAATATGGCTCACCTCTTGCTTGCTTCCTGTGAACACACTCTCAGGAGTTACCTTCCCCAATGCTTTATGGGGTACTTTGCTATGCATATACACTGTTGTATTGCAGGCTTCTGCCAACAAAAATTTGGGCATATCTTGGTCATATCTTGGTCATATAGCATTTCCCTTGGAGCCTCTACAATGGTCTGGTTATTCCTTCCTGCAACTCCATTATGCTATGGATTGTATGGAGTTGTCCATTCTCTCTTGATGCCTTCCTTTGCGTAGAAACTGGTGAAGTCTTTGTCGATATACTCTCCACCATTATTCGACCGCAACTTCATGATACTCTTTCCTCTTGAATTTTCTACCAACGCTTTGAACTCTTTGAAAAATTCAAAGACTTCATCTTTGGTTTTGAGAAAATAGATCCAAGTCTTTCTGGAATGATCATCAATAAAGGTAGAAAAATATTTTGCACCAATTAGAGTGGTTGTGGACATTGGACCGAAAATATCTGAGTGTATCAACTCCAATACACTCTTGGCCCTGCTGCCACTTCTTGGAAATGATGCTTTAGCATAATTCCCTAGTACACATCCCTCGCAGACTTCATCTCTCCTTGTGCTGAGTTCTGGAGCTCCTTTGACGGTTTTCTTCATAATATTCAAGGCTCCATGATGTAGATGCTCCATACTTCTGTGCCATAATTCATTCAAATCTCTTTCGTCCGTACTTCCAATCAGAGCCACAGGGGATTCAAGCTAGAGCTTGTATATTTTATGAATCCTTACTCCAATTTGTGCCTTATTGCTCCAGCTAGGATGTTTGACATAAAATTTGTTTCTAATAAATTATACATCATAACCCTTTTTCTGAAGCTGAGACACTAAGAGAAATTCATTCCCAACCTTGGTACATGCAGAACGTTAGTGGCTCGAATCTTGTTGCCAACTTCTGTTTGAAATGTTATGGTACCTCTTCCAACGGGGGTACACTTGGCCTTGTTTCCCATAGTAATCTGGAAATTCATTTGTTCTTCTTGGTAGCTCAAAAAACATTCTCAAACCCCCGTCATATGAGAAGATAATCCAATGTAAATATACCAAACACCTGGAGGAGCCATGCTTAACACACAAGCGAGATCCTCCTCTAGTCTGGATGCCAACACCATCATGTCATGTTCCCTCTATGTTTTTGTGTGCTCTGGGGGACTGCGTGAACTCTTCCGAATGTCGGATATTTGGTCCATAGAAGATCCTCCCTTTCTGTCTTTAGCCTTTTGATTTGATACCATGTGAAATTTTCAAATCTAAAAAAATATTACTACAATGATTGATTTATTTCGCCTACCTATTAGATAAGTTATTTACGTATGCTTTAGTAAAATTTGAAATAAACACAGCTGCAATACTTCACTCTAATCAAAAGCAGAAGAACAGAAATAACACATGTAGAAAAATAGAAACAACCATATGAACACAGTTATTTTTGGACAATTGTCCCCGGAAAAACCCAATGTGGGAAAACTGGTGCAGCAGATGAGGTTTTGTATTTATCTTCAACAATGAAAAGATATTTTACAGAAGTCTTGGTGAGCAAAATAAATTATCATACACATGGCATGAATTTTCTGGACCCTCCGGAAGTATTCCCGACTGTCGGGGTGACCTTATACACCCTCTGTGTCATCCTGCGTAGCTGCTCTACGCAGTCCCTCCCTGGACTGCGAAATTTTGCATGGAGGGCTTGATGCTGCTGATCAAAACTTCCTTCCCTTCACCCTTATGCCTTATTATTCTTTGTTAGTTGAATTCTCCCTCCTCCTTCTGCCTCTGCAATCCCACCTCTACAAACTCACCCACTGAAATCGAATTCTCTTACTTCAGAATCGATTTCCTTCGAGTACTGAGAATGTGCTCGGCTTAATTTCCAAATGAACCTCAAGACTCTTCTTATAATGTTCTCGCTGATGAATCAACGACCAATATTATATCTTTAATCAATAGCTTAGATTAAAAGATGAATTGATTTCCGTTTTCTAGAATATTCACACTCTGCTTTATTAATACCCTTTAATTATTTAATTTCCCTAAGTTTAGACTTAGGGTCTACATTAAAATAATTAATTATTTTAATAAAGCAAGGTACAAGTGGAATTTCCACAAATGATTTTGTTGTAGCCTCTACAACACCCTCCAAAAAACCCCCACTTTAAAATTTTTTGGAGCCCCTTAAGCACAAAGAAAAGTTAAGTAAAGAGTCGGGAGGGCTAAGTCGCTGAGTCGCAAACCTCAAATTTGTGGAAAACTGCGACCCTGCGACCCTGAGGTCGCAAGGTCGCATCCCTCTCAGATCACCATGCCTTGCGACCCCGCGATCCCATTAATGGCCCACACGTGCGACCTTTTTATATATAGGAGGTCGCTAGGTTGCATTTTGCATATGCAATGGATAGAAAAAAAGCCTCTAACAGTTCGACTGGAGCGTGATGTTCCCGAGTAAGTTGCCGTTTTCCTCCTAATGTTTCCTTTTTTGGTTATTCTTACCTAATCTCTCATTCCTCAGCCTTTAAATGTCCCCCTACCTTAGCCATTGTTTTCATTTGTCACTTAGGGTTTCCCTTTTGATTCCAACATTCACCCTATTTGCCCAACTTATCACAAATTCCTCATCCAGCCTCTCATGGCCTATATCCTGCTCCAAAAGCTATCCCCTGGCTTCGTCTGGACCCATTTAGCCCTATGTTTTTCAAGTTAAGGGGAGAAGCAACTTCACGCCGCGCGTGCCAAAACCCCGGCAAGCCCTAGCGCGACTTGCCACCCTGCGACCCTGCGACCCAGTCGCCAAGTCGCCAGGTCGCAGATTGCTCTTTCGTTTGTTTTTTCACAAATTGCGACCCCGCGACCCCGCAACCTAGTCGCAAGGTCACAAGGTCGCATTTCCACCATTTCTCACAACTTGTGACCCCACGACCTTGCGGCCTAGTCGCAAGGTTGCAAGGTTGCACTTTTCCATTTTTTCACAACTTGCGACCCAGTGACCCGCGACCTGGTCGCAAGGTCGCAAAGTCGAAAATTCTTAAAAATATCAACATTGCGACCTTGCGACCCTGCGACCCAGTAGGCCGCTTCTTCAGCTCTGCCTGTGTCCCTAGTTGAAATAATTGATAAGCCGTAACTAGTCTTGTATCATCATGGCATCTTTCTTATCCTGGGATTATTTCATGAATATGACAGGTGAATTCGAAGTAGAATTAGAGTGTACACCTGTCCCCTCAGATTCAAGCGACATGGGACCTCCAGTATCTCAGAAAAAAGACAAGAGCCTGGCAGTGGAGGATGTAGAGATGGACATGCTAATTTCCCCACCCCCGATCTACAGAGATACACTATGCACATTTTCCAAAGGGGACAGCATGTGCAGGTACCAAGCGTACCAAGAGTTCACTAGAACAGAATTCCCAGAGGACCTCCCTGATCGGGAGATATACTTAAAGGTCAAAAGGTCTAAGCTACATCTTGCAGGTGCCCATCTGGCTATATTCCCATGCCCAGAGATGATAGATTGGATTATACAGAAAACTGACCCCAAGAAGTTCGTAATCAGGGACAGCGAAGGCAAAGCTTTCGCAACACTCAAAGGCTCAGACACTCATGTTTATTACTCTTTTCCTGAGCGAGAAGAAGACTTCACAGAAGAATGGGCTATCGCCCATGCAGTTCCTATAGTTGACACTATAAAGCAGTGGTGGGAGAAGCCTGAGAAATTTAAGGTCAAGAAGGACCAGGAATATCCAGTGGCGAGCCTTAGGAAAGTATATAAATTAGTGGCTGCCATGCTTTGCAGATTGTACGGGCGCCCCTATGCCACCACCTTCAATGGCACATGGGCAACTCTCATGGAGTATGTCACAGCGCACAACACCTGTTTCAACTGGGCTAGCATATTGATGACCTCCATGCATACAAACTTATCCTCGGCATTGGTACCAGATGAAGAAATTCCTTCTGAATTCTATATGGCCTCTTATTTGTTGGATTCCATCTGTTCAAGGTTGCACTTTGAGGGATGGGTGCATAACTAGGAACCAAAACAGACCCGTGCAATCCACTTACAAACTAAGTTACTTTGGGATTCCAGGTATAAACAAGACATAGAGCCGATCTCCCAAGTTTTCATCCCTGCTCTTTACAAAAAATTGTTCGGCCAAGATGCTCCTTGCATGTCTTGGCGAGGCATGGAAACGCTAGTCAAGGTGGTGCATTGGTTCCCATTCGCCAAGTACACATTCATCCGAGTCTTTGGCTCGTTTAGGGCCCCACATGCTATGCCTCGATTTGTCACAGACATAATGCTCATGCAAGAGGTCTATTTCCAAATGTCTTCCGGTTTCTCCAGGGTCCTGTCCAAGGGTAAGAAGAAACCGTGGCGTACGCTACCCCTCACTATCGGTGCATACACAGACAAAGACTTCAGAGAGGTAGAGGCAGAAGCAAAATAGATGCAAATTTACCACCTTGGGGCATTAGAACACTGGACATATGACTCGGAAAGGACAGTTCCTGATCATTGCAAGCGGGCTAAGTTCAAATGGAACTACCAGCACATGGAATGCTCGGCAGAAGACAACAGAAGAAATTGGTACAATGCAGATTGACAACTAGCTCCGGGGGTGGACTCTGGCCAAGAAGACCCAGATGACCAAACCTTGGAAGACAGGAGCCGTGAATTAGGAGGCGCTTCTTCTTCTCTAGCTAAAAAGCCTCGAACCAGTATAGGGCATAGTACTTCTACTCAACAGAAAGAAATAGAAGCCCAAGCCTAGCAAGAAAGAGAGAAGAAGATGAAAGAAGAAGAATATAAGCGCAAGAAGAGCCTAAGGTTAGAGCAGAAGAAAAAGCAGGCCGAGGAGGCCAAGAAGGAAAAGGAGAAACAAGAGGCGGAGGCTGCAGCGGAATGGGAACTCAAGAAATATTTAGATAAAGTGGAAGCCGACAACCAGAAGAAAGCAGAGAAAGCTACAGCAGCTGAGCGTAAAAGGAAATCTGAATTGGAAGCAATGGCAGAAGTAGAGCTCAAGCGAAAGAAAGAACATGAAAAGGCAGAAGCCGAATGCCTACGAAAAGAAGAGGAAGAAAAGAAAAAGAAAGAAGAGGAGGATGCAATGCTAGAAAACATCGAGGTATCTCCCCTTGAGGTACCTCTAGTCAGTACACGAGCCACGCTCTCTGATGTCAGTTCCTCCCAGGGGCAAGAAGAGGAGGTATTCAATCTCACCAGGCTCACGTACGATCAGTTCTCCTTCAAAATCCGACAGGAGAAAAGGAGGTGCCTGGCGCGAAATCCTTCCGCATCATCCACAGTCGCGACAGGAAAAGACATAGTCCTAGATACTAGGACTAATCCTGTGATGATAGCATCGGCCGGCACAGCTTTCGCTGCAGCCACAGAAGAGAATGTAACTAGAATGAGTAGAGAGATCTTCTCTCTACAAGATAGACTACATGAAGCAGAGCAGCGGGAGGCAAGAGAAGAACAGGAAAAGACGGCATTGAGAGAGGAGGTTCAGCAACTCCGAAACAAAACTCTCCTTTTCAATGAAGTGTCGCTTACCATTCAAAGGGAGGTCGATATATTAGAGACTACCATGAGGCAATTTTATGGGGAAATGTTTACCATAAGACAAATAGTCGCCCCCTTGGTGAAAGCCCAAACGGAAACTAAGCAAAGGCACGAGCAGCTCTAGGAAGCATTAGCTGCCTTGGAAAAAATGATGGACTGGATAGAGCGATACCCTCAGGCTCCCGAAAATTTTCCAAAGAAGGACTGGATTCAAACGTAAGATGCCAAAGTCCAGATCCGTATGAAAATGCAGTCCAAGGATACGCTATCCAAGGACCTAGACAAGGTTATGGCTGCATACGAACATCTGATCAGCGGCATCGATTCGATGCACATCTTACATCACATTCCATCACTGGGCACATTGGACGAGGGGAAGACACGGGAGCAGGTGAATCAAGAGATCCAGTCATTTTTGCAGCCCATTAAGCAAGCTACTGCCACTTCCGACCTTGCAGCATCACAAGAGAACCTGGGCGAGTTTATTGTCACGCCAGTTTGGGTCTACACCAAGCTCACCTCCCTGTCCAACCAGATCTCATAGAAGAAGGAGACTCTAATCCCAAATGCCTTGGAGTGTATGCATCGGCCGAAAGAAGAGGTCCCTTTGGTTTCTCTCATAGCAGCAGATTATCAGACTTGGCAAAACTTCCTTAAAGGACAACAGATTGATGCCCCTGATCTCACAATTACATGCACATCTTCATAATCCGGTGGCAGTAGATCGATGGGAGCATTTGGAAACAGGCCGTAGGTCGCATCGCCTAGACAAGTCGCATGTCGCATTGCCCAGCCAAGTCGCAGGTCGCAGTTCCCTTCCAGGTCGCAAGGCAGCTCAACAGTCAGGTAGGCGAAGAGTCAGGAAGCCCAAATGGAAAATTTTGATTTATAAAACTCCCTCCGGGGAAAATGTAAAGCATATTTTTTTGGGACTCAAGAGCTATACAACATTGTATTGAAAGATAACACTCTTTAGCATATGAATACAGATACTTGTTTAAACTCCTTTTGGATCTGATGTGTTTTTCTGTGCGAACACTATGAGTATTTCTTATACAGTTTTGAAAATATTTTGGTTAACGAAGCTGCACTTTTAGTGGCATCATTTACGCATTATGGTTCTCTGTACTTGTGTTAATGATGTTTAGTTCATTTTTCGTTCTTAATGGATGTTAATCACTTTTCTTATTAGCATTTTTTTTATCTTTCACGAATGTAAAGGGGGCATCTCGCCATAAAGAATTGTTTCTTTTGTGGTTAGAACAGCCTACAAGCATAACCCCAATGATGTGTTGTTAACAACACCTCCTTTGGTGTCTATGCTTCATTATTTGTCTCGCTACGCATAGTGTTATATACGTGTTTAACGCATCAATCATGTATCTTGTATCATTTGAATAAGTGTGTGTCTGCAGGTTCAATCGTGTTCTTTTGAGACCAAAGGGAAGGTGACTTAAGCGGTAGCTGGACCCACACCCCGGACGGGATCCCTATTCCAAACGATTCAAGGTCTAATTGGGACTTTCTACCAGGGAGATCCCCTACTATTGGCCGAATAGATTTTCTCGTCAATAGATTTCTAGGTTCTCTGGATAACTATTGTCCAAACCTCTCCACCAAATTTGAGAATTGGAACACTTCCCGATGCTATATAATCAACATTTAGTCCTATCGTTGATGGTTTTATAGTTATGCAGGTGTTGGAGAATTTATGTACTAGTTTGATGGTTCATGTGCTAGTGCAGCTGATGGATGGCTTTAAAGTCAACCTAGTTTAACTTGTGTCGATGATGGAGTTGGATCACTGGTTTGTTGGAATTTTAAAGTGGCTGCAATGGTTTCCTAATTTCCTACAAAAGGTTGTAAAGCAATGGAACAAGTTGGAAGCAATTTTTAGCTGATTTGATTGGTTTTCAGTAATCCTATGCCATAATCGCGTGGAAAGCAGCCTGTGGAAGAAATTTTCAGCTCCAGTCACATTGAAAGCAGCCTATGGGAGAGAGTATGGAATCACAATCGCTCTGAGAGTGTGTTGTGCAAGAGACTATTCCTATAAGTGAAAATTTCCTCTGGATTCCTCTTGCTCCTTAGCTATTTCGTGATTTTATTTTAAGGAAATTAATTGTAATTTTGTGGAGAAGCTTTTATTGACTAAATCAACCGGAGAATTAAGTGTTTGAGGTGTGAACACATTAATCAAGTGAGTAGTGGAGAATATTGAAAAATTGTTTAAATAGAGGAGCACCTCTACCATTTGTGAGGTTACCAAGTGCACACATTGCAGAGTTGAAGCATGTGTAGAACCTAGATGTCGAGTTTCTATTGTAGATGAATTTCAGAGGCTAATGCTAGAGTTAAAAGAATGTTTCTATTGTAGATTTTGAGAGATTGATGGAGGAGGATATGAGGAGATAATTGCTCCTTGATTATGACTAATTTTTTGTGTATGAAGGGGTTGAGAGTTGATCTACATGGTTGTAGCAGTGGTTCATATTTATGTTTTTTATTTCATACGATTTGCAACTAATGTATTGTTGCCATGTGTGTTAATTTTGGTGTGTGGATGTGAGAGATAACTATGACTAGTTTGATTGATTGTGTGACAAGATTGTGAGTGGATGTTATATACATTTTTTTTGAATTACAACCATTGTATTTGCAAATTTGAGGCTGTCTTGTTGATTGGTGTTTCGGTATTTTGAGTTTAATAGAGAGGAGTTTGTTTTTGTTGAGTGCAGGGGTCCAATTTGAAATATTTTGAAATATGGCCCAAATGAGCACCAAATCAAGATAACTTGGTGAAGAAGGGATGGGTGTTCCTTTCCTATGGGTGTAGGTAGCTTCAGTAGAGGATGTAATATTATCATAGTCCAATTGGTGTTAGGTGAGGATTTTAATGGATTGGAGTCTCTAGTGGATGGGTGTTCACTTAGTCGATTTCATATGAGAAAATTCCTTGGTGGACATAGCCAACTATGATAATATAAATTCATTTGCATGATTAATAAAATTTGAAGTAGAGCAACAATAACAAAAATAACGAAGGGTTTTTTTTTCCTCGGAGGGGGGCTTTCCACCAGAGATCCTTATTTCCCTTGTGCATGTGATTGTTTTGATTATGCTATGGTTTTCATGTGATGATCATGATAGTCGTTATTTGATTTTTTGGTTAATATTCTAATGGCATAATGTATGATTTAAAAGAAATAAATGTAATAAAAAAAGTCACTATTGATTCAACCCCCCCTCTCAATAGTGAGCACATTTCCAAGACCCCTATCCCACACCTGTAGAAGTTGAGCTTCCCTATTGACAAAGCCCTTGTCAAAATGTCATCATCTTGTTCCTCTGTCAGAATGTATTGTAGAAACTGTATATGCCTCTACACACAGTCCCAAAAATGGTGATATCGAATATCTATATTCTTGGATCGATTGTGAAATACCATATTCTCAGAGAGATTGATGCAACTCTGATTATCACAGTAGATCATATTTGGATCCATCATTAGAACAAACAGTCCCACAAGTATCTTTCCCATCTAGATCTCCTCAAATTTTTCTTAAATTGGATCTATTTTTCTTCTGCCAAGCTGAGCACCAAATATATCTTCTTCCTACTGTATAAGGAAACGTTTGCGGACCGAACAATGAAAATTCCACCTGATGTACTCTTTTGGTCTGATGGAATCCCAACCCAATATGCATCTGTGAAGCCACACAACTTCACTCCCTCTGTCTGTCTGTACCATATTCCAAATTGGGTAGTTCCTCTGAGGTACAGTAAAACACGCTTAGCTACCTTCCAATATAATTTGGTTGGCCTAACCATAGCTTGGCTCAGTTGGTTGACTGAATGGCACATATATGGTTATGTGTTCATAAGATACATTAGTGGACCCAGTAGCTTCCAATAAATGGTAGCATAGACATATTCACCTGAAGTGGCATCCTCCTTCTTCTAATTGGTTTCTATAGGTGTCTTGGCATGTGTTTAAAACTCTCCATGCATAATCTTTGTAGTATCTCATTTGCATACTTTCCTTTAGACACAAACATTTCCTCATCACCTTGCAATACTTCCAACCTGAAGAAGTAGTGCATGAGACACATGTCCTTCACTTCAAATTCCCTTGCAAGGTCCTCCTTGCAAGATTTGATCATTTTCTCATCAAAAGTTAAAATAAATCCTCAAAATATAACACAATAATAAGAAATTTACCTTCTACCAATACATGATAGAGGTTTGCATTCGCTTCACTTTGGTGAAGCGAAAACCAGTGAGATAGTTTTTGATCCTAGTGTACCAAGAACGTGGTGCTTGTTTGAGAATGTGTAATGCTTGCTTGAGTATACACACATTAAACTCCTAATTAAATTCCTCAAAACCTTCTGGTTGCTCAATGTACACCTCGTCCTCAATAACACCAATGAGAAATATTGTTTTTACATCCATCTAGTGGATCTTCCACCCCATCTGTGCAGCCAGTGCAAGAATTGATCTAATGGATGAGTACCTTTCTACAAGAGCAAAGGTCTCCTCATTGTCAATTACCTCAACTTTATAGTATCCCTTGGCCACAAATATGGCCTTATAATTCTCTATGCTTATGTCTACTACATGATTAACCTTGAATATCCATCTTAAACCCACAACTGATTTATCTACTGGTCTTGGGACCACTTCCCAAACACTGTTCTTTACAATGGATTTGTATTCCTCCACCATTCCATTGGAAAATAATTTTTTCTCTACTACTTCCTTGAAAGAGGATGACTCACTTTCTACAAGATTAGTCATTAGAGCCATGTATCCAGTGTACCTCTCAGGTGACCTCCTTTTCCAGTGAAAATTTTAAGGAGCTCCCATATTCTCCCTCGCATCCTGCAAAAGTATATTATCTTCCCTAGTTCTTTTCCTTCCTTCTCTAGATGGTTCTGCTTGAGTGGATGTCTCAACTCTCTGCTCCTTAATTTGTGATTTCTCCACAACTTCCTAAGGCTACTCCTTTCCTTTGGAGTTAAAAGCTCCTCCTCTGATGGGATCTGAAGCCCCCTCTCAAGAGAGAATCACATCGCTTTCTCCACATCAAAATTTAAATCCCTTCGCACAACTGTCACTCTGAGGGAAGGTAAGTACAAGCGATACTATGTGAGGATTTTTTGTGTAACCCACAAATACCCCCAACTCTATTTTCAGCTCAAGATTCTTCCTTGATTCTTTAGAAACATGGTAGTAAATAGAGGCTCCAAAAATACGGAAGTGAGACACTTTCAAATTCCTCCCCGAGAAAGCCTCCTTTTGTTTTTAATCATACCAATAATCTGATGAAAACTTTGGTTCATCAAATAAAAATTTGTGTTGCATGCCTCTGCCCAAAAATGTAGTTGTAGGCCTTGGTCATCCAACATAACCCTCGTAGCTCCCACAATGATATGGTTCTTTCTCTCAACCACCCCATTTT
Organism: Pinus albicaulis; assembly: GCA_034641835.2. Taxonomy (NCBI): domain Eukaryota; kingdom Viridiplantae; phylum Streptophyta; class Pinopsida; order Pinales; family Pinaceae; genus Pinus; species Pinus albicaulis. Next base: position 699,457,479 of record CM076569.1, read on the forward strand.
GTAATGGGTTGTGGGGTGTTGCCATCTCTGCTCAAATACCTTCTTATCGCTCATGAGAGCCTTCACCTTCTTGTCAAATTCTTTCTCAACCAGTTCCTTGAATTATACGAACTTGGAGAATGTATTATATTTCTTCCACATGAAGAAGATCCAACACTTCCTTGAGAAGACGTCAATAAAAATGACAAAATATTTATGTCTCGCAGTGGAGGCTATCGAGAAATTTCCATAGACATCAAATTAGGGGAATTTTGAGGTCTAAAATGGGCCTCATAAGAAAAATGTACAACAAAAATAAACTTTATAACAACCAATAGGATTCAAGATGATGATGTCATCCACAATGGATGATTCACCATTTTTGGAGTAAAAAAGTAAAAATATTAAAAAATAATAAAATAATAAAACTACTTTTTCAACTCGTATTTTTAAACTTATCTCCCAAACTCACCTCAAATTTTCTAGCCGAGTACTGACGTGCAATTAATCATCCAAGGAGTACGCACGTTGCATACTTTCGATGAATTTCTAATAATAGCAATGAATACACAAAAAACGTGATTGTAATTCACGTTTTTTACGGCTTCTCATTTTTTTCGTGGTAAGGTGACCCACTTCCATATAATAAACATATACTCCTTGCGAAATTAAATTCCGCATCCAACGAGTACTCCCGCTTGAAATTTGAGTAAAAACTTTGGGAGATAAGTTGAAAATATGAATTGAAAAAGTAGTTTTTTCATTTTTCCCTCTAAAATTTGATGATGTCATCAAATGTTATTAGATTTTTTCCACTATTATTTTATAATTTCCTTAGGAGGCCCATTTTAGACCTCAAAATTCCCCTAATCTGAGTGGATCCTTTCTAAGACTACATGTTCTTTGCTATCTTGATCATAGAATGTGTATTTTGTATACTTCTCCAAAGTACAACTTTTGGAAACATCATGTTGCTCAAGTCCTCCTATAGGGAGGAAAATTGTTATTTGTTACATAATATTCAAGATGCCATGATGAAAATGGCTAAATATTTTGTGCAAAATCTCATTGACATCGTGGCTCTGCACTTACTCTGCCTTAATTATTAATGCAACACAATCTTTCACATCTAACTTCTATAAGTTCTTCACATGAATTGTGATCTGCTTCACCTATCCCATGGCTATGTGTCTCAGGAACGCTTTGCCTTTGTTGAAGATAACATCATAACCATAGTCTTGCAAAACTATAACAAAGATGATATTTTTCGTTAGATCTACAACGAACATGAAATCCTTGATTCTGAGAGGGGATCTCGACTCCCTTTGAAAGGTGACTGTACCAATCCCGGTCACATTGTACCTTCCGTCATACCCCCAACTCAATGTGCATCTGAAAATATTTCTCGTCCAGGTTACTGAAAAAATATCTACACCCTATCATGTGAACGATTCACTCGAGTCCAAGTACCACACGCTCCCCATCAATGTTTTGTCCATGCATGCTATAAGGGCGAATTCAATCTCGAACTGTGAAGCCAAGGCTTCACCTACTGCTCCTCCTGATTTCTTCTTGCTCGAATTTTTGTGTGGACACTTCATGGCATAGTTCCCGAATTCATGACAACTGAAGCATTTAATTTTGGAAAAATCTTTCTTCTTTCCCCCCTGGCCAGATTCTTGTTTGGTTTGAGATTTCTTCCCTTTTCCCTTCTTTCCCTTTCCAACCAATGAAAATTTTTCTTCATCCTCACCCTTGTATGAAGTCCCATCTCTGGTATTCCACCTTATCGCCTCTTGTACTAAATCTGACCATAAGTGTTCCCAATTTGGTAGTTTCTCCCCCCCCCCCAATCCCATAATGTAACTATGGCAGCTCTTGGGAAGGCCTAGAAGGGATAGATTTACAAGGTCATCTTCTGCAACATTAAAAACAACCTCGCCAATTTCATCATGAACTTGTGTGAACCTACTCAGATACTGCGGAACAATGTCATTCTTCTACATCTTGATATTTCAAAGTTTATCCTTGAGCGCCAACTTCCTGTGGTCACTACTATTATCAAACAATTATGTCAGTGCTTTACACATTGCGAAAGGAGTTTCTTTCCCATGGATATTTGATACAATGTGATCTCGTAGTCCCTCCAAGATTATTCTCCTCGCCTTGGCTACATCTTTCTTCCACTAAGCTACGTTCTGTGCATCAAATGGTTGTGGTTTTTCAATGTTTATCTTGACATATTCTAGCAATCCATTTTCATCCAATACCTCCTACATGCGATCCTTCCATGTAATGAAATTAGAGTTGCCTTCTAAGGCATACTCCTACCTTTTCCAGTTGAAGGTCATCTTCCCAACTCTATAGAAATCCTGCTACACTGAACTGCAAATTCGATCCTCCTGAGAAACAACTTAGAAATTCTAATGTGAATCCTGCTATTATACCATGTAGAAATTATGGTGTATAATTGTAACTGCGCATGAAATTTTAATCTAAATCATAAGAAAAAATCCTACTGTATTTCTCTATGGAATTCAATTCACAATTTAGAACATCAATCACAAACATGCAATGAGAAATAACATAGATGCACACATTTTTTTTCCAGGGGAAAGCAATCTACTGAAAACTCCTACGGTTGCTTGCATTAATATGATGAATAGAAATGTATTGCAATTGCTAGGAACCTGCAAGTGAATAACCTATCTCTCTACTCGCTAAGAATATCTGATGCAGACTTAGTCATTTTCTTCTTCTACTTCAGCCCCTATTTCCTTGCGCAATTCTTGAGGAAATTAGGCCCCTATTATTTAGGACTTTCCTCCAAAATGATTGCGCAATTCCAAAGGTTGATCATCTGACTGCATGTAACACATGTACACTCAAGACTAGT